>JAUPFT010000021.1:46151041-46478541 GCA_036936625.1 Parnassius smintheus behrii
ATAAGAGGTTGACGTTTAGTTTTCAAATATTTTATTTAGGCATCTTTTTGATGCCAGTTTTGTTTTGTACCTCTCATTACTTTAATGTGGTAAAGTTTGTATCAAATCAAAAATACATTCTGTGTGTGCTTTAGGAGTGTCTTGCAACCTATTAGCTTCATATACGACAAAAAGGTGTGGTACAAGATAAATTGTGTTCAATCTAAAGATATGTTGGAAATAGTTGATGGTATTCTTATTAATTTCTTACTTGCTGTGTCTATGTAATCTAAGTTTCCTTCAATGCTTGATGGACTTTCGGATTGTTATAATATTTTCATTCTTTCTGGGCTCGGCAAATACTCAGATTCATCTGGTGAGAAATCTTCATTTCTTTCATTTTCGTTTTCTATTTTTGATTTATTTGTCACTATGTAAGTGAACATTACTAGTACGCTGGAATCATCGGCGAATCATGGCAATTGCGTTTAAGTATAATCTAAGTGAGTGAAAAGAAAGGCAATAAGTCTTACTGTTCAAACCATAAAAGTAGTTTTACTAACACATATTTATACGAAGCGAGTGATTGGTTTTGAACGAAAATAAAATGATAACTGCTTTTATCATTATCGACTCAAATATTTTTCACGAGAACATAATTCTATGCATGTTTGTAATACTAACAAGTAGGAATGCATTTCGTTAATATTATATTAAAACTTTATTCTCGTATTTTAAGGCCTGTGTTAAATCTTTGAATACTATTGTAAAATTTTGTAACTTCGTAAAATAACTGTATAAAAATTACAAAAAAATGGAGCAGATGTATTTCTACCCAAAGATCCCAAAAATGACATAACACTAACACTAAGATAATGACAGTTATCATTTTATTCTACGGGAACGGCGATCTGTCGTTGTTCAATAATTATTTTTAATTTTGATTAAAAAAAAAACAAGTAGTTTTTCCCGGGATATAATTTTAAAGTTGCTATAAAGATTCGAGTGATAACGACACCGAATAAGTACGTATTTATTCAAAAGATAAAACTTTATTTTCAATATTATATAAGAACTTTATTTTTATTCGGTGCAATCATCAGCCCAAAAAAGGTGATGCATCTCTGGCTGCCATTGTCATGTTTCTTTTAGAACGAACTGACGTAACGGGCTCAATATAATGATATGAAAAAAATATTTGAAGCCATATATGCTTCAAATATTTTTTTTTAAATATGAAACTGTTATTAAACGTTTTTTTAGGTCCTCTTTTACGATACAAGCTATTGATTGATATTATGAATGCCACAAATAAAAAAGTTTTCAAATTTCTACTCCGAGAACATTCACCTGAAGGCAACTAATTGACATTATTTTTCCTTAATTCTTATCTTTCTTTTCTACTTTTTTTTACTTCAAATATATATATTTCATTATATATTATTCAAAAATTAAATTATATAAATCCTTCATTTGGATATTTATTTACGAAGTTTATAAGCATGTATTTTTTATATATATGTATGTATGTACTTTGTATATATGTATAATTTAATGTATATGTATGTGTGTTCACTTATTTATGTATAATGGTCGTACCTGCCAACGATTGTCCTTGGCACCCAGGGTTCACTGGCAGATAATGCCACATGGTACTAAGTCCGCCCTATGAACCCTTTAGCTTAAGGTTTTACATGTAAGTTTTTAAATAAATAAATTGCTGCGTTACTTATCATAAATTGAAATATAAAATATAACACATTTTTCGCGATGTACCGTAAGATTTTACGATGTTTATAGGAACCACAGACAATATTATTTAAGAAACAAAAAACAAAACGTATGTGCTGACCTAGAAGTGTGAATAATATCAATATTTAAATATTGTTATCACATCTAAATTGAGATTTTGTAAGTTACGCCTTTTGACGTTCGACTCATATTTGAGGTCATTGTCCATTTTTCTCAATCGATTTGGCACATACTATACCCGATAACATCCGGCGTGTGCCGTTAGAGGCGACAGAGGGAAAGAAATAAAGAAATCAGGAGATGGGCAAGCAGTTAAAGTTATAAAAGTCATTTTTTTTTTAAATTAATATTCTCAGAAACACCAGGCCATCAAGGAAGTAAGGGAACATATAAATATATCATTAAGCATGGTGAAATTCAGATCTGCAGAAAAATATGGAGTGAAGTTCTTATCCGTCAATGACGCAATTAAATTTGGTTTCCAAACTAATATATGTAACAGCATATTAACACCACCCTTATTTTGTCTAATGTAATTTCTGTCCGTAACACACCAACTAACCAAAACTGAAACCACAAACAATAAACAATTAAATTAACTTTCCCTATAAAGGGAAGGGGCGAGAAAGTTGAATAACATTATTTAGGGGACACCATTTTAATAACTTTCGGATAGTTTAATAGTAAAAGTTTCCATAACAAATTGTTACAATACCAGTAAATAATACAAGCGATATCAATATATTTTGTCCCTTTATATTATATATTATAACAAAAACAATTGAAAATGTGGCTTTGTTAAAATTTTTAACAAAAAATTAAACTTTGACTAATAACTAGGACTGGAGAAGACTGAAGGATTCTGAGGATAAAAAAAGATTTAAATACTATATGCACTCTATGCTACAATCATAGTAATTTCCATTCCATTTCAATACAGCTTATAAAAGTCTACTGCTGAACATAAGCCTCTCCCATAGTTTTTCCCATACATTTTGCTGAAGCCCCTTACGACACCCATAGGACACCCATAGGACGATAAGGGGAAGGCGAAGGGGATGTTCTTACACCGTCACTACACGCTTAACAATCATAATTTAATTAATACAAATTAGGTTAGAAAGACAGGATAAGGTCTTTTGGAGCATACATTCTTAGCTCATGAAAATGTATTTTATTATGGAGTATATGTGTATACCTGAATCAAAATATTTATTTTATATCAAAAACTTAATATAAATATAACATAATAAAAAAACAAGGTTTAATTTTACATGCAAAAATATTTAAAAAAAATTGAATCCAATTATAGCAAAAGAATTAATAATTATAAATTAATAATTAAAAATAATAATCATAAATTAAACAATTATGCAATATTACTGTAATAAAATCTCTAAGCCTTTAACAGCGCGTGTTGAGAAATTAAAATATTAAAATATATAAAAAGAATATTTAATAAATACATACAAAACAAAACAAATTAAAAAAAGACTTTTTCGCTTCATCTTAAAGGTGTCGTCATATTTAGAGCAACATACTAAGAGAGCATAAAAGGTTAAGAAGGCTTTCATAACGTTTACCTGTTATACGATCTTGTAGCTTGTAGCGTTCGGTACGCATTGAAATTGGGACTGCCTTCAGCTTCCACGTTATTCTCCTTTACGATAATATTTAAAAATTTTAATTGAGAAACTTGACAGTTTTACAGATAAAATAAAACGGCATTGATAATATTTATTTTTGAATAAAATGAGATAAAAAAAGATAACAAAACGGCAAGAAGTATACAAATTATAACAGATTACAAGCCTTCTATAAGTTTCTATTAATAGACGCACAGGATAAAAAACCCTTCTTGTTTGGTTATCACAACTTTTAAAAATTCTAATATAGAGCATAGTCCTTCCTCGGTTGAGACGTTCCATTCGAGCTACAACCTATATGGTTGCAGAGTAGACTGTATTTACAATATATTAAAACTCTATTCAGTTTAATAATTTTGAAACAATAGAACCTTCATAGACAATGGATTCACTAATTCTAATATTATAGAGGGACTGCCCGTATGCGGAGTGGTTGGTTATTAAACGCTTAGTTTATGTGCTCATACTAATTGCTTTAGTAACCCGAGTCGAGGGTATTTATAATTTTACAATGGCGGATAGAGATGATTTAAAGTATAGTGGTTTAACAAACTTATTGCATGCAAATTATATTGACAGTAAAATAACGAAATAATAATTCTAATCGTGTAGTGTGCCAGGGCAAGAAAATTCACTTTCCCATATTTATCATCCCGTGGGTGCCATGAGAGGCGACAGAGGGAAGCTGAATCAAGGGATGGACAGTAGCATCTTTCTGATATCTACTGAAAGAGACACGCTGATGCCAACCCGCTTATCAAGGCTGGCAAATATGGCAAATATCTTTCCTATAAGGCTTATATGAACGAATCTTTAGGGGCGGGGGGAGGGGGTAATGTTAGGTACAGTGGACTTTTGATAGTGTACGTCACCGCTCTCAACTTATATTTTGTAATAATTATTGTAATTTGAATAACACAAAAAATATTGAGTTTACTAACGAAACTGTTTTTTATTATTTATATAACTTATAATATTTTTTACCAGTAAAAAACTGCCTAAGAAAATTAAGTTTTGGTTAAACTAAAAATACCTATTTTACTCCATTTTTCTAAAATTGAGTTTTCATCAAATCTTGACGTTTTGAGGTCACAGGAAGCCACCCTGACAATTTTTAAATTTTTGGTGTCTGTATGTATGTATGTGTGTGTGTGTGTGTGTGTGTGTATGTGTGAATGTATTGAGGGCCTCTTATAACTTTTGAACGGCTTGACCGATCGAAATGAATTAAGCGGATTTCCAGTGTTTCACCAAACCCCAAACATCTCCTATGAATTTTAACTAATTCGTACCGGTAGATATTGAGAAATCTCAGGAATAAAAATTTTGAAACTCTGTTGTTTTGGAATAACTTTTAAACGGCTTTACCAATCGATTTCAAAAACTAATCAGCTTTTGACCTTGAAAAACCACGTCGATCTCCGCCGGTCCGGTCAAAATCGGTTGATTGGTTCGTGAGATATCGTTAACGAAAAATTGTGAAAAAATTGATTTTTTTATATTACTCCAATATTTCCTATTCAACGTCATAATTTGGCGAAATTTGGAGCACTTTGCATTTTAAATTAGCGAGAAGTTCCAGGGATGGCCTGCAGAGTCAATCAATTTTTTCCTTTCAAATTAAAAAAATGTAAGGTCAACAAAGTCAAGTGCAATAAATATTCACACAACGACCAGAACTACATAAACGATACTGATAAGTAAGGTTTTTGAAATCCCACAAAAATACCATTTTGTCCTTCAAAAGGTTAAACGAGTTCTTCACAAATACCAAGGCACCATAAGCCGTTAAAGCTTTTTTGAACCTGCGGAAAAAATCACTTACTGTTCACTGAAATTAATGATATCTGGTCATTTTTTACATTTTTTTAAAGTAATGCCTTTGTTTTATGCGTTTTTTATTTTTTTTTTTTTTTTTTTTTATAGGATAGAGTGACAAACGAGCACACAGTCCACCTGATGGTAAGTGGTTGCTGTGGCCCATAGACATCTACATCTATCCTCGATTACGAATCAAAATGTAGATGCGTTGTCACCCGTGAGGACTAAGATGGAATGCCTCGTTTCCAGTAAAAAGGGTCTCCGGTTCTCTACACTCACCATACGAAATACAGCAGCATTCAGCTACTATTTCACGCTGGTATTCTGTGAGAGCGTGGTCCTTCCCCGGTCGAGCCGACCCATTCGTGCTACAACTATACTACTAATATAACTGCAGCATGGCTCTACCACGTATAAAATTTGCGTTTAGGGTTCATTGGAAAATTGACTATCGTAAGTAAACTGGAAGATCTGCAACTCGTTTACAGTGCTAGAAAATGTAATAACGGCTCCGTGGCGAAGTGACTTAACGTCGAGTTGCAACGTTAAGGGTGGGTTCGAATCCCGCACGAAACAATTATTTGTTCAGCCTTTAAATAATTTTTCCGGGTTTACATCGGGGAAACGGGTAGTTAAAATACAGAGCCGTTCAATTCGTCTTGCAATTACCATTTATGACTTTTTAATGGTAATTCCTATATTAAAGTATCAAATTTTATCAATATCGGTCACCCGTGGCCGTGGGAGCGAAACGCTTTCCCGCAATACCTCACGGTCCTGCGCTGCGCAGGCTAGATTGCGATAGCCTTGTGTGTGGCGAGAATTGTGTATCCGTTGCAAAGTTATTATGCACTCTATTAAAGCAGCAACATGGTCCAATATTATACCAACAAATATTTCAATTCTCGTCCCGCACGTTCTCGCCAAAGCAGGTCATTTCCATCGAAGGTGCGCTAAGAGAAGTTTTGCCGTACATTTTCAGTTCTCGCCTCGCCACGCCCCTTCTTGCCTCACAGGTAAAAAGGAAGCTCGACCGTAGTCGCTTCTATGAGGCACTGCGCTGTGCCATTGTTTTATTATTCTCTTTCAAATTAAGAACGAATTCGAAATTAAAATTTTTTTGTTAATTCTGAATCACCTGCAAATTCTTGTGTATTCTGATATTTTTGAAATTACTTATCCACTATCTATCGAATACCTCCTATCTTTTTACTCATTTTACTTCGGTTTTTATGATCCCTAAAAACAGTAATTTTGATAGCTATAAAAGCAAAAAAGAAAAAAATTTACATGTTAAATACTAAAAGCGTTAATTAATTAAAAACAAAAACGGTAAAATGGAAATCATAATGGGTAAACGGTCCCTTCGTCGGAACCGCAATTCACACAACGGATATTATAAATGGGCCTTTTAAAAATAAAATATACCAAGGGAACAGTGATTCCCGGATGTTGTATTTATACGTAGATTCCCCTCTATACTCCATGGTGCATGAACTCCGAGCTGGACATGGACGTATAAAAAAATTTTATACGGCCTTTTTTATGCGTCCACGGAGCCGGAGCTCTGTTTTGTTTTAGTTGAAAAATCTATAAAGAATTAAATCAAGATAAATGCTGACAGCGGATAAATCGTGAATAAAAATAAAAATTACTAATGTGTTTTTTATTTAAGGTAATTTTAAAATATTTTGTGATTAACGTATTCGTTATTCAACATCATAAAAGAAATTGTTAGGCTTCCTCGGAAAACTGCAATTATTATTAAGAAATGAACGAAATCATTGGACAGTTTTAAAAGCAATTTATATAGTACTGATTTTTTTTGAATAGTTGTAGTTTACAAGTCTCTTGATGGTCTGACGAAAGTAGAATATCATTAAATTTCAAACGGTTTTTCAATTTCAACTATAGCAATAACTATTATCGCAAGCATATTATCCTGACGTCATCCATTATACATTAACTCACCTCATTCTTAAATGACGACAATTATGATCGAAGTAAAAGTGAGAACATAAACTAACTTTAATATTTTCTCAGAAGCACCTAGGATCACAAGACGGAAATGGAACCGATGTCCTAATGTGAAATTATACTCGCCCCTGTTGTCCTTAATAAACCTTGCTCTCCTGTATAAGTTTTGTGGGAGGTCTTACCTACACCAACTAAAAATACAGTTCCATGACAAACCCAGCAAAGGGTTGAAAATCTTTCTCATGTGTACCAGGGCCACAACAGACTCAAAGGAATGTTTTTTTTCGCTTCGGTATTTCAAATTCACATTCTACGTCACGTCCAATATACATCGAGAAAACAGCTAGGGAAAAATTGACGTCACAAAACAATTTCACAATAAAAGAATTTTTACTTGAAAAAATACAGAATAAAATACAGATACAGAGAAGTACTTATACCACTTATATTTCAATTAAACATTTTCTATGACAAAATTGTTATGGAAAGTAATCTTACATAAAGTTCTTTGGTCTGCGACACACAACAGGATACGTAAATTTACTAACTAAAGTTAGCTAAATAACGTTTTGTATCGATTGTGTTTCAAAGTACTCCAAGCTTTGATTATATACATGTCTAGATGCCACATTGTCCGTACAGAACGGCCCAAATAAAGTCTACTAAAATTGGTAGACTCGCTTCTCACCTACGTCAGTGTCATTTGAATCATTTAGGGATAACGTGCTCACGGAAAATAATTAATTATGCCGGTTTGTGCTGCTAAATTGTGTCGCAATTATGTGAGAAAACCGTATAATAACACCAAGATCACTTTTCATCAATAAGTTTTGGTATTTAACCACTATTGTATGAAAACACGATTTTTTAATTCGTTACTTTGTAGGTTGGTCTGATCAGCCGGTGTTGTCAGTTTATTACTAGGGAATTTTGACGAAACTATGGGAGACACAATACAAATATTATTACATCATCTTTCGATGAGAACATTATTATTTTAAAAATTACTTTAGTTATTTGATCAGTAAATGTTACGTACTTACCTACACAAAATAAATGAAACCCATGACGTCATGCACTAAATTGTATTTTTTTTAGTTCTTTCAAATATTTTTATATATTTAAATAAAATAAATATAACTAATCTACATAATAATTACTTGTTTAAACGTATTTTGTTTAACTTTCATATATATAGTCGGAAAATAGGTGGTGTTTTCACCCTGTAGCTCGGAAAGCACGTAAAGCCGTTGGTCCTGCACCTGATCCCTCTTCATCGGGCTATGAGAGTGATAGAATACAGAGTACACTCGTGCTTGTGCGTACACTCGGCAACTAAAATCTTGTCCCGCGTAAATGAAAATTCTTCTTTAGGACTGGCCGCTGTAACCCGAATTCGGGTTGGAGGAAATTAGTATTATTAATATTATACCATCAATTAAATTACTGTATAAAATACGTGGTAAGGTCACGCTGCAGCTATATTGGTTGTAGCACCAATGGGTCGGCTCGACCGGGGAAGGACCACGCTCTCACAGAATACCAGCGTAAAATAGCAGGTCAAGTATGGTGAATGTAACAAACCTTCTTAGTGCTCAGGGGTGACGACGCATCTGCATTTTGATTCTGAATGGAGAATACATGTACATTTCTAATGGGCCACAGCACCCACTTACGAGATCATTAGGTGGCATGAGAGCTCGTTTGTCACCCTTAATCAAAAAAAACATTGTATTTACATGAACACTATATTATAATACTTATAAAAAGTTTTACTGCCACGTGCCTAAATTCGTGTTCAGTAAAAAAACTAGGGACCATAGAGTAATTAGACTTAGGGAATAGAAATCTAGTTTTATCGACGCGTTCTAAGCAAAACATGTTTCTAGTTTCTATTTTCTCACGCGGCAACCTATTATGTTCCCCTGCACGCCTGGTGCTTCGCCCCTAATTCCACAGCTTTTTATTTACACTATAAGCCCGTTTCACCGAAAGATGTCCCCTGCCTTGGGAAATGGCAGCATTGTCTACGGTGCTGCCAACAATATATGGAGCATTTACCCCACTTGGTGGTTGCTGGCAAAATTATCTAAACTTGAAAACCCCTGATTAATAAATATGTTTTACTTGCTTATTTAAATAATATACAGTTAGTTATAAGACTAGTAAGGTTGTGAATGATAACACAACTTAATTTTTAAATTATTTATTGATTTATTTTTTCCGACAATAATTATGGTCGAAAGGAACAATTCCAGACATACTCGTATCACTGTCACTTTCATAAACGTCGTCATCATCATCTGTCGTATCCGAATCTGTGCTGCTGTCATTTCCTAATTCAATTATGAATTTATCAGTAATATCATCCATACAGCCATCAAGTACATAAAAATTGTCTTCTAAATTTTTTACGTGCTCACACTGCTTTTGTCAATCCTGAGGGGTTATAGATGAAAAAGCTTCTTCAGTTAACTTCACGATATTCCCAGCCTCTTGGCCGACATTATTGCTGGCTACTCGTCTCTTTAAAAGACTCCACATAAACTCAATCGCATTTAAATCGCAGTGGTAAGGGGGCAACCTAACCACTTTATGGCCATGAGGAAGCAATAATTGGTCAGCCTCATAAATCGGCGCTTCTATGTGCTCTTTTATAATTTCATAAAGTTCTGCTTTCAGCATTGTTGGTATATAAGACAATCCCTTATTTGTTATCCAATTTTGCATTTGAAGTTTTGACGAACTCATAGTGGGTGCTTTATTTACTTGTACGGTATGATAGGAAGCGTTATCCATCACGACTAAGGAGTTCGGAGGCAAATTGGGTATAAGTTTCTCTGAAAGCCATTTTATAAAATTGGTTCTGTTCATGTCGTCATGGTAGTCCCCTGATTTAGTCTGTGATTTAAAAATCAATTGAGCATTAGGAATAAACCCTATTTCTCCACCTGCATTAATAATTATCCACCGCGTTCAACAGAATCACTTATTAATACTCCGTCAACACTGTTATGTCATCTTCGCTCTCTCTCTCTCTCTCTCTCTCTCTCTCTCTCTCTCTCTCTCTCTCTCTCTCTCCTATCTATTCTATTCTATATAATATATATAAAATCAATTGGTGCAGGTTAGTATCGCAAAAACTCAAAAATGGTTTGACCGATTTTGATTTAAAAAAATTGTGTGTGTTTGAATGGGTCTCTAAATGGTTTAGATTTTTGTTACATAATATACAAAAAACTTTATGTATATTAACGACAATATGTAACAAAAACTATGAAGCTGTAAAAGCCAAAAATCTAACAGCATTAACATCACCAGGCAGTAACAAAAACTATGTGGTTCCTGCTATCGGCGTTATCAGAATCAGTATTCAAACATATCAAAATAACCACTTCAGAAAACTCGACATAATTGTGGCAGCAGTGTAGGTGACATGAAAGAGGTATAAGAAAACATTATCGTTTTTTGCTGCTCTTATTTGGATTAGGTTTAATATAATATACCTGTTAGGAACAAAATAGAATTAAATCATAAGTAGTAAAGTAAAACCAACAAAAAACATATAACGAAAGTAATGTTTTACTAAATTTTATTGAAAGAACCAAGATAATTTGTGCGTAAAGAGACCCTTAGACTTTATTAATTGAATCTTACGACAAATTAACGACTTAACACAGTAAAAACGCGTTAATTAAATAATCTCTCAAATCTTTCATTGGTTTTCTTTTCGAACCTAAAGTTATATTATTTTGTTCTTTATAGTACGTAATGAAACTGCGTTAACCCTCTCACGCTTTATTGATAATGATCCTGCTTGTACTTTGATCCCCTAGTCCCGACAGAAATTATAAGACACATTTGTCAAAATCTTATTAAATTTTTTAACGAAACCTGTTTCTTAAAAAAAAAGCTTTCTCACGAATTTGTCCTTGAATCCTCAAGTGATTCTCACAACTACTAAGGCAGCAACGCTTTCGAAGATATGATCGATAATTTGCGTTTTTCAGAGTCAAGAAAGCGCGGGCTGATAGTCAGATAGATAGATTGAAGGCTGACTTTTCAAACATCAGGAAAAAGTTATCCGTCAAATAAATTATAAGCTTGACTGAATATAAAATTGAGCTCTTTCATTCATACAACTGACTGAATTTTTTTAATGTAGTTTATCATAAAAATAACTTTTCTGACGATAGAAAATTTGTGCACACTATTCATGTATCAACAATATTAAAAAAGAACAGAACAATGCAATGTTGCAAATAATGCGTGTTAGTTACAAACAACAAAAGAAATGTGCATTTCATAGGAATACGGCTTTAAATTTTAAGAAACACTTTTACTGAATTCCTTATAAGTTCTTTACCACTTACATTTTATCAACATTAACCACCAGGTGTGATTATAGACAAGCACCGACTTTATATTAAGTAACAAGTGGAAAAATAAAAAAAATCGCAATCGACTTTAAATTATAAATAAAATGAGAACATTATAAATGTAGTATAAGTCAATTAAATACACATTAATAAATATAACTCAAAAGCTAACTAGTCAGATCTTGATCACCACATGAGGAGCTTTCAAATAAAAATAGAATCATCAAAATCGGTTTACCTAGAAAAAAGTTCTGAGGTAACACACTTTAAAAAAATGCAGTCGAATTCAGAACCTCCTCCTTTTTTAGTCGGTTGAATATACCATTAGACCGCAGATTTATAAATATCTATTTTACCAGATATATTTAGAAAAAAACCTTTATTTTATAAGGAATTGCCGTATGAAAGAATTAAAGAGAATTAAGATCCCAAAAAGCCGATTTCTCAAAATATACGAGTATCCTGTAATTTCTTTAGAACTATGAGGTTCAAAGCACAACAAAGATCAATATCAACAAAGCGTGAAAAGATACACGAAGTTGCTTAAGGAAATCAGAATACTATTGAAGTTTTATATTGGTAACTTGTGATATGAAAGGCAATAGAAATTCTGAAAAAGGAAACTATAAAGAATAACATAAATTTACATCCAGCAATCGATGATAAGATGTAGATATAGATGATAATTTGTATAGAGGAATTAAACCCGAATTTAGAATGTGAAATTATATTATTCCTTTTAAATCTTCAAAGTTGTTTACTTTGTAGGTACTAAAGTTGTTTTTGACTCTTTTCCTATATAAGGGACCATCCCTGAAGTAGAACTTATTTAATTAAAAAATCTTATCTAATACAACAAAACAAAATCAATCGAATCTCAAATTTTTGAAGTCAGCTGAGCTGAACTTTTTTATTCCCATCGATACTAGGAGATCAAAGCCCAACAAGGATCAACACGCAATATCTAAGGTTTCTTTCCTATAACATGCTCGTAATGTAACTTTGACAAGCGATTATGAAACTCGAATAAAGCGAGCTAGCTCTAGCTACGATTATAATATTTACAGCTTTCAGGGTAAATGTTAAATCTACATCTAATTATTTTAAGGGGAAAGAGGCATTGCATTTAAGTAATTAATCTAAGATTTTACGAACATTAGAACACTGAAATACAGTTAAAAAGTTTCTTCTAAAAAAGTTCTTCTAAAAAGAGATTATGCATGTGATCTATGAGCACTAAGGATTAAAGCCAAAATTTGTTGATCAGAAAATATTTGAGTACTTACGATGATGAAATTAATAACTTGGAGTCTTTATAATAGATATAATGTAGTATCACACACCTGATGTTAAGTGACTACCGCCGCTCATGATCAACCGCAACACCAGGAGAATTGCGGGTGCGTTGCCGGCCCTTTAGAAAGGAGTAAGCTCTTTTCTTGAAGGTCCCCAGGTCGTATCGGTCCGGAAAAATCGCCGGTGGTAAACTATTCCACAGAGAGGTTGTACGTGAAAGAAAACTCCTTGTGAAACGTACAGTGGTGGACCGCCAAGCATCCAGATGGTGTGGATGGTATCGGGACGTTTGCCGTGTAGTGCGTTCACGAAATTTGGCGGCTGGGATTAATCCGAACAATTCCTCAGAGCACTCCCCGTGATAGATGCGATAAAATACGCAAAGAGATGCAACATCTCTTCGCAGCGCCAGTGAATCGAGCCGATCGGAAAGCACTCGGTCGTCGACGATTCGAGCCGCTCTGCGCTGGATGCGGTCAAGTGGAAGGAGCTGGTACTGGGGAGACCCAGCCCAGAGATGGGAAAAGTATTCCATGTGCGGCCGAACCTGCGCCTTGTAAAGTTGCAGGCGGTGTGCCGGCATGAAATACTGTCCCGCTCTGCTGAGCACGCCAAGCTTTTTAGAGGCCAATTTGGCCTTCCCTTCCAAGTGACCACGAAACTGCACGTCACTCGATATGTCGACGCCGAGGATTCCGATACTGGCTGAGACAACAAGGGGAGTGCCTTGAAACTGAGGGGATACGACAAAGGGGTTCCTTTTAGCTTTAGGGGTTAAACTGGACTAGATTTAGTCGTCCCCAATCCGAGACTCTGTTCAGCAAAGACTCGACTTCAGACACAAGTTTGTCCCGGCACTCGGAGACGTTTTCCCGAGAAATATTGGCTCGGCCGGTGTCAAGAGCATCACCAGTGTTGTCATCTGCATAGCAATGAATGTTACGGGTATGCAACATATCATTGATATGCAGAAGAAACAGCGTTGGCGATAGCACGCAGCCCTGTGGAACACCAGCATTAATAGGCTTGCAATCGGAGCTTGCACCGTCTACAACGACCTTAATGCTCCGATCTGCAAGAAAGCTGGTGATCCAATCGCACAATTTATCGGGAAGCCGATAGGAAGGGAGCTTTGAAAGAAGCGCTTTGTGCCAAACCTGATCGAAGGCCTTCGCAATGTCCAAACTAACGGCCAATGCCTCCCCCTTGAACTCTACTGCCTCCGCCCATCTGTGAGTGAGGTAGACCAGAAGATCACTAGCTGACCGACCACGGCGAAAACCGTATTGGCGGTCACTAATCAGCTGGTGATCCTCAAGGTACCTCATGAGCTGGCAGTTTACAATGGACTCCATTGTTTCGGAGAACAAGGAGGTGATGGCGATTGGCCGGTAGTTGGACGGGTCTGAGCGGTCGCCTTTTTTAGGGATCGGGTAGACGAAAGCCGTCTTCCATGATTTTGGGACTACGCCTAGGGAGTAGGAGTACCGGAAAAGACGCGTTAAACCCGGTGCCAACTCTGGAGCACACGTCCTCAGCACAATTGGGGGGATTCCGTCAGGCCCACTCGACTTGTGGATGTCCAGGGAGAGGAGTGCTTTGCGAACCGAGCGCTGTGTGAACTGCACTTCCGACAAGGAGCACTCACACCGCGGGATGGTCGGCGGCGTACTCCCCCCGTCATCGAGAGTCGAGTTAGACGCAAAGAAAGAGCCTAGAAGATCGAAGATCTTTCTCCTTTGCAGTATGGGCCAGTGAGTCGTCCCCCCTGTGCAGAGATGGAAGAGATGGCTGACAGAAATTCCCCTGGACAGCCTTGGCGAGAGACCAGAATGCACGGGTTCCAGAAGGAAGGCGAACTAGTTTCTCGCCAATTCTGCCTATGTGCTCTGACTTTGCCTTGGCAATGACTCTTTTGAAGGACCTAGAGGCGGAATTATACTTCTTTTTTAGAGCGCTGGTATTTACATCCCGGGACGCTGATGCGTCAGCCCGGGCCTGGTAGCACTCCTGCTTATAGCATGATGCTATTTTACAGGAGCGACCAAACCATGGCTGAGATTTGCCTGCAATGGGCCCCACAGAGGAAGGAATAAAAAGTTCCATACCCTGAAGTACCACATCAGTAACAGAATCCGCAACAACGTTGGGATCATCCGGCGAGAAGCAAACCCGCCCCCAAGGGTAGGATGCAAAGAAAGACCGCATCCCATCCCAATCGGCTGACCTATAGTGCCAAACACGGCGGCAGCCTGCAGAATGCAACCGCGATTTCAGCGTGAGTGGCACAACACTCCGGACCAGACAATGGTCCGCATCTGGAATCCGCGTAGGCGAAGTACCCAGTTGTGTCAAACCATATGCCAAGGCAAAATCATGAACAGATCTCCCCGCATGATCGGTTAAACGTGAACCAAGCTATTCGGCGTGATGGGCGTTAAAGTCGCCGAGGATCACGATCTCTGCGGAGGGGATCTGCTGTAGCAACGAATCTGCAGCCATTTGGACGTGGTCGAAGAGTCGGTTTGTTTCGGCATTACCGCTATGGGACCTATAGAGGCACCTGTAGACGCGGATGGTCGTCGCTGTCTACGCGTAGCCAAAGGATGGACAGGTCCGAACCTTCAAGTCTGCCGAGGCGTCGAGAACAGATGTGCTCTCTGACGTAAACGCAAACTCCAGCCCGAGGCACAAAGGAGTGTTTTGTGCCAGTTTGTACCCCGGGTAGGAGAGATACGAGACATCAGCCGGAGAGGACACCTGCGTCTCGGTCAGAAAGAGCAGAGCCGGCGTCGCCGTCTCGAGATGGTAGTGGACGGCGTTTAGGTTAGAGTGAAGTCCCCTGATATTGCAGAAATTCACGGACAGCGTGGCAGGGGTCGCCTTGGTCTTGTTGCTGCGTTTGCCCCGAGCAGTTGTAGTCTTGAGCGGAATTTTGAGTACCAGAGATCAGGTTTCCGGCCAAACTTCTTTTTATCTTTAAAGTTGGCTTTTACTTTCATTAAAAGATTATTATTTTTTTAGAATACTCTTTATTTGTTTGGTGCATACGGGGAACCCACTCCTCACATTTCACACCACTGTTTTGAAAAGGGTAATTAGGGAGGGGTATACAGACTAAGTAAAAAGGGCTGCGACACTTTCTTACAATTACTAAGGCAACAACAAGTCGATAAAAAAATACTGGAAGTAGATAGGTCGTTAGACACTTATTTCGTTAGGTTTATTATATTTATGCCTGTTTCTTTACGTCAACCTAGTCGCTTCTTATTTTTATTACGGTTATTTTACATTTTAATTTTACGTCATCCTGTTGCGTTATGTGTATTCGGATCGTAAGCGACACACCTATCCTGGTCGAAATTCGAAAGACGAAGCGAGACTGATCGGGTGGCATGGAACAAAGTTCAGGACGCCGATAGTTTAGGTAATTTCTTTTTAAACAATAAAAATAATAGTAATTAAAAAAAACATAAGTTTTCGTCTAACATAGTACTTAACATTAATCTTCAACTTTACCGTATATTTATTTCAAAATTAATGCTGCAATATTTTCGTAATAACGGAGGATCTTGCTAAGCCATTTGAGGTACTATTGCCCCTTAAGAGCGAGATAAATATCATGCACCACAGTAAGTTCTTTAAAAATTATTTTTAACAAAAAGTAAAAGACGACTTCAAAGAAATGAAAATAATTTTACATTCTGAAGTTGGTGCTACAATAAAATAAAAATACAATAGGTATGTTACAAGAAAAGGCCTGACTGACTTCAGAATGTGAAATTATTTTTCTTAATTAAGATATTAAAAAAAAACACACCCATCAAGCAAAGGAAGAAGGACACACACTACACTGTCCACAAAAGGTCGCATTTTTTTTTAAATATTAGGGAATATTTTCTCAAAGCTTCCTTGTTATTCCCAAAGATATCGGGGAATCAGAACAAAAGGGGATGTTTAAATAAGCGCCCAAGCGATCTATCTACAAACAGATTTGAGTGGTGTGTAAGTGTATCATTCACAAGCGCACGACTAGGAGAACAGATTTTATAACAAACTTGTTTCCTTTCCAAAAACGAATAAAGCAAAATTAATAACAATTTGTTCAATAAAAATTTAATTAATTAAATTTTTTCTAGGTAAACTTCGAGAAGGTTTAGTTAGTTTAAAGGGGTGAAACAAATTTCACACCTTTACCAGGATAGCAGCAAACTAGAGGTTTAGCGTTGTTTATTATAGCATGCCAAGATGTTCGTTGCCTGCCATGAAAATAATAAGTACCACCTACATCATACCACATATTATTATCTCGATGAAATATGTACTAATTGACACTTGATGTTTTTATCATATTAGTTTATATTTATTCATGTATATAGCATTTTTTTAACCTTTAAATGTTAAAACATTCGTTTCAAGAATCACGATGTTCGTTTACGCTTATCTCGGAAACTGCTCAACCGATTTCAATAAAATTTTGTAAATGTGTATTGCGTCACTTGAGACATATGATACTTTTTATCCCGATAAGTGACACTCGATATATTTAAGTAAGATTTTAACGAGTTTATAAGTTGTTTTGTGCAATATTAGTTTTAAGTAATATAATGACACGAATAAACATATTATACATGTTATTAAAAATTCATGATTGGTAAGTTTTTAATATGAATACTTTACAAACATATATTTAAATTAGGTTAGGTTCTCCGGTTAAAACTAACTTCATGTCCTATAGCATATAAAATAGCTACTTACGATTTGACAGCGCTTACCGCTTACGATCGCCATTTTGCTTACAAGCGCTTGCTAGCGCTTTTTTCTGCCAAACGCAGCCATAATCTTGATTCGTCAAATGGTAAAGTTTTTGGGAGATTTTGATGAAAGCTTGAGCCAACAGACAGTTGATGGCGATAGTATCTCCAAGGGCCTTATTAACACATTATTTTGATGGTAACGTCACCATCGGAGCACTTGTTTCATTGTTCCCACTAATAGTACACTTGTGCAGAGATTTAGTATACAAAATCGCACCACTTTTACAGTTTGAAACCATTATTTAAACATTATTAAAAGAGCATCAATCCGCCGGGAGTCAAGTTTCCGCCAAAACTCCTCTAATCAGAGTCGCTTATTATGTTTTTTTATCATACTTTTAACTATTCTTGCTATCCTAGTTCTAGCTCTTGAAAAAATATCGCTCCGGGTTGTTGTTACCTAGTTAGCTTGTGAGAATTCTTCACGCTTCTTTTGAAAGTTATTTCGTATTTAATTTCTTTCGTATACAGTTTATTTTTCTTATCTATGCTTTCTTTCCTTTTCATTTAAAAAGTAATTGCTTATTTTAAATTTTGAAGCGATAACTAACCAACAAAGCCTATATAATTTTGTGGCTTTACATAGTATTAGGTACACTAGAGAAAGATGCCACAGGCCAGTCATATTTGTTCATAGAAATATTTGAACACCAACCAACCAATCAGGCCCCGCGACCTTTATAGGAAAAAAGGGTTGAGGCCACTTTTTTCAATTACTAAGGCAACAACAATTCAAGGGATGTGACGAAGACGTGATTTTTTTCAAATATTTCTTAAATTCCCAAGAAGACCAGGATAATAGAGCTAAAGTTGGTTCACCATTACTTACTTTCTAAATACAAACTGAAACGGCTAATTCATTATAAACATTAGGAAAACACACATAATCATTAGGAAAACAGAACTGGGTAGTCAACAGTTTAATAGTAACCTCCGTACCTACCTGCAAAAGGTAAAAAGAGCCCCTCCTTTATAATAAACCCCAATAGCAAAAGAACTTTATTGACATAACATTAAAGTTTATTTATAAAAACACCTACCTACTTTATATGCAAATAAATAGGTATAATAATCCAACTTCTTCGGAACATACCAAGGGTACATTGCGTCAGTAAGGTATGAAGACATACCACATGCATTTTCGTTCAACCATGGTTTGGAATAACTTTCTAACATGTATTTTTCCATGCGATTTCAATGTACATGATTTAAGGAGCAAAAGTGCATAGGCTTTAGTTTACTTAAGTCAGTACGGTTTAAGTTCCTCGACTTCATCATCAAGTTGGATTAAAGTCAAGAACTGACTGATTATAAAATTGCATACACCTAACCGTTATTTTCATTTCAGAACTTTTTTGTTTGGTCAGTTCTGTAAGGCTAAATAAAATATTAGTAGTACCTAAATAAAATGTTTTTGTTAATTTGAATAACCACAAAGTATTTTTATACATTTAACACAAATAAAATTGTCAATTTAAACTTTCACCTTGCTGCGAAGCCAAGTCGGAGATATTTAAGATATTTTTGAAGAAATAAGAGCCTTAGCTAAAGCTTCCCGACTATTTTACTTGCATGTAAAGCTTTGCCTTTTCAGCTAATATAATACATTCAGTCAAAAAAGTATCGGGAATGGATGATTTGTTTATAGTTCCAAGTTATTTTTTTTTTGTGTTTTTTTTGTTGTCTTTTTTGGCACAACTGTTTTCCATTTCGGCGCTGAGTTTGAGTTACATTTCTTATTTTCATTAAATACAGTTCCGTTTTAGTTACATCATATCTAGTGTGCATTGCGAATTTCACAATGGACAAAAACATCGAACAAAGAGAAATTTTGCATCGCCGATGGAATTTCCTGTTCAGAGTCACTGAAATGTTACAGAAGGCTTACCGCAGTGAATGGACTTTATCAAAATCACGTGCTTATGAGTGATACAAAGCTTTCATTGGCCATCAACGTCTGCAACTGAAGTTAACATCGCAAAAGTGAAAGAAATAGTGACTGAAAATCCACATTCAAGTTTGAGAGAGATAGCCGTAGCCGATCTGAATTTTATCCAAAAACTAACGTCACTGAGGATATACTAGAAAGTCAATTCTGATCCAATATTCATGAAACGCATTGGTCCTGGTGACGAGACGTGGGTTTACGAGTTTAAAATGCAAACTTGTCAATAAGCTTCGGAGTGGCGCCTTCCAACTGAACCGAAACCAAAAAAACCACGTCAAAGTCGGTCAAAAGTCAGTCATGTTGACTGTTTTATTTGACTATCGCGGTGTTGTGCACTCGGAATTCTTGTGAGGAGATCAAACAGTAAACAAAGAATATTATTTGAGCATTATGGAGCGTTTAAAAGAGCAAAAAAGGCCAGCTTTGCGGAAAGAAAGTTCTTGTATTTTGCACCATGATAATTCGCCTTCGCACAAGGCCATCATTGTAAACGAATTTTGGACCATAAATTCAATAAACACCATCGAGCAACCACATTATTCACCAGATATGGATCCAGCCGACTTCTTTCTTATTCCTTTACCTTTTCGTGGCACCCGTTTTCATTCGGTAGAATAAATAAAGGAGAATTCGCAGCGAGAACTTTGTTTTTATTCGGTGCATGCGGACTGGCCTAAAGAAGGTGACGCATCTTCTCGTATCTCGCAGGCTGCCGTTGTCACGTTTATTTTAGAACAAACTGACGTAACGTGCCTTTTGTTTATTTTAAAGGGATGAATTTGCAAAAGCTCAATATGGTGATTATATTGCTTAATTTTTTTTAAAAATATGAAACTGTTATTAAATGAATTGCTGCGTTACTTACCATAAATTGAAATATAAAATATAACACATTTTTCGCGATGTACCGTAAGATTTATGATGTATATATACCACAGACAATATTATTTAAGAAATAAAAAAACAAAACATATGTGCTGACCTGGAAGTGTGAATAATATCAATATTTAAATATTGTTTTCACATCTAAATAGAGACTTTGTAAGTTACGCCTTTTGACACTCGGCTCATAGCTGAGGTATTGATACATAATTTTAATAAGTAGTTATTCAACCCTTTGTAGATAGATACATGGGTAAGGTCGTAAAAAAGTGTAAATAACGCACTGGAAGATATAACACACGGTAACACAATACCGTACTGGAATTATATAAAGGTCAATGTTCACTTGGAAATAAGTATTATCAATTACTTATTTTCATGAAATTAAGATTAAATAATCAAAAATGAATCTTAGACTATGCATAGCTTGCATGTTTGCGAAACTAAACACCAAAATAACACAACACAGTAGAATAGAAAGCCCTTAACAAAACAATGTGCTTACAAAAAACACTAGGTACTGATCAAAGGAGGTTATTCATAAAATAAATATAATGAGAATTTAACAAATATGTGTTTACAATGTACAATTAATGCAGATACTGTAATTATTACCTTTTGTCATAAAATTGTTTTACTGTTCTATTTTATCCATTTGACACTATTCGAGTTCGCACAGAGCCATATTTAAGAAGAAATTGAAATTTAAAAATGCTTTTTTTTAATGTAATCAATAGGCGAACTATAATATAGTATTAATTTAATAAGTAATGATTTAAAAAACCTTTTTGTGTTTATCTAATAAATTAATTAATTTGCAACCTTCAGCTATTGTCTATGTGTCTTACCTGGATTACCTCCCGCCCTCCGTCAATTGTATGCATCAATCCCGTCACCACTACTCCCGGCACCACTACTAATCCAGAACTCAATTCCGGAAAAAGCGTTTAAAAATGTTTTGATGATTGGGTTACTTGTCGGAGAAAGTGTATTGCTTCTGAAGGAACATAATTTGAAGCTGATAAAATAATCTTGAAAGATTAACTAAAATTTTGTGTATTACTGACCTTTTTCAGTACTTTTTTGAAAGAGTAGTATATAATTATATTAAAACAAAAACAATCTCTCAACGCACACCATTTTGTCATCTCTTCGTATAGGAGTATGTAATAAAACAATTAAATTTTAATTTAATTTAGTTTAATTTTTTATAATTAATTAAATTATAAAAAATTTAACATCTCTCCGGGTTATAATTGTGTTTCTTTATAAGTGCATTATAAACGGTAAAATACAAAATACCGTCATTTATTTAGTTCACAAAATCTTGTACGAATTTAAAAGCTTATATGGGGTAAACTCTGACTCACCTCAATTCGGTATATTTTATAAAAAAAAATTGTAGAAATATTTTAAAATAGATTATGTACACACAAGTCAGGGAGAGGACACATCATAATAAAAAGTTTGTACAAAGGCTCTACTTATCTCACAATGAAATTTCTTCCAGTAGACCAGTTTCAAACACATATGATTACTAAATGATTATAAGGTGTGCACTTTGTTATTTTACAACACACATGGGTATAAGATAAATATATACGTCAGCTCAAATACTTACATACACACACACACACATACATATATATATATATATATATATATATATATATATATATATATATATATATATATATACATACACACACATATATATATATATACATACAAATACATGAATATATTCATATTTAAAGAAACATTAATACAACATAAATACATATATGTACATGCATATATTTGTAACAGTATAGTACATATCAGAGATTTGAGACTTACGCAGAAGACAGCGATAAATAATGTACTTTCACTCGTTTTTGGAATAATGTCACTGTTTTGATTTCTCGAATGTCAGTAGGAAGCGAATTCCAGAGTCTTACTGCTTGTACGGAGAATGAACGGGAATATGAATGAGTATTAAAGGATGGGAATTTTAAGAGAGTTTTAAGGTGAGATCTACAAACTGTATCTGGGGATTTAAGAAAGGTAAATCGATTTTGGAGGTATGTAGGGAAATTTGGGCTGTGTAGGATGTTAAAAAGGAGACAAAGGATACGAGTGTTCCTGCGAAATCGGATCGGGAGCCACTTGAATTGCTTTCTATACTTAGAGACGTGGTCAAACTTCTTAAGTCCGAAGATATACCGAATGCAAAGGTTTTGTAATCGCTCAAATTTGTTTAATTGCTCCTCGTTTCCTAGATTTTCGTTGATAAGGGTAAAAAACTTTGAAGACGTTTTAATGAGTGGAAAGCATAATAAACTTTTCTACCTAAGTCCATTATGTGAGGACCCCATGACAACCTATTGTCAATAATTAAGCCCAAGTTCTTCACAGATTCAGTATAAGTAATTGATGTGCCATTGATAATCACATCTGGCAGGGTGCATTTATCAATTAAGCTATTAGTATATCTGCTACTTACTATTATTGCTTGAGACTTACTTGGATTAATAGTTATACCATGTGATCTGGACCAACGACTAATTCTCTTCAAGTCATCATTCAGTGCTTCTATCGCCAATTTAGCTTCAGATGCCACAAAGTGACGGTAAAGCTGCAAATCGTCTGCATAAAGATGGAAGTTGGAGGATATTATTTTTGTTATAGAATTGATAAAAACGGTGAAGAGCAAAGGAGACAAGACGCCACCCTGGGGTACACCCGTGATAAGATTACACCAGTTGGAATAAGTGTCATTGGAACGGATACATTGTGAGCGACCCCGAAGGTAGGAATTAAACCAGAGAATGACCGAAGGTGAAACATTAATAGACTGGAGAATTTTTAAGAGGATATCAAAGTCAACAGAATTAAAGGCACTGCTGAAATCTAATAAAACGAGTACGGTTAATTGTTTTTGATCTATGGCTCTACGGATATCATCAGTTACCTGAAGAAGAGCAGTTGTTGTACTATGACCGGGCCGGAATCCAGATTGAAATATACTTAAAATATTGATTTCCTTCTATTACAAAAACAAAAAACATTTTGTTAGGGTTGAAAGCCAGTTCGCCAGTTCAAGCATTATTTATATACACACAGAACTAACAGCAATTCATCATCATCATCATCATCGTTATTAAGCACTTCACAGGTCCACAGCTGAACACAGGCCTCCCATCAAAGAATGCCACAAAGCACGGTCCTGAGCCACCTGCATCCGTTGACTTATTGCATGTCTTACCAGGTCGTGACTCCCATAACAGTAATTATAAAACTATTTATGTACATTTCTCTTGTTCTAGCTTTAAGTAACAATTAAAAACGAAAACATAGGCAAAACCCAAAAGCGCTACGATCACTAAATAAGCGCTGAACGTGACGATTTTCACCATTGAGTTTTTACCAACATTATCTTCAAAATTTTCAACGGCCGTCAGTTCAAAAAATTGCTTGCTAGGTTAATTTGTCTATCGAGAAGGCGCTATTTAAATAAGAAGGAGAATAACATGAATCACAATAAGTTCTTTAAAAAGTAAGGGAATATAATATCTAGAAAACATGTTATTGTAGTCTCAGTTACCTGTAAGAAATGTCCCCCTTCCCCTTTAGGGACCTAATTTACAATATACGAGGGTTATTAGAGTGAAGTAACGTAAATATCAGGGCCAACTAATTGTCACACTCTTCACCCTGCTTGACAATGAGAAAATGTATTGGGGTGCACCCAATAATACTTTTTAATTAACTCCGCAAAAGTGCACAAAGAATTTACGGAAGTGTCAAAAAGCATCAAATGTCAGGAGCAAAGTTAGAAATGTCATCGCTCTGCCTATCCTGGTGATCTCCCGTCGTAACCTATTTAAATTGCAAAACAAACGGTACAAGAAAACTGTTAGTTAACACAGTCACAAATCACAATTAGGATTCGTAGGAACAAATAAATATCTCTCTCAAAGCTTCCTTGTAATACCCAAAGATATTGGGGAAAGGGTAAAAAGTAAACCCAGAGTTTAAGTGCAGTGTTTACAAACGTACGACTAGGAGAACAGATTTTTATAACAAAACTTTTGCTTACCAAAAACAAATGCTGAAAAATAAATAAAAAAAATTCAATAAAATTTAAATTACATTTTTTCAAGTAGAAACTAAAGTTTGTTGTATAAAAGGGTTAAACAAATTTCACACCTCCTACCAGGAAAGCAACAAACTAGAGGTGTAGTGTTGTGCCTGCCAAGATGTTCATAGCCTGCCATCAAAATCAAAAATCACAATTAGACTCCATGGGAACAAATATTTTTCTCTCAAAGCTTCCTTTTAATTCCCAAAGATATTGGGGAATCAGAGCAAAAGGGGTTAAGTAAGCGCGAAAGTGAAGGGTATAGAGGTAACCTTAGAAACAGATTGTCCAGTGTATCATTTACAAGAGTACGATTAGGAGAACTGATTTTTGTAACAAACTTTTGCTTACCAAAAACGAATGCAGAAAAATAAATAAAAATTTTGTTTTATAAAATTAATTATATTTTTTTCCAGTAGAAGCTTGAACTAAAAAAGCAAGGTTTACACGAAGCCAGTAACGTTGGCGCCAGTCCTCAGACAAACCAGCGCTGGCTTGACCCGTGTTGTTTAGACGAGGCCAAATGGATTCATTTCATTTCTAGATTATTCTTGTAAAATAGTTGTATTAAATTAATTATTTTTTAAATTTTAACTGATAATAATGTTTATCAAATATAGGAATTTGTACAATATAAATTAATATATATTATAGTAATTTTTTTTATATTACAATTTATTTATTCTGGAGCGGGGTTGCGGAGCATACGGGCGGAGGTCACTGGCTTGAAAAATAGGCAGGTGCTCTATTCCCGCCAGTGTTGGCAGCCAGCCAGTGTTGCCAGATGCCTTGAACCTTTTATCTGTATTAGAAACTGCTAAAATCTGTATTAAATCTGTATGGTAATTATACATAAAATTGAAAGAAAAAAGGCACTCTTTAGACATCTTAATAAGAGAGTAAAAGAAGTAGTTGAAAGAAAAAAGCAAGAAAGAACGGATGAGAATGATAGAAGAATATCGGATAACTTCCAGGCATATATTAAAATGTTCTGGAAACTTGTAAGAACTGCCAGGGGACATTCAAAACAGCCTATGATGAATGCTATAAGGGACGAGAATGGCTATATTCTGAATGATGAAGTTTTGAGTTTAAAGAGATGGAAGGAATATTTTGAAAGCGTGTTTATGAGTGAGGAGACAACGTGTGTACTAAGTGGAGTAGAAACACCGAAAGAAGAGGAAAGAGGTAGCGAGATAAGTATAGATGAAATAATGAAAGCAATGAAAAGAATGAAAGCAGGTAAGGCTGCCGGATATGATAGAGTTTCACTCGAAATGCTAAGGGCTGGAGAGGAAGTGGTGGCAGGTCTGCTGCACACCTTGTTTAATTTATGCTGGGAACTGAAGCGGGTACCGGTAGACTGGTGCAAAGCCGTAATAGTCCCAGTCTATAAAGGAAGAGGGTCGCAGCAGGACTGTAAAAACTACCGTGGCATCAGCCTTCTTAGCATTGTGGGAAAACTGTATGCTAAGGTACTGATTGAAAGGGTCATGAAAGAAACTGATGGAAAAATTTGGGATGTGCAAGCGGGATTTAGAAAGGGAATGGGATGTACAGATCAAGTCTTTCCCATGCGCATGATGGCGGAGAAGTTTCTGGCCAAAAACCAGAAGGTTTTTTGTGCGTTCATGAACTTGGAAAAGGCCTATGACAGAGTGGATAGGGATTTGCTATGGCAAACACTGAACTCATTTGGGTTGAGCGCTGGCTTGATACGGGCATTGGAGTCTCTTTATAGGGACTCTAGTGCTTGTGTTAGGATCAACGGGGTCTACTCGGACAGGTTTGATTTGCAAAATTTGAAAGTTGAAGAATGCGGTTTAAGAATGGGTGAGTTAACCGTCAAATGCCTTTTGTACGCCGATGATCAAGTTATTCTTGCGTCGTCGGCGGCCGAGTTGCAAATGATGGTTACATTAATGAACGGATCATTAAAAGAAAGGGGTATGAAAGTGAAGGCAAGTAAGACGAAGGTTATGGTTTTTGAAAGAGAAGAAAGTAAAACGATTTGAGAAATAAGAATAGAAGGTGAGTTGATCGAGCAAGTAGATGAGTTTGTATATTTGGGCTGCGTATTTAGCAGGAATAGGAGATATGTTAAGGATATAGAACGACGAGTGAATGCGGGAAATAGAGTAAATGGGGCCTTGCACTCTATTGTGAATAGTCAAAATGTGTCGAAAAAGGCACGTATGGCAATTCACAACGCTGTGTTGGTCCCTACTTTAACGTATGGTAGTGGAAGTTGGGTGTGGCAGAAGAAGCACGAGAGTAGAATAAATGCAGTAGAAATGCGGTCGTTAAGGAGTATGTTAGGGCTGAATCTGAATGACAGGGTAAGGAATTGTGTAATAAGAGAAGAGTGTGGTTTGCAAGATGATGTGGTGACCAGGATTAAGAAAGTAATGCTTCGGTGGTTTGGTCATGTGGAAAGAATGAATGAGGAAAGAGTGACAAAGAAAATTTATGTTGCAGAAGTGAATGGCAGAGTCGGAAAGGGACGTCCTAGGCGAAAATTTATCCACCAAATTGGCGATTTATTGAAAACGGGCCCAATTAGGAGTACCCTTAACCGACGAGCATGTATGCGTATGTGTATGGATGTGAAGGAGGCAAGAGAGGTGTGTCAGGATCGTGCCAAATGGAAGTCTGTAGTCTCTGCCTATATCTCTGGGTGACAGGCGTAAGTGTTTATGTATGTACATAAAATCTGTATAAAATCTGTATAATATAATAAACCAAACTAGAATAATTAATCATCATCATTGCTTCTTTTGAAAAACAAGGAATAACTACTAACGTGATAAGCTGATAAAGTTTGATTACCGTTATTAAATAAAAATATTTAGTATAGAAAAAGGGGATGCTGTGGCCCATAGACATCTACATTTATCCTCGCTTAAGAATCAAAACGCAGATGCGTTGTCACGCCTGAGGACTAAGATGGAATCCCTCATTTCCAGTAAAAAAGGGTCTCCGGATCTTTACACTCACTATACGAAGCACAGCAATATTAAGCTGGTAATTTACGCTGGTATTCTGTGAGAGCGTGGTCCTTCCCCGGTCGAGCTGAATCATTCGTGCTGCAACCATAACATAGCTGCAGCGTGGCTCTACCAAGCATAAAATATACACTATACACAAAAAAATTTACACAGCAAAATTGAACACATTAATTTAGACAAACAACGCATTAAAACTCAAACATTTGCAACAAACGAACATATAATTAATTTATTATTTTCAGTCATACATAATACACTTGTATGTCTGCCGTACTAAGTAATTATACGTTGTGAAAGAATAAATTAACCATAAATAATAGAGTCATGCAATGATGTGTGTAACGCGGTATCTATATGAATCTATATGAATTATGGTCACTTATTTTGCTTCGTTCTGTTTTAAGTTGAATATTATAGTAACCCAATCAACAGAGTTAGAAAACTCCGTAGACAGAGAAACCTATAGACTAATGATTAGCGTGGCCTCGAGTGAGAAAGAACGATAACGTAGTTTTAGGTTATACAATAATCTTTATGGCTTTTAAACATATTTAGATAAAATTTTTAATTGTTCTAAGAACAGAACTGAACAAGATTCACCAATCTTAAGCTCACAATACACTTTTTTCTCACTTAAACCAACTTGTAAACTCCTTAGATCGCTACGAACTGTCAAAGTTGTTTAGCAAAGTGTAGTTTTATAAATAAAAAAACCGGCAAGGAGAAAGGGACAAACAATCACTCTGCTCTGTCTCATTTCTATGCAAGACGTATTCATATCTCTATCTTTTTCGTGTGCGAATGCGAAAGAAGGCGTCAATTTGTCTATAGGTTTCTCTGTCTACGGAAAACTCTGATCTGTATCCAGTGCTAATCTGTATCACACACCGAAAATCTGTATAAATACGGGGAAATCTGTATATATGGCAACACTGCAGCCAGCCAATACTGGCTTCGTCTAAACCTTGCTTAAAAAGGTAAGTAAAGACTTTTGTTATTTAAAAGGGGTAAACAAATTTCACAACTTCTACCAGGATAGCAACAAACTAGAGGTGTAGTGTTGTTTGTATATAGCCTGCCAAGATGTTCATGGCCTACCATCAAAATAATAATATGTACTACTACTACATTATACCCCATATCTCAATGAAATATGCACAAATTAATACTTGATTTTTTATCATTATATTCTTCTAAGTTTATTTATTTACATAGCATAGTTTTTTTTTATAATTTTGATATATGTAAAAACCAGTGTATTTGCTTACTTCTATTCGAGAGATAGGATAGTTTTTATCCTTAAAGTGGCCCTCAATATTTTTAATTGCTAATTTAAGAATTTTTTTTATACCACGAAGGGTCGTCGGACTTGGCCAGCTAGTATTATAAATATAATCTTAAAACCTACTTTAATTATCATTGATCAGGCGTAAGATTTCATGTAGTCTTTTGTGGACTGACTGAGCTCTTTTTACCGATTTCAGAAATTCGTGTCAAAGTTAGAGATAGTTAATGATTAGCAAGAAAAGTCAAGCAATTCCTGCGCACACTCCCTGATGTTTACCATGTAAAAAAACCGACAGGCTGGTTAATGTGTGCCTGTGCTCGAGACTGGTAAGGTTGTAAGATTCACCACGTACTCAGTGGGGAAGAAAAACGTGGTGAGGAAACCTGCATGTATGAGGAGCAAAATATTTCGAAGAAATTTAAAAGCATGCAAAGATTGGTCGTGAAAGGTTCACGTCATCACTTGTTTTTTGTGTTTGCAAGAGCACTTGTTTAATTGTTCCCACTAATACTTTACTTGTACTCAAAATCGAACCACTTTAACAAATTGAAATCCACTTCAATCCATTATTTAAATAATAATACAAGAGCATCAATCCGCCGGGGTCAAGTTCCCGCCTAAACACCCCTAATCAGAATCGCTTATTTTGATTTATTTATCATACTTTTAATTTATTTATTTATTTATTTGTTTAACATATTATACATGATAAAGAGGATATAATATGGTACAACATAAGCTTAATGAAAACTTTACCGTGTACCACAAGCCGCCGACTTAATTATTCTTGCTATCCCAGTCTTGCTCGAAAAAAATATCACTCCGGCTTATTGCTATCCACAGAGTACATTATATATACTTGCTATCCTATTAGCTTATGAGATTAATCATGCTTCTTTTTTTTTCTTCACACGCTATATAAAGTTATTTACGTAAATTTATTTTTATAGTTAGTTTCTTTTTCTTATCCTATCCTTCCTTTTTTTCTTTAAAAAATCATTGCTTAAATTTTGAAGACTAACTCGTATAACCCAGAAAACCAATAATTTTGTGGCATTACCTAATGTAGATACAGCTAGAGAAAAATGCCCATACGCCTTGTTCATAGAAATATTGATCTTCGGATAACCCCAGTAATTTCCCAACGCAAAAAAAACGCCAATGGCCCCCGACCTCTCTAAGAAAAAGGGTTGACGACACTTTCTTATAATTACTAAGGCAACAACAAGTCGAGAGATATGATGAAAACATAAGTTGGCTCAAATATTTCTTAAAATTTCAAAGAAGACCAGGATGTTAGAGCTAACGTTGGTTATTCCATTATTTACTTACAAAATTAAAAATTTAAACAGCTAATTTCATTACAAATGTATTCACATAATCATTAGGGAAACAGAACTAGGTAGTTAACAGTGTAATGGTAACATCTCTCTCTACCTGCAAAAGGTAGAGAGCAGCCCCTCTTTTATAATAATAAACCCCAACGGCAAAAGAACTTTATTGACGTGAAGGTAAAGTTTATTTATAAAAAATCTACCTACTTTATATGCAAATAAATAGGTATTATATCAAACTCTTTCGAAACACACTAAGGGTACCTTCCTACATTACGTCGTTAAGTATGAGGACATACCACACACCACAACATTTTCGTTCAACCATGGTTTGGAATAACTCTCTGACATCTGTCTTTCCATCCGGTTCAATCAATGTAAGTATAATAATGTGAAGTCCGGCAACACGCATTCGGGCAGCCCGGCTGACACTTCCTCGCCCTAAAACCCACTCAGCAATGAGACGGCCAGTGCCCAGCAATGGGACATATATGGCTGTTGTAACAACGACAGCAAGATAGAAGAGAATATTTCTCATGTTTGGATGCTTTTAGCAACAATTAAACATGAAATAACAAATTTTGAGGCAAAACCCATAAGCGCTACTGCCACTGAATCCGATCTGAACTGGGAGATTTTCGACTAAGCTTGCAAGGTGGCGTTATCTACCAAGAAATAACATGCAGTAAGTTTATTAAAAAAGTAGGCGTAAACGAAGACATTTACGTAATATCGAAAAAAAAAACATGTCACCGCTGTCTCAGTAACCTGCAAGAATTAGAACCATTGGTGAAGCGGACTGACTTAACAAAAACCCATTCACTCTTGCCTTGAAGACACCCATATTATAATCGAGTGGAAAGACAGATGCTGGTAACTCATTCCACTCGTTTGCTGTATGCATAACAAACGATGTAGCAAACCGTTCGGTTCGAACATCGAGCATTTAAAATGCTCGATGGGTTCGAATCATGGTCAAGCAATGATATTATATTCTTTTTACTTATAATATCATTGGTGGTAAGTCAACAACGAAAGTGTGAAGAGTGGCGTAGAATTGCCAGATCGGAACACCAAAACATCTGGATTAGATTTTAAAATGTCGGTATTTTGGGTTTGTTAATGGAAGAATTAAATATCAAAAGTAAAAGTGTAAAATAAAAAGACTTTTTTGATGAGTAGGCTACAAAGAGACTTAACATTGTTGATAAATAACTAATTTACGTACACTTAATTTTTATATTGCCACGTGCATTTCGCATTGAACTTTACTGAGTCAACCAATTTGGATCCTTTAGTATAATATTCAGAAATATAGTGTATTCAGAAATGATTTAAAATCCAAACAATTTACTTAAAAGTTCAGTCTCATTACTAACTCAGCTGTTATGAAATCAAAGGCAGCTGTGATGTGAAGAGAAGCTGTTTGTCTGGAGATTTTGAGCTTTGTCGGAAGTCTGGAAATCATTTAAAATGTCGGGAGAATCCAGACGAACCCCGACTATCTAGCAACCCGAGGTGGAAGGGAGAATTTATAGAATTCCTACGCTAACCCTATGAAATCCTGTAGAAAAACGAAAGGCTGGATACTTTACGCCTGTGTACGAGGCTGGTGAACTTGTTTTTACCCAGATTCAGGTCACCTCTTAGAACGCCCTCTGTTCAGAACGCCTTCCCATTGAGTCGAAAGCTGCTTGGTAAAAGTTTGTAACTTTGTAAAGTTTTGGGAGATTTTGACGAACGCTTGAGCCAGCAGATAGTCGTTGACGATAGTAGCTTAAGACTTCTACGCAGAGATATTAGAGGTTAACGCCACTATGGGAGCACTTGTTTCATTGTTTCCACTAATAGTTCACTTGTCCAGTGATTTAATACATAAAAGTGGATTTTGATACGTAAAAGTGGCGCGCACCTTTACGTATGAAAATCCACTTTAAACTATTATTTAAGCAATAGTACAGGAGCATCCGCCGGGGGTTAAGTTCCCGCGAAAACTTTAAATCTGAGTCGCTTGCTACCAATTTTTTATCATGTTTTTTATTATTCTTGTTATCTCATTCTTGCTCTTTCAAAGTATCACACCGGCTTGTTGTTGTCCTAGTAGCTGTAAGATATTCGACAATCCTCTTTTCACACGCTGTGAAAAAAAACAACCGTAACATATTTTAAAAAAAAACAAATCATTTCATAAATTTCTTATTATGTAATCCTTTTCGTTTTTTAATAGAAAAAGGGTGACGAACGAGCTACATTCTATCCTCTATTAAGAATCAAAATGCAAATGCCCACCCCTGAGGTCTAAAATGGAATGCCTCGTATCTAGTAAAAGGGGTCTCCGGTTCTCTGCACTCATGTACGAAATACAGATGCTACTAACGCTGGTAGTCTCACCCCGGTCGAACAGAACTTTTCGTATTGCAACCATTATATAGGTACATCACAGTAAAAATAGATTTTTTTTTTTTGGTCAACTTTGCACTAAATTCCCGATCCAAATTTTTGTTAATAAGGTTTAGGATCACTTACTGAGCATAATATCACAAAATGCTGACAGATCCAGGTGGCGCTTGAAGCGCCATCTTGAAAAAACGTATTCAGCCGATATTTCGGAAACTATGCACTTTAATGCAAAAGTTATACAGACCATTATTGTAGAGAATAAAATTTTGCATCTTTTGTTTCTTGTAAACTTTTTTGTAAAACTTACCGTTTATGATTTATGGCCCATTTAATGAACCGGTTTTTCTATCGCGGCCAATAACATAACATAAACATAATACATAAACACTCACGCCTGTCACCCAGAGGGGTAGGCAGAGACTACAGACTTCCTTTTGGCACGATCCTGACACATCTCTCTCGCCTCCTTCATATTCATATACCTACGCATACATGGTCGTCGGTGAAGGGTACTCCTAATTTGGCCTGTTTTCAATAAATCGCCAATATGGTCGATAAATTTTTGCCTAGGACGTCCCTTTCCGACTCCGCCATTCACTTCTGCAACATAAATTTTCTTTGTCACTCTTTCCTCATTCATTCTTTCCACACGACTAAACCACCGAAGCATTCCTTTCTTAATCCTGATCACAAAATCATCTTGCAAACCACACTCTTCTCTTATCACACAATTTCTCACCCTGTCATTCAGATTCAGCCCTAACATACTCCTTAATGACCGCATTTCTACTGCGTTCATTCTACTCTCGTGCTTCTTCTGCCACACCCAACTTTCAATACCATACGTTAAAGTAGGGACCAACACAGCATTCTGAATTGCAATACGTGCCCTTTTCGACACATTTTGACTTTTCACAATAGAGCGCAGGGCCCCATTTACTCTATTTCGCGGCCAATAACTCATGAAATATTAGATTAATCAATAAAATCCATTACATGAAGATACAACGAAACAACAAAACAGGCGTTACGTACCAGAGCTAATCATTTTTGTACACAGAAATATTGCCCTTTTTTATTGAACTTTGGATTACCCCAGTTTTTTTAATCCCCAACGCAAAAACGGGGTCCGACCAATCTATCTCAAAAGAAAAAGGGTTGACGCTTTCTCACATTTACTAAGGCAACAACAAGCCGAAAGATATGACGAATACGTAATTTTTCTCAAATATTTCTTGAAATTCCCAAGAAAATCAGAAAGATAAAGCAGTGTTCATCACATTACATACTAAATTAAAAAGTGAAACGATCGCTATAAATATATTCACGTAATCATTAGGAAAACAGTACTGGCTAGCTAACAGTTTAATCGTAATCGCTGTCTCTACTTGCGAAAGGTAGAGCGAACTCCTCTATCGGCGACTTTTTTTTTAAAAAACCCAAAGGGCAAAGAACTTTATTGACGTGAAGTTAAAGTTTATTTATATAAAAATGCAAATAATTGGTAAAGCCAACTTCTTCGAAACACACAGAGGGAATATTGAGTCGTTAATTATGAGGATATAAGACGCATTTTCATTCAGTCTTAGCGTGTAATAACTTACTGGCTTATGTCTTTCCTTCCGATTTCAATGAATGATATAAGGTGCAGGTGCAGGCTTTAGTCAAGTAAGTACGCTTCATCATCAGGTTAGATAGTAGTCAAGAGCTGGCTTATAAGATTGGGTTCACCCAACCGAGATTTCCACTTCTCAACGATTAAATAAAATATGTGTAGTAGGTACCTAAATAAGATTTTTCAAATTCGATCGTACAACTTTATGTTTCAAAGAAGTCTTTGAAAGAATATTTTTTATACATTTAACACCAATGAAATTGTTAATTTTAATTTTAACGCCGCTGAGAAGCCCAGCAGTCGGCATATGTTTAAATCGGTCTGAGCATTTAACATCTGACTATTACAATAACTTTAACACGCGCAGTAAATCTAAACTTGCTGTTTCCAAGTACATGTATAAATATTTCATCATCATTATAGCCCTTCACAAGTCCACTGCTGAACATCAGCCTCCCTCAAAGGATGACACAAGGCACGGTCCTGAGAGCCACCTGCATTCATCGAATTTATGCATGTCGTCACTCCATTTAGTGGGGGCCGCTCCAGACTTGTCCTACCGGTAGGCGACAGGGCTGCCCACTTGAGAATCTTGGTTCTAAATATTTATATCTACATAAATTGAAAACGTATCTTAAAGACTATAAAAGATCTCATAAATAGTATATTTTAGGATAAGATCTTTTAAATAGTATATTTTATTAAGTAGTATATCTATATAGCTTCCTTAGACTTTTTTTATTCATGTAATTTATATATTGTAATGATAAATTGTAACTGTTGGGAGAAAAATAGTTTACTTGCGGCTTCTTCTCATTTTACTTTAACTTTGACTAGAAGGTAATATCGCCATCCATTGGAGGCCATAACATTTTTCTTTCATATGCCTTAGTCACCACTTATGACGTCACCACTTATTACGTCACCACATAAGACATCACCATTTATGACGTCACCACTTATAACGGCACTACTTAGGCGGCAGATACTTTTATATTACCAGATAAAAGTTACAGCAGTAAAACTAGGCACCCACCTGCTACGACTGTCTCCGCGCGTGGTAACCGCTGCAGTACGTGGTGTATGAGGCCCACGTCGGTGCAGGCCTGCAGGTTGCGCACACTCTTGCGTAGAATCGCGATGAACACCGACCATATCTCCGCCTGCAATTAATATACGAGGGTCAGGTGAGGGTAATATTATTTTTACATGATAAGGTTTTAATGTCATTTCAAGTCACTGGTTTCGAAATTATTTTTACTACAATTAAGCTTGAGTATTGTCTTGTGTATTTATTTTAAGTAGATGTAACTTGTAAGCTGGTCTTATAATGCTACAGAAATTTATTCTACCGCTCTCAAAAACATACGAAGAATATAAATAAATACATTGCATTTATTTGGGTCGTCCCGAGGAAGAACCTCGTTCTCACAAAATACCAGCGTAAAATAGCAGTTTAACGCTGTTGTTTCTTATGATGACTGCAACGAGGCATTTCATCTTAGTCCTCACGGGTGACAACGCATCTGCATTTTGATTCTTAATCGAGGATAGATGTAGACTTACCACGATCCGTGTACCATCAGATCGACTGTGTAGACGTTTGTCACCATGTCATCCACACGCTATAAAAATTTGGGAAGATTAGTCATTTGAACAGTATAATCTAACACTGACTATTTTCTTTACTTGGCAAAATAAATGTTTTCATCGTATTGATTTTTGATTATTTTTACTTTTTTTTTTTTTTTTTTTATAGAAGAAGGGGCAAACGAGCATGCGGCTCACCTGATGTTAAGTGACTACCGCCGCCCATGATCAACCGTAACACCAGGAGATTTGCGGGTGCGTTGCCGGCCCTTTAGAAAGGAGTACGCTCTTTTCTTGAAGGTCCCCAGGTCGTATCGGTCCGGAAAAATCGCCGGTGGTAAACTATTCCACAGAGAGGTTGTACGTGGAAGAAAACTCCCTGTGAAACGTACAGTGGTGGACCGCCAAGCATCCAGATGGTGTGGATGGTATCGGGACGTTTGCCGTGTAGTGCGTTCACGAAATTTGGCGGCTGGGATTAATCCGAACAATTCCTCAGAGCACTCCCCGTGATAGATGCGATAAAATACGCAAAGAGATGCAACATCTCTTCGCAGCGCCAGTGAATCGAGCCGATCGGAAAGCACTCGGTCGTCGACGATTCGAGCCGCTCTGCGCTGGATGCGGTCAAGTGGAAGGAGCTGGTACTGGGGAGCCCCAGCCCAGAGATGGGAACAGTATTCCATGTGGGGCCGAACCTGCGCCTTGTAAAGTTGCAGGCGGTGTGCCGGCATGAAATACTGTCCCGCTCTGCTGAGCACGCCAAGCTTTTTAGAGGCCAATTTGGCCTTTGCATTACTTCACAAAAGATTCTAAAGAAAAGGAAGGAAGGAAAAGGTTTTAAGGAATACAACAACAACAACCCTTAACATCTAAATTTATCCTCGATTAAGAATCAAAACGCAGATGTGTTGTCTCCCCTGAGGACTAAGATGGAATGCCTACCTTATCCAGTTAAAAGAGTGTCCGGTTGTCTACACTCACCTTATGAAACATAGCAGTATTAGGCGAGCTGCTGTTTTAAGCTGATTTTCTGTGAGAGCGTGGTCCTTCCCCGTTCGAGCCAACCCATTCGTGCAACAACTATACTAAAAAAAAAATTATATAGCTTCAGGGTGACTCTACCACGCATAAAAATTTTCACTCTTATTCTGTTAAAGAGATGAATACAGATGGCTTACATGATCATACAATGTGAAAGCATATGGCAAAGGCCTATGTTTATCAGTAGGCTCTCGGATGTATAGACTGATGAGAGATGTGTTTTTGTATTTTTATTTATATTTTGTCGGAACTTTCGCAGGTTTCGACAAATACAGACAGACTATTTTGTAATGTAAAGAAGGTCACAATAAGAGACGTGTTGTTTTTTGTAGGACTTTAATTGGAAGGTAATTTGGTGGTACAGAATATCCACTACCTCATGTCTCCCCGTGGGTGTCGTAAGAGGCGACAGAGGGAGACAGGCAGGAGATGGGCAGCAGCATCTTCCTGATAACAACAATATACAACAAAAAAACTGCGGTTGCCAACCCGCTCGCCAAGCGTGGCAACTATGGCAAACATCCCCCCATGAGCAACTAGTCCCCGGCGGCCCCGCTATTCCTGGCTACGGTATCGACTATGGTAACGGCGGGGCAGGGGGTGCTAAGAATCTCCGGTGGAGGTTCGGTTGCCACCTACGACGACTCGACCAAGCAATATATAACGCACGCACCCTGAGGACTAAGGAGAAGATACTGGAGCTGGAAGAAGAGGTAGACAAGTTGCGAGTGGCATATATATATATATATAGGATTATCCGAGGTCCGAAGAGAGGGGGAGCACACAGTAATCCTCAAGTCCGGTAACTTGTTCTATCACGGGCAGGGCGACCATCTGTCCCAAGGAGGTGTCGGATTCATCGTCCACAAGTCTCTCGTCAACAACAATGCAAAGATTGAGTGTGTCGTAGAGGGTCGCGTACCTGATACTCAGAAACACCAAACGATTCGCTGAAAGTCATACAGATTTACGCACCAACCTAGGGGCCAGCAGCTGGCCAACTTCATGGAGAAAGAGGGACTCTTTATGATGAACTCTTTCTTTCAGAAGCGGCCCCATAGGAAGTGGACCTCGTCGAGCCGCGACGGTTCGACAAAAAATGAGATTGACTGACGACCGACGCCAACTATTCAGTGATGTCTCAGTGATCACGAGGGTAAAAACTGGCAGCGATCACCGAATGGTTAGAGGCACACTGAACCTAAACGTTAAATTGGAGAGGTCTCGACAAATGAAGTCAACGCTCCGTCCCCCTCGTGCTCTAATCCAGAATCCCGAAACCTTTCAGCTCGAGTTACAAAACAGCTTTCAGTCCCTCTTTCAGTGCCTAGATGACTGCAATACAGTGGTACTATACGAATGACAAGCTCGTGGAAACTGTCCATGCGGTCTGAGACTTGGTTCTACAAGATCCGCCGTAGAAGAACACAAAAACTCTCCGATCACACTCTTAATCTCATGGATGTTAGACGGGAGAGGAATTGCAGTCGTTAGCAGATTTGACAGCATACAGGCAACTAAACCGACAGATCTCCAAATGCATGCAGCAGGACTAATGCAACTTCAATACAGCTCGTATTGAAGAAGCAATTGAGCGGAACCAGGGCTCCAAAGTCTTTGCCAGAGATCGGTCTGCGAGAATGAGCCAACTGTCAAAGCTGAAGACTGAGTGTGGCGGGATCGTTTCTGGGACACCTGAGATTTTGATTGCGATTGAGAGGTTCTATGAGCAGCTGACACATCATCGTTGGAGCCACACAAAAGTGTGAGTAACGATCCAAGAGCAAGTTTTATCCTGCACTATTCCGATAATATCTCGGACGTCAGTCTGAGCGAGATTAAAATGGCTCTCCAGCACCTTAAAAACGGCAAATCCTCGGGCGATGATGGAATTACAAAGGAACTTCTGAAAGTGGGTGGAAAACCGAACCGATACTTGAAGTCCTTCAGAAGCTCTTTAACTCCGTCCTCCATGATGGCAGTGGAGCAGAAGTGCGGTGGTCTTGTTCTTCAAGAAAGGTGACAACGCTCTCTTGAAGAACCACAGACTGATATCCCTTCTGAGCCGCGTCTACGTGCTGTTTTCGAGAGTCATTACGTATCAGTTCGCACGAAGACTCGACGACTTCCAGCCTTTCGAACAAGCCGGTTTCCGAAAAGGCTTTAGAACCCTAGACCACATACATACCCTTCGAAAAATTGTACAAAAGTCCGAAGAGTACAATCTGCCACTTTGCCTAACGTATATGAGAAAGCCTTTGATTCCGCCGAAATTTGGGCGGTGCTACAGTCTCTTCAGCAGTGCCAAGTTGACTGTCGGTATATCAAAATGCTGAAGTGGTTGTACAGTAGGGCTACGATGGCTATCCGAGTACACAACCGGAGTACGAAACCTATCCAACTGCAGAGAAATGTAAAACAGGGTGACGTTATATCCCCGAAACTCTTCACCGCTGCATTGGAAGACGTTTTCAAGCTACGGGACTGGAAAGGATACGGTTTTAACATTAATGGCGAGTACATCACTCACCTTCGATTTGCCGACGATATAATCCCTATGCCAGAATCGCTGGAGGACCTAAGCGCTATGCTCAGTGACCTCAATATTGCCTCCCAACGGATAGGTCTTAAGATGAACATGGACAAAACAAAGATCATGTTTAATGACCATGTCACATCTATTTCGGTATGTGTTGGGATCACTAAGCTAGAAGTTGTTGACGAGTACGTTTACCTGGGACAAATAGTCCGACTAGTTAAGTCCAACTTTGACAAAGAGGTCAATCGACAGATTCAACTCGACTGGGCAGCAATTACGCAGAAATTACGTTACATCTTCTCGTCAGGTAAACCTCAAAACCTGAAAACGAAAGTGTACAACCAGTGCGTATTGCCAGTGATGCCATATGGAACTGAAACGTGGTCCTTCACTACCGGACGTATGAGGACGCTCAAGGTTACTCAGCGATCTATGGAGATACCTATGGTCGGGGTTTCTCTGCAAGATAAACTTAGGAATGAGGATATTCGCAGTAGAATCAGAGTGACAGATAAAGCCCAACGTATTAATGTGAAGTGGAAATGGGCCGGCCATATAGCTCGAAGAACCGACAACCGTTGGGGTAAAAAGATTCTCGAGTGGCAGCCTCGTACCGTTTGGCGAAGTGTCGGGCGACCCCCCACTAGATTGGAGTGACGACCTGGTAAGACACGCAAGAAGTTGATGGATGCAGGTGGCTCAGGACCGTTCTTTGTGGCATACCTTGGGGGAGGCCTATGTTCAGCAGTGGACTTGTGCAGCGCTGTAATGATGATGATGAATTGGAATATTCTCTTCTTCAACACTTATCAATAATATTATATTTTTTACCGCTGGTTTAAAATGTAATTAAATAAACATTGTAATCATTATTTAAGCCTCGGCGCACACATTGGAACCCATCCGCATTTCCTGCGTTAAATACTGGACAGAAACTTTCATTTGCATTAGCGTTGGGGCTTGTGGAGTGTTTTAATAAATATACTTCTACTTACCGCCTGTTTTACTTAAAACAACAGCCATGCATTGTACTCCGGCATTAATATAGCTTAATTTTTGGAATATGAAGTAACTTTAAAAAAATATCCTTATGAAATATACTTTTTTACGATACTTTTTTAATATTTATTACATGAATAATATTTAAATTGCAATTTATGCATTCTGATATGAAATCTGCATATTAGACGATAAATACAAAAAATACAGAAAGAAAACCTTACATTTTCCAAACAAATTAAACCCCGTTATGAAATTTTTAAGTGGCCACGCCGCCGTAATCGAAAAAGTGAAAAGTCGTAAAACGGTTTCGCACGGTGCGTGATACGTTCTCATATGTACTAGGACAGCAGCCGAACGAAAGAAGTAAAGAATGTCGCAAGGATAATGAAAGGTGAATAAAAAAGGACAGCGGCGCGGCATATGCATTTTTGCTCCGTCTCAATGTGCATTATGTCTTATCTCTTTGAAGTTTTGGCGCGAACTTAAGTAATGGCGGATTGTTAATCCTGTATTTTTATTAAAATAAGGGTTTTAAGTGGTTGATAAAAATCAAATGTAAAGCCGTATTAGTTTTAGGTCATGTTGAAAACACATTGTACATATTTCTTTGATATTCGATGTTAATTTTGTGTAACGCAAAAAATAAACAAAATCGAACAATTAAATCGCTAAAGCCTGCCAACATTTTCGATTTTGTTCTTTGTTCTTAATTCTACGTTTTTGTAAAATTCTCTCGCTTGAATGCTTTTCATTTAAATTACAAAACCTTGCCTTTTTATATTTATGTTTTATACATTAGATTACTTAACTATAGTGTTATATATTTACGTATATGTATTACAGCGTTTTATGTTTTCTTTTTGGTTAAAGACCTTGTGGCGAGGCGGTGCAACAACAAATGGAAAAATCAACAATTGTATTGTAAAGGTAGAATATGTACATCTTTGTTGAACTTGATTGAAATAGTTAAAGAAATTATTTTAAAATCAAAATATCCATATTCCACCGCCGAAATGAAAAATGTTACCATAATTTATTTCAAAATATATTCATATCGTTCATATTTATCTGCATAGTGTATAATGTATTTTTAAGTATAATTATTCACGTACGACTAGTGTTGAAATTATTCTTCCGATCTTTTTACGTGGTAGAGCCACGCTGCAGCTATATTATGGTTGTAGCACGAATGGGTCGGCTCGACCGGGGAAGGACCACGTGAACAGAATACCAGCGTAAAGTACCAGCTTAATATAGATGGGTATAAAATTAATAAGCTGCTAAATTAACACTGCTAAATTTTTTTAGTGTCAACACCTGTTAAATAAGTTCTGAGATTGCTGTTAAATTTAGCAGTCACAACTCACAACAAAACAATAATGGTCTTGCTGGCTGGACATGGACAGTGCTCCCATCCGCACCAAACACGGACGCCGGATATATATTTGTCTCGCTTTATCCCACTACTGCAGACCGCAGGCAGACGCGACGGCAACAACAAAGAAAACACAAACTAATAAGAGTAGGTACTAACGTAAAAAAGACACACGACGCACGTGTTCCGTTTCCGTCTCTATTGAATTGTTTTCAACATAGCGATTTATTTAGCAACTACTAATTTTGCATTTACCATTTAGTGTTCAGTCACAGTTAGAATGTTAAGGTCGAGCGAGTTCATTTAATTAACTGCTAAGTGCTAACTGCTGAATTTGGAAATAATTTATTATAATATTTAACTAGTATTAAATAAAGACTGATTTTCTGAGTTAGTGTTGTGAGTGAAAATTCTAATTGTTTGACTGTTTGTGTAGTGTTGTTTGCGTTTGAAACAGAATACTTACGAATTGGAAGAAAACAACTAAAATGGATATACAACGCCAAAAAAAAGGTGAAATATGGAACTTTTTTACGGATAGCGATACCGTAAAAAATTGGTACGTGTAATTTGTCATTAACAATTATCATTTTTAAATGGAAATAAAAATAACATATAACATAACATAAACACTCACGCCTGTCACCCAGAGGGGTAGGCAGAGACTACAGACTTCCATTTAGCACGATCCTGACATACCTTTCTCGCCTCTTCCACATTCATATACCTACGCATACATGCTCGTCGGTTAAGGGTACTTTTAATTTGGCCCATTTTTAGTATATCGCCAATTTGGTCGACAAACTTCCGCCTAGGACGTCCCTTTCCGACTCTTCCATTCACTTCTGCAACATATATTTGCTTTGTCAGTCTTTCCGCATTCATTCTTTCTACATGACCAAACCACCGAAGCATTCCTTTCTTAATCCTGGTCACCGCATCATCTTGCAAACCACACTCTTCTTTTATCACACAGTTTCTCACCCTGTCACTCAGATTCAGCCCTAACATACTCCTTAGCGACCGCATTTCTACCGCATTTATTCTACTCTCGTGCTTCTTCTGCCACACCCAACTTTCACTACCATACGTTAAAGTAGGGACTAATACAGCACTGTGAATTGCCATACGTGCCTTTTTTGACACATTCTGACTTTTCACAATAGAGTGTAGAGCCCCATTTACTTTATTTCCTGCATTCACTCGTCGTTCAATGTCCTTATCATATCTCCCATCCCTGCTGAATACACATCCCAAATATACGAACTCATCCACTTGCTCAATTAACTCTCCTTCTATTCTTATTTCACATACCGTTTTGCTTTCATCTCTTTCAAAAACCATCACTTTCGTCTTACTTGCGTTCACTTTCATTCCCCTTTCTTTTAATGACCTGTTCATTAATGTAACCATCATTTGCAACTCGGCCGCCGACGACGCAAGTATGACTTGATCATCGGCGTACAAAAGGCATTTGATGGTTAACTCACCCATTCTTACCCCGCATTCTTCAACTTTCAAATTTTCCAAACAGCTGTCCATAAATAGGTTGAACAGCCACGGGGAAGCTACACAGCCCTGTCTGACACCTTTATGGATGCCAAACCAGCCCGAGTAGACCCCGTTGATTCTAACACAAGCACTCGAGTCCCTATACAGAGACTTTAATGCCTGTATCAAACCAGCGCTCAACCTAAATGCGTTCAGCGTTTGCCATAACACATCCCTGTCCACTCTGTCCACTCCACTCTCCACTCCACTTAAAATTCATAAAATTTACACAAAACGCAACTAATAAGGCTAGCTGTGGAAATAGCCTTGCATAATTTCAACGCGTTATAAAATTGAATTCATATTTTTATACTTTGTTTGCTCAAGTTGAATTATGCACAGACGTGCTGCATAAACGTTTGCAGTATTTAAATTAGTGTATGAGAGAAAGACATCATTCTTTGCATAAATACAGATGCATATTTTATCAGACGTGTTATGTATGCTTAGTAAATAATGGAAATTGATCTTAATCTTAAACAACATAGGGGTCGTTCAAAAAAGTCAAAGTTTAACATCGCCGGATAAAAGTTTACAATGCGATGCGACGTTTCATTACACTGATGGCTGTTTCCTCTCGTCGACTTGAGACGTCTCGGGGATTGTTCGTGCTTTTATTTTTTATGACTACGGCTTTTTTACGATTAAAGCCTAAGATTGTGTCATAAAAATTGTGTTATTATGTCATATTTTTAAGTATATATATATTTTTTTTATATAGAATAGGGTGACAAACGAGCACACAGTTTACCTGATGGTAAGTGGTTGCTGTGGCCCATAGACATCCACATCTATCCTCGATTAAGAATCAAAATGCAGATGCGTTGTCACCCGTGAGGACTAAGATGGAATGCCTCGTTTCCAGTAAAAAGGGTCTCCGGTTCTCTACACTCACCATACGAAATACAGCAGCATTAAGCTACCGAAAGGTCCCCCGGTCGAGCCGACCCATCCGTGCCACAACTATACTTCTAATATAACTGCAGCATGGCTCTACCACGTACAAGTAATATTGTTGTTAATGTTCAAACAAGAGTTTACATAAATTTTAATTTGAAGCAAAAACAACTGATTAAAAATTAAATCGAGTAATAACTTAAGAAGCTTACGCGTGAGCGAACTGCGCTCCGTCACCGCCAGCACCATTTTGGCCTTTATTTTAACCGTTGATATACAACTTGCTTTGCGGCAAATGAAATCAACAAAACGAGTGTGTGAGATAAGACTTTCATACGTGATAGAGCCACGTTGTAGCTATATTATAGTTTTAGCACAAATGGATTGACTCGACCGGGGAAGAACCACGCTCTCACAAAATACCGACGTAAAATAGCAACTCAATGATGCTGTGATTCTAATGGTAAGTGTAGAAAACCCGAGATACTCTTCAATGGAAAAAAGGCATTACAACTAAGTCCTCAGGGGTGACAATTTGCATCTTGATTATATAAAAATAGATGTTTGCATCATACGGGCCACAGCATCTACTTAATATCAAGTGGACTGTGTGCTCGTTTGTCACAAATAGAGTCCACATATTTGCACTGGGAGATGCGCTGCTGATACTGACCTGGTATATGAGCCTCCCAAAAATAAGAAGAGGCCAAAGCTTAGCCCTGAAGGTTAGTATCGCAACAGACATCTTTCAAACTGAGAAGTAACAATGTTTTTTATTTTGTTTTGTACATAATTTTTTTGCATTGTAAAAGTAATTGTCAAATGGACACGCAGCCTACCGGTAAGTGGATGCTTTAGGGGATCCATTCTGTATTAAGAATGAAAATGCAGATGCGTTGTCACCCCTAAGGACTAAAGTAGAAAGCTATGCTTCCACTAAAAAGGGTTTCCGATTCTCTACACTCGCCATACGAAATAACAGCATTAAGCTGCTACTTTACGCTGGTATTCTGTGAGAGCGTTGTCCTATCCCAACTGACCTGTTCGTGCTAAAATGTAGCTATAACGTGGCTCTACCATGTATATTAAATATCATAAGTTTCTGCTTCTTAAAACGCATTTATCTTATTTCAAAAGCTACCGTCTAGCTTATGGGCCAATTTTCACCCCGCAAGCTGTCGTTTCAGGCTGACGTTAATCACGTCTCGCGGGATGACGACATGTTCGCTCCCGTCCATCAAGCGCAGTGTGACACGGCACTTTCGTAAGTGTTGACAAGACTAGCCACTTTGTGTTTATGTTATTATTTCTTGGTTCTACTTAATTTTAACATATAAAATGTTTTATTTATTTATGTTGTTTTGGTTATCATAGATCTGAATATACAACAGTAATCCTATACATATATATGTTTGTCTCTTAGAGTCGCTTTTCGTTTCACAGAATTTCATACCACATCGATGATAAAGAAAATTTTACTTCAAACGTAAGAAAGTTTCTCTACATGATGACAATGCATCTGCATTTTAAATATTAAACGCGTATAGGTGTCTATGGGCCGCAAAAACGGCATTTTGAATTTTCGAGGTTATCAATTATCATTGACTTGCATACACATAGTATTTCCGGCGACACGGCGCATACCATATATGCCGCAACTTCCTGGGCGAGTAGCGGAATATTATTATATATACAATTTTACGCTGGTATTCTGTGAGAGCGTGGTCCTTCCTCGGTCGAGCCGACCTATTTGTGCTAAAACCATAATATAGGTGCAGCGTGGCTCTACCACGTATAAAAAAATATTCGACCGAATATGATAAAAGTAGCCGAACAGGCTGAATATTCGTTGCAAGTCTAGTTATCATTAGAATTATTACACCAATAACAATGGCCATTGGCTTATTTGCCAGCTACCTGATATCCGAAGATTATAAAGCCAACTTCTACTCCATCACTAGAACATAACTCATAAAAAAATAACTAATTAATTTCTGTAACATTATCGCTATAAGCAGTAGCGTGGCAAGGAAAATGCCAGGGAGTCGTGACACCGCGCGGAAGGCATTTTGGCTAATAAAGTAGAGTCGCAACTTTTTAGAATAAAGGCAGAATTGTGTTATGTCATAAGTACTATTGTTATGTTATAAATACTATTTACTTTATATTACGTTATAACTCCTATATACTTCATATTGTTTATTTACTTAGAAACTAAATTATATTGTTTACTTGCTTAGAAGCCAAATATAATTAGACTGTAACATTTAAATGCTAATGTTTATTGTTCCAAAGTTTATAAACTTGAATAAGTTAACGATAAACACAAACAAGAATAATTTGTTCCCTACATTTACCCCCACCTCCTAAGTTCCTAAAATTACACAATTTAAACCAAATCCTTCGTTGATCCCTCAACACAATGCCATTTCCAAGTTTTATATTTTAAGTTAGTTTAAAAGTATTAAATAAATTTATTTTTAAAAGAGTTTTTGTTTCTGCCACTTAACAATGGTCTAAGGATCTAAGGGATTACCTATAGAGACTGAAGAACGGACCGTTTGCCGGGTAAAGCTTAAAAAAAAAACAAAAAATTGTACAGGTTACATATAGTTGCTCATGATATACACATATATATATATATATATATATATATATATATATATATATATATATATATATATTGAATTTTCATTTCTCAATCTATTCTTACATTTACGCGATTCATTTTAAAAATACATGTAAAACGATTTCAAATTATAATAGAATGCATCGAAATGTTGTGCTATAAAATTATGTAAATTTTAATCTATTCAGTAGATGACCCAATAGTGCTAATTACTATGGCACATATGAATTAATTTCACGCTATTCTGACTTCACTCCATTTAGCGCATAATTATAAAAACATACATCGCACCGAAAATTCATGCTAAGTTTATTAAATAGCCGCCATGTTAACAGTTACAGATAATTTTAAAAAAATGTTCGGAAACGGATGCTTTTGAGTAAAATGTGAAATTAAACGAAAATATAATAATTTTTCCAGCCTTCTGAGGTAAGGGTATCCACCACTTTTTCTGGCAACAAAGCGGCGCCACGTAGGATTGAGGTGAAATATTTGACAGATTTCATGACGTGGTGGATAATTTGTTCGGAAAATGGAAAACAAAACGGGTTAATGTTTTTCTGAAACATCAGTTATATTTAAAATTAATTAAATAACAAATTGATAAACCAAGCTACGGATATAGATAAAAACGGATATAAGTAAAGATAAAAGTAAAAAAAATAATTAAAAAAGAAGCTAAAATTGTGCAAGAAAATAAATAAAAAACAAACAATAGAGAAATTATTTTATATATTAACGCACTCAAGAAACCAATAAACCTTTATTTAAATTTTTATTTATTTACATAATATATAATGACATTGTGTAAAAAAATACGATAACCTAACTTCCAGCTAGCGACATCTGGTGAGCGTAAAATTATTAAGCCTCATTAATTTATTTATGTACTTGTATAAAGTTTTTTCAAATATTAGAAAATATGGCACACAAGGGTCCTTTGAAACTTAAAATGTTGTAAAACATATAACGAGCTACCAAGGGAACATAAAAATTGAGCACGATACAATGGACCTTTTCAAATTCTAACAAGAGAGTGTAATTACATTACATTCTTGGACGTTGCGTTGGTGGAACAATCACGGCGAAATCGTAAGGAGGCCAAAATTCACGCGACTCGACTCGACTCGTAAAGAATGCGAAATGAAAATATTTATTTCTATCGCTTTCAGCCACCGCGTCCTTTAAAACGTTATTGTGAAATGAATTTTGCGGCAGATTTTGCGAGATAATACAAAAAAAAAATACAATAAAGTCAAAAAGGTTCGTTAGTGTGTAAAGGCGAGGTGAAAACTTCTACTTCATATTAAATAAAAACAATGTTCAACCAGTTCAAAGCCTTCGTCATATTACTTTTATTCAAATTGTTAGTACTCGCAAAGGTTTAAGAAACCATTTTTACATGTACGTGGTAGAGCCACGCTGCAGCTATTTTATGGTGTATGTCACGAATGGGTCGGCTCGACCGGGGTCAGCAACAGCCTAAAGCTGCTGTGTTTTGTATGATGACCCTAAAGAACTGAAGACCCTATTTTTACTGTAAACGAGGCATAGCATGCATACATACATACAGGACGCAGCGCAGTGGAGGAAATAAAAATTTTAATTCGTTCCACTACCTCGCAGAGCGGATCACGTGAATTTTAGCCCCTTGGCAATTTCACCGAGATTGTCCAACAATGCAATGTAATTATTGTACCCGCTCTAGTTAACGTGGTGGCGCTATTGTTTACTGCGCAGTACTTATGCGCCCCTATTACTTAGGGACATTGTTCTATTTTCACTTTATTAAGCGAAACAACTCGATGACGACAGTTATTTTAAGTTTTACGTTTAATAAAACTATGAAGAACAAAATGTCCCATTGAAGGACAGGAAGAAAAGAATAAGACTTAACCACGTCTTTAAAATAAAACAGTTGGCAAAAAAACGGTCAGTTACGATGTATGACGTCAAAGCTATCGCGTGTATCACCAAAATTAACTTGAGACGCGAGCGGAATTAACTTCCACTCCCGACCCCCCACGCCGCTTGCAATCGTAGCGTCAGTAACAAAATTCAAAATTGATCCCACGCGTTTACTATCTGTACCATAATTACACGTAAAGGACAGTGACAATGACTGTGAATTATTTTGTTTTTTCATAGAATAAAAGTGGTAAACGAGCACGCAATCGAATTAATGGTAAGTGACCCTTTGGTTAATATTTCCAATATGGACCATCGATTTCAAAGCCCATATTTTTTTTGTAGATAGTACTCACTAAAAGAAAGCGTTTTGCATAGTTTTAGGTTGCGGACACTTACGGTTCATGAGAATTATTTTTTTAAACTTTTCATACAAATTGGCAAATAACACGCAATTACACCATTTACAAAATAAATTTGACAAATGATTGATGTCAAAAGTCAATTAGTGTAGGGGTTCCGAATATTTTGAAAGTATCGATACGTACTCGATACCAAGTATCAAAAGTATCAATACTACTTGGTATCGAGTACATTTCGTTAATTTTGGAGACTAGGGGGGTAAGAAGCCGGGAAGTTGTGCTCCGGCGCTCCGTGGCAGCTCCGGCGCTGCGGTACGAGCAGTGCCTCCGCCCTAGCGTAGGGAAGCACAGGCACCTGAGCTCGCCTTCGCAGCTTCGGCTTTTTGGTCGACTTCGGCGACCAGCCTCAGCTGCTACGGCGATCTCGGTGCCTGCGCTTCCCTACGGCGGGCGGGCACTGCTCTCCCTTCGCAACTCCGGGCTCTTATATACACTCTAGGGGTAGGGCAGACAAGACCACGTGGATAGTGGGGTGCTCTGATTCGGTTTTGGGTACTTTTTGGATATTAAATAAGTAAGTCAATAAGTAAGTAAACACTTTATTGTAGTAAGAATTAGATAATATAGAAAGTTGCAAACAATAAAATAAAAGTACAAAAGCTGTACTAATTAAGAAATACAAACAAGTTGCAAGCAATGAAATACAAGTACTAAGGTGGAACTCAAATAGAGTAAACTTTATTCTACTTTATATACATATATAATTGCACTTATCAGCTCTTCCTATGCATCTAATTGGTTTGTCATAATTTTTCGTCTCCAAAATTAACGAAATACTCGATACCAAGTAGTATTGATACTTTTGATACGATACTTGGTATCGAGTAGGTATCGATACTTTCAAAATATTCGGAACTCTGCACTAACTGACGTTTGACATCAATCATTTGTCAAATTTATTTTGTAATTACGTGTTATTTACCAATTTGTATGAAAAGTTTAAAAAAATAATTCTCATGAACCGTAAGTGTCCGCAACCTAAAACTATGCAAAACGCTTTCTTTTAGTGAGTACTATCTACAAAAAAAATATGGGCTTTGAAATCGATGGTCCATATTGGAAATATTAGCCGACCCTTTTTACTAGATACAGGGCATTTTATCTTAGCCCTCACGGGTGACAACGCATCTGCATTTTGTTTCTTAGTCGAGGATAGATGTAAATGTCTATGGGCCACATCATGCACTTACCACAGTGGCTGTGGCTTGTCACCCTTATGCTATAAAAAAATTTGTTGACATTGCAGTCCGTCCCTGGAACTTCCCGCTAATTTCAAAAGCAAAGCGCTCCAAATTTCACCAAATTACGTTCAAGTTACATAAAAAAAAAAAGTTTTCTAATTCTTTGTCTTTCGATACATCACGAATGAATGAACCGATTTTTATTATCCGAACGGCATTCGACGTCATTTTTTGAGGTTAAGAGCTGATTAGTTTTTGAAATCGATCGGTAAAGCCGTTTAAGTTATTCCAAAAAAACAGTTTTTGAAATTTTTTATTTTTGAGATTTCTCAAAATCTACTCGTCCGAATCAGTTCATATTATCACCAAATCTATTCCACATATAGGTCTTTAGAACGCAGCAAACCGAATCTCAATCGATCAAGACGTTCAAAGGTTATGAAAGGTTTACATATTTACACACACACACACACACACACACACACACACGCGCGCGCGCGCGCGCACACCCACGCCACGCCCACGCCCACGCCCACGCACAAGCACACGCACACGCACACGCACACGCCCACGCACACGCACACGCACACGCGCACACACACACACACACACGTACGGACGTCCACGTGAAATTAGTCAGAATAACTTCCTGGGATCTCAAAACGTCGAAAAATCATGGTGAAACCAATAACTTCCCTTTATGAAAATTTTCAATTTTCTTAGCGGGAAGTTAAGAGAGTGAATGCTTTGGTCCATAGACATTTACATCTATCCTCTAGCAAGAATCCAAATGCAATTCTTTTTATAGAATAAGAGTGACAAACGAACACACAGTGCACCTGATGGTAAGTGGATTCTGTGGCCTATAGACATCTACATTTATCTTCAATTAAGAATCAAAATGCAGATGTGTTGTCAACTCCGAGGACTAAAATGGAACGCATCGTTTCCAGTAAAAAGGTTCCCCAGTTCTCTACACTCGCCTTACGAAGCACAGCAACATTAAGCCGCTATTTTACGCTGATATTCTGTGAGAGCGTGGTCCTACCCCGGTCGAGCCGACCCATTCGTACTGCAACCACAATATAACTGCAGTACCACGTAAAAACCCCTGTTACCCCTATGGACTAAGATAGAACGTCTCGTTTCTTGTAAAGAGGAAGTAGTTAATAATTTTGAAGTACAACCTGTTGTTAATCTAATATAGTATAAAAATTAATATTTGTATGTTCGTATTTTATGCGCTGCCGCCATACCGTTCATCAGATTGAGCTATAACTTTGTCAACATATTGCTTGCAATCCCGCGAAGATTATAGGCATAGTTAGACCCGAAAGTTGGCTCTGTTATAGATTCCAGATATCACCAGTGCGAAGCCGGGACTGGAATGTTAACGAAAAAAAAATGGAATGCATCGATACCACTCTAAAAGGGTTCCGGTTCTCTACCCTCACCATACGAAACCCAGCAGTATCATTACTTATACATCATAACCTAAATACATCAGCATATAGTTGCAAAGTGAAGGTGTTCGCAATAAAGAATAACTAAAATAAAATAAAGGTTCTACAATATCTCTTAAACCGGACAAATAAATACGAATAAGATTTCAAGTTGTTCCAGTTTAGTTTAATACATGTTAAAGATATTATGAAACAATAATCCTGCTTTCACGAGAATGCATAGTTCAGCATTATTCACAATAAAACCCCATTCATTAAGAACAATATGAAATCATAAAGAAAGAAAAAAATACATAATACAATAACACTTTTCTTAAAAAAGGCTTTCGAAGTTTTCTACTCACTAAAACTTGTACTTCACGTATGTTAGCGGCTTAATTAGACCTTCATGTTAAATTTACTTCTTTGTTATTATGCGCCTCTGGTACTTTAGCAAATAGTACCCGGTTGACCGAGCTTTGCTCGGTATTTTTCGCTCGATTTTTTTAATTCGTGTGTTTTGGAAATTATATTTAGATACAAATTACATACTGATGAATTATAAATAATATTTTTTGATCTTAGCGACATAACAGAAAAAACTGAACTGGTTATTTGAATAAAAAATCATGAGTGCAATTATTTTTATTTAAATTTTCGTGTTTTTAAAAAATACTAAAAAAAGGGCTCGAAAAAAATATATTTTCTCAAAAAAGAAAGAAACTTGAAAAAAAAAATAAAAAAGTCGGTCGGTCGGTCTGGGCTCGAAGCGGGGTTTTACGATTTTGTGACCGCCCATTATACCAATAAGCTATTTATAATCATTACCAAACTGTCAAAATTTACCTTCTTATTCTAACTATATTGTAGCAGTTTTTAATTGCCTAAAAACACGGACAAAAAGACATTTTCTAAAAATAAATCTTAGCTAGATCGATTTATTATCCCCGAAACTCCCTGGACACTAAATTTTATGAAAATCGTTGGAGCCGTTTCCGAGATCCCGATTATATATATATATATATACATATATACAAGAATTGCTCGTTTAATAGTATAGGATTAAGCAGGTGTGCGCGGATTATATCCAAGTTAAAGTTTATTTACGCAGAAAATGAAACTTAGAGAGAAAAGTGTATTTTAAGGAGAGATGGTAAGGCTCGGCGTTGAATTATTTATTATAAAAGTACTCCGGAATACTCAAGTACTCCCAAGAGACAACAATACTTTGGTATTGATGTCTAGAAAACAGGGAACGCTTTTCATAATTAATATATACTTGGTACGTTATGTTACTACTTACTGTACTGTTTCGGTTTCAAATTTAGAAATGATACAAGAGCCACGTAGCATATCGAATACGGTTATTGCCGCCATAGCTCATCTATTTTAACTAATTTCATTGATGAGGACTAAAGGTGGAATGCCATATTCCATGTAATAAGGGGTTCATTTCTTGTCACGAACCATAACATCTGCATTAAACTACTATTTTAAACAAGTATTCCGTGCGAGCGCCATAATTTCCTGGTCGGGCCGAGCCCGTGCTGTGTAGCCATAATACAACTTCAGCGGGGCACTACCACATACAAATATGACGTGAAAACCAGCTTTTATTGAACTCTAGATGTAGTATTAAGATGTGTGAGATACGAACTCATAATTTATGATATATATATATATATATATATATATATATATATATATATATATATATATATATATATATATATATATAATATCATATTTTATCTAAAATAACGCCATATTAACGCCATATGAAACCTAGTAAAATTACTTTAAATTGCAACTAAGAAATAAAAGCTGTATAAAACAGATTAATACCGAAGTTTGTTTTGGCTAGGAGGTCGATTATCTTATCTGAGGTTATCATGAAACATTATCTACACAGATAATGTTTCATGCATCGTTAACTACGCCATATTTCACGAAATAAATAAAACATTTCCGCGAGATATTTAAATTTCGAACATCCTTCAAAACATTTTAAGCAGCGCATTCAAATTTGAAAAAAAAAACATTCAATTTATAAAAGAGGGAGCTGAGTGGCCCTTAATGGAATCATATTTGTACACATATTTGCATTATTATACACGATTTTGAAATAAAAAAATACTTAAACTTATTCTTAAATGCAAAACAACATTTTTTGACAGGCCTGTTGGTCTAGTGGTTAGTTACCCTGACTGCTATGCCGGAGGTCGTGGGTTCGATTCCCACTCGGGACAATTGTTTGTGTGATGAGCACGATCATTGTGTTCTGTGTCTGGGTGTAATTTATCTATAATACTTATGTATTTAGAAATATATAAGTATGTTTATCAGTTGTCTAGTACCCATAACACAAGCTCTGCTTAGCTTGGGACTAGATGGCGTTGTGTGATTGTTGTGGAATATTATATTATTATTATTATTATTATTATTTTGATTGCAATAAACTATAAAAACAAAAATAGTTTAGTTATGTAAAAATACTAAAGTAACACTGTCCACTGAACTTAGCTGTAAGCATTAACATAGCCTGTGGTACATAACGCTAAGGAGACTGAAGAAGACGGCCAAAATTGTATGAAGCGTAAGCCTATATAGTTTTGTACTCGTAGTAAAATAAATTCAAATGTAAATCAAAATAGTTATTCAAATTCACCAATTTTCCTTTATTTCAGTGGTATTAATATTTTATTCTCAACAAAAAATGCAACACTAATGGCGGACATAAACATACCACTTCAAGACCTCAAGACATAATCAGTTCATTTTGCATAGATCGGACCATAAACGATAATTAAAAAAGCTTTAGCAATGGCATCGGGACGTCAATAACCTTAGTCCCTCGTGACCATGGTTGCTGGAAAGCACCCGAAACGTCGAGAATTAAAAATTAAAATAATTAAAATTAAACGCGATAAAACCCGTAAAAGTAGTTTTAATCAATGTGTAGTGTTCGCGTAAATATAAGACCGTCATAATTTATGGTCTCTTGAGGGATTCGGTTCCATTCTTACCTAAAGGCGGTGTCAAGGTTTGCTTATGTTGTATAGACTAGATTACGGGCCCTAACCTTTTGCTTTAGGGTGCCCCACATATGCTCTATAGGGTGGAGATCAGGGCTTCTAGCTGGCCACGACATAACCCCTCTTGCCGACCTCTTAAAAGTAATCGGTGGTGATGCGCGATACGTGTGATCGTGCATTATCATGCATTAATTCAAAGTTCTCTCCAATATAGCCGGCATATGCACCACATGGTTTTCTAAGATCAAAGATTATCCGGCCGGCATTATGACGACATTAAGGCGTCCATTAGAACCGTATAACGTCATTCGAATCTCATCACTAAAAATAATTGACTCCCACTGTCCTATAGTCTAGTGGATATGATTACGCAAAAATTGAAGTCTGGCTTGTCGATGATCTGTGGTCAATTTTAGTCCTATTGCTGGTTTGTGAGGTCCTAAATTCTACTCACGAAGTTGCCTTTTTACAGTACTATCACTTATAGCCACACCCCGATCTTCATGTAAGCGTCGATGGAGGTCAACACCAGATAGGTGTCGATTTCGTAGAGCTGATATCAATATAAAGCGTCATCCCTCTAGAGTTGTCACCCTATGTTTTTCAGATCCAAATCTTCTTCGATACTGAGCAGTCTCCAGAAACCTTTGGTAAACTCGCCGCACCGCAGAACGGGTCAGATTTAACAAACAAAGCACGGTCATGAGGCACCTGCATCCATCGACTTCCTGAATGTCTTACCAGGTCGTCACTTCATCTAGTGGGGGGTCGCCCTACACTACGCCTAACGGTACGAGGCTGCCACTCGAGAACCTTTTTTCACCATCGGTTGTCGGTTCTACGAGCTACATGGCCGGCCCATTGCCACTTCAGCTTACTAATCCGTAGGGCTATGTCGGTCACTCTGGTTCTAATGCGGATATCCTCATTTCAAAGTTTATCACGCAGAGAAACCCCAACCATAGCCCTTTCCATAGATCGCTGAGCTACCTTGAGCGTCCTCATACGACCAGCATCATATACGACCCTCAAAATAAAAAAAATGAGTGAAACAGCTTATCTGTGAAATAATCGATAAATATTTAACAAAAAGTGGGTGATTTTTTTTTTGATGACCAGAGTATATTAATATGTCCAGTTACGATTATATAGTTAATTTCTGTATATTTCAATGCCTATCTCGTTAACTTTTACCAATTAGAAGAATATTTTTTTTCATTTACAACTTCTTTTTTAGTCTAAAAATTAAAATCACTGAAGAAAACATGTATTTTAAAAGCCGTCAGACTTCTTTTTGTGTATGAATTATTTATAACTCAAGCGTTCGGAAACACTCGAGAATTCCGTCATGAGACAAAAAAAGAACCAAAATATGGTTTGGCTTTCAACTGAAATGTTATAAATGTTAACAAGGAAAGATAGCTCTTAATAGTATTTTGATCCAAGGTTTATGTTTACAAAGCCCCTTTATATAAATATTAAGACTAGGAATAGGACTTGGAAATGACGAAAATGTTATATTTTTAACTGAAGTTTCGTTGCTAAATCATAATTTATCATTTCAAAAAATTGAACAAATACGAGTAATTCGGACTGTAGGTAATATGATCAAATTCGAAAAATTGTACAATGTGAAAATAAAAAAACGAATAAAGTCAAGAAATTTATATAATTTTAGCCAAATAGGTATTCCATATTCGATAATAGTCCGCCAGTTGTACACTTTAATAGGCAATAAAGATTTTAAATAAATGAATAAATAACAAAACCAGTCTCGTTATTTCGACCATTTGATAACATGTTCGTAACTTTTTTTAATATAGAATAAGGGTGACAAACGAGCACACAGTCCACCTGATGTTAAGTGAATGCTGTGGCCCATAGATATCTACATACCCTCAATAAGGAATCAAAACGCAGATGTGTTGTCACCCCTGAGGACTAAGATGAAATGCCTCGTTTCCAGTTAAAAAGGATCTCCGGATCTCTACACTCACCATACGAAATATAGCAGTATTAAGCTGCTATTTTACGCTGGTATTCTGTGAGCGCGTGGTCCTTCCCCGGTCGAACTGACCCATTCGTGCTACAACCATAATAGCGTAGATACCATAGTTATCCATAGCGTAGCTCTACCACGTAAAAAAACTTTTGCCCACCTAATTTCCAAAATTGCTGTCTTAGTTCTGTGTTTACTTTCTAATACAATCTGTTATATAAAAGTAAGTTATAAATCTAATATTCTTAAAATTGTATTTTAAATTTTGTTTATATGGGTCCTAAAATGACGACAATTTGCTAAACAGCCTTAACGGTATTTCGAGGGTCTTACAATCTTAGTAGCTGTACTATGTTATAGATTCTATCATACAGTCATTGTTTTTAATCAGTTGTATAATAAAATATTTTATTACTTACGCTGAATAGCAGTTCTTTTAAACATAATATATAATTATCTTTAGTGATACTATATTAAAATATATTTGTGTCAGGAATATCAAGTCGGGGGCCCATTATGCGGCATTTTCAGAAAGTGGCTACAGCTTCTTCGGCTTAATTCGACCTGAAATGTGTGCCACACCGTGACGTTACGATATTATATTATTATTAATTATTCGTAAATGCAAGTCTGTTGTACGATCTTCTGATAGTCTGGAGTTAACTACTATGTCAATGTCTCATTGGTCTAATTAGTGGTTGTTAGAAAAACTGCTCATCACGTGGTACCGGGTTTGAGTCACCGAAATCAGTTAGTGGGTTTTCTATTCAGAAATTCTCTATAGCAATCCGAGTCAAGGAGTTAGCGGTGTTTTACCCCCGTACCTCGGAAACCATATTAAGAAGTCCTGCGCCTGATCTCTCTCCGGTGGTGTTCCATCGGACTATGAGAGTGAGGAAATAGAGAGTGCACCTGTGATTGTGCACAAACTGCGCTATAACGGGTATAATCATTTCCTTCGCAGATGACTAGTCCCCCAGTTCAGTCGAAATCATGTCTCGAGGACATTATCATTATTTTTATGTCAGTTATCAATATTACTGTAATCATTTACTGATTTATCAACGTTCAGCTCAAGTTCCCTTTGTAATGTCGAAATGGAATAAGCAGATGGGAATTTTTCTAAATTTCAACGGGATCGGGAATTAAGAAGATCTATCTTTTCGCTTTATAGTCCCCTTAATTCTGTTAGAGACTTCCAATTTGGCATGTAAGTAGATAATTATTATCACTCAAAACTTATTTCTGAATTTACCGACATCCCTGCGGGAGCGGGATGAAAATGGATTGATATCGCTTTATTAAGTTATTATTTCCGTAACTACAATCACTAGAGACTTCAATTTGGCATGTAACTAGTTAATGTTCCTAGGAGAGCAACAATGAACAAAGTTGCCGTAATTTCAAATTTCACGAATAAATCACAGGTAATATTTTGATAGCATAAATACAAGATGCACAACCAAAGCCAAAGTTCACTTACCAATATAATGATCCGTACAGTGTGAGGTATATAAGGGTAAAATTTTCAAGTTATGACTGTTACTAGCGCATTCTTGAAAAGACTACCCATATACTAAAACATAAAGGTAACCTTTTCAAGAATGTATACAGCTTCGGATTTAAAAAAATGGTGCGTTCTAGCTCTAACGAGCGACTGGTGTACGTATACATTTTTTTTAAATAGGGTCTAGGGTGATGTTATTGTTTTATGTTGAAGAAAAGAAATCAATATAGAAATTAAAATTGATGAAGTACCTAAACCTAAAAATGTTTTTTTTTACTTCTTTAATAATTTTAATTTAAAAAAGACCAAAAAGAATTTTCGTTTTGATGTTTTCCGACTGAACCGAACCCTTTCAAATAAGGTATAACGGTTACCAGGAATTAATACGTTTTAAGGAGATTGAAACTTGCTAAGCAATATAGGGTTTACACGGGCGAAGTAGGGCGACTCATAAAATGTCAAAATAGATGAAAAAGCTCATGTAACGTAATTACAAAATAAAAATTTATTTTTAAAGTCTTTTCTAATTATTCCAAAAAAACAAGGACACATTTTCATCCTTTTCAGATTTTGCACATTTTTACCATCAAAGGGTTAAATGGCCTACTTCAGTACTAGGGCAGCATGACTGTATAAATGTTGAGCGAGATCACGACGGGCAAAAAAGGCAACCATGTGGACCTCAACAAAAATAGAACAAAAGGTACATCTATATTCCCGTCTCTTTTCATTATAAGAAAGTAAACAAAGAACAGTGCAGCGATATATGATCGAAAGGCAACGAACGATGGCGGGGAGTGAGCTTGGTTGAATAAGAATAAAAAGTTCCAAAAAGGACAGAGCGTATTTATTATTCCTGCTCAGGGCATTTTGTGAGTCGTTTACGAGGGTCACAGCGTTTATGTTCAAAGTTTTGATGAAGCCACAGCTTATGGAGTGAAAGTTTACGACTATGTATAATTGATGCGGACCTAACAATTATTGTAACATTTAGAATGTGTATTTATTTATGTTTCGACATCAAAAAATAAATTGTGAAGTTTAGTTCAAACTTAGATACAAAATAATAAAAAATATATTAATGTTGTCATTAAAATTAATTATCTAACTTAATTAACTTATTAAATGTTTGTGTGTATGAAAAAGCGACTCTATATGAAATATTCTTGATAATATTCTTAAATTTACGCGAACACTACACATTGAATAAAACTATAACTTACGGTTTTTATCGCGTTTAATTGCTTTAATTTATTTTTATTATCCCGACGTTTCGGGTGCTGCCCAAATGGTACCAATGGTTTGGGACGTCAAACATCTCATACCGAATAATATAACGTTATAATTATTAGTTGGTTTTTGCTATTGGTATTGTGCATGTTAACGGTACTGACATATGAACCGTGAAGGTAAATGGTGATGTAGTCGAAGATAGTAAACACAATCAAAACTTAACATAAGCCCATTCACACTTGCTTCTTCTGAACGTCCACTTTGTAATCGGATAGTAAGACGGATCCTGGCTTTACGCATTATGAATGACGAAGTAAGAGTTTTGTTCGAATGGGGTGGAGACCCCTCAACAGTTAAATTGTATAATGGTGGAAAGAGGAAGGAGGAATTATTGAGGAGGAGTGATACCGGTGCACACTCTTCGGATTTCATAACATATACCTAAAAACCAACGCCAGGTCTTGTCCTACAATTTTTAGATAATCATTTCAATTCATGATTTTTTAAATAACATTTTCAAAAATACTAAAAAGGAAAAAAAATACGTCAAGGGGTACTACGAAATATCGATGAAAAAAATAATAATGAGAAAAATTAATAAATGTTTTACAAAGTAAAAAGCGGTATTGCCTTTGTATCGCCGCTGTTTACATTTCTCCTTTGCGTTTTTTGCAATTTGCAATTTATTTTATCTCGTACGAAATACAAAAAGGAATTTTTTTTATAACACGGTTATAATATAATATTTATTATAATTTAATATAACATTTGGTAATATTGTTACGCCGCGCTCAAATCAGCGTACTAGCGCCATCTAGTGTCAGGAACGAGAGCGAGGGGAGCTTTGCAGTAAATGACATCACAAGTCTTTCGACCGACAGCGCCACCCGAAGAACTAAGTTTCTGGAAAATCTACACTCGAATACTCGTTGCCTGGCGCGCATTTACCTGAATGTTCGGGACGCTTCTTTGCTAATTATATAAATAGGCGCTGCAAGATGCGATCGAGACAGAGTTGAACTCGGCGACACAAGCGAAGCTTCGGAGCGGAATTAAGTGAATTAGTGTGTTTAATTATTAGTGTTTTAACTTTAATTTGTGTAAAGTAAATTAAAGTGTTAATTTAGGTAATTTTATCGGCAATTTTTATTGTCACGAACCTCAAGCTCGTAACAATTGGTAACAGAAGTGGGATAAAATAATGCCGATTTTACCTAAGGAGGAAACGGAGGGTGTCCGTACCCGAAGTCAACGCCAACAGGAGACGGACCAACGAAGATTTGGTGGTGCAACGCCGCAGACGTCGGAGGGCCAGCGGCCGGCAACGGATGCCGGTCCGTCCGTAGCTCCTGCATCTGCAGCACCTGATTTAGGCGCCCTGATGGTGATGCTGCAGGAGCAGGCCCGCCGACAGGAGGAGCAGGCTCGCCGACAGGAGGAGCAGGCTCGCCAGCAGGCGGAACAGGTCCGTCAGTTGAAAGAGCAGCTGCAGAGCGGACAGGAGGAACAGGCCCGTCAGCAGGCGGAACAGGCCCGTCAGCAGGCGGAACAGGCTCGTCGGTCGGAAGAACAGATGCTCCTCATGAAGGACCTTCACGCTACCTTTGGGAAAGAGATAAGGCAGGTGAAGGATAGGGTTGCTCAACACGACAACCGTCTGTCGGAAGCTGAAACCCGAATCGAAGAACATGAAACCAAATCAACCATGTGAACAATCGGGTTGACAACGTGATGGCTGACGTGAAGAAAACGCTGAACGAACTCAAACTTGGGGATGGAACTACAGCTCCCGTAGTAGCTTCAGCACCTTCGCTACGTGGGTTCAAGGTGCCACCGTTCGATGGGACTTCTTCCTGGTCAGCCTACCAAATCCAGTTCGAGGCTGTTATGAAAGCGAACGGCTGGAATAAAAGTCAGGCCATGACTGCTCTCACACTAGGCCTGCGCGACCAGGCCTTAACAGTTCTGGAAGCTCTCGGTGAGGAAGTGACTTATGAGCAACTCCTTGAGGCATTGGAGGCGAGATATGGCGACGCTCACCTGGAACACGTCTTTCGTGCGCAGCTTAAAGATCGTGTGCAGCGCATCAACGAAAACCTGCAGCAGTGGGCTCTAGAAGTGGAGAAGCTGGTGCGAAAAGCATACCGGTCTGTACCTGCGCTCATTGAAGGCAACCTGGTGCAGACATTCATCGACGGCATCCGCGACCTGGAAGTCAGAGCTGCTGTGAGGCTCGGGCACCACGAGACGCTTAAGGACGCCTTGGCCCATGTACTGTAAGTGGAAGCCGTGCGGCAGGATCATCGTTCCCATCGCGTCAGGGAGATTTCAGCAGCTACAGTTCGCGACCGCAAAAAAGGGTACAGCCCAAGGTGCTATGGCTGTGGGGAAAAGGGCCATCTTCGATCCAGCTGCCCTAAGCAAACCCTAGAAAGGGAAGGTGAACGATCCCAGGAGGGTAGCGCGGCCAACAGCACCGCCCAGCAGCAGCAGGGAAACGAGTAAAAGCCAGAACTGCGGGGCGGGTGCTGGCTGATGTTAAAAGAGCCCCAAGGATCTCGATCTCACAAACCCATGATGGGAACAGTCTAATCATCAAGGACGAGGTCAACGGAATGCCGTGTAAACTGACCATAGACACTGGAGCCTCTCGTACGGTTGTTAGTTCCCAACTTATAAGTCAGTTCCTTGGGGACTCCGCATACAACCGTGAACGCATTAATTTGGTAACAGCCACCGGTCAGCGTATACCCGTCCGTGGAGAGAAGGAGATGGAGTTGAAGCTTGGCAACGTGATCTACCTGCATAATGTCATCGTGGCTGATATAATGGACGACCGCATCCTAGGCTTAGACTTTATGAGGAATAATTGTTGCGAGATCGACGTTAAGCAAGGTGTTTTGAAATGTGGACAGGAGGAACTTTTTATGGAAGGTGCGTTACCAGGGAACGTGTACAGCATCAAGAAGATTGTTCTTCCGCCGAGATCGGAAACGATTGTTCCTGTTAGTCTTCCTCGAAACGCTGGGCAAGCTCACCGTTGTGTACTTGTGGAAAGGGTAAACAATGACCTTCCATGGAAAGTAGCTCGAACCTTGGTCAGGACCACTGACATCTCAGGAGTACGTGTGCTGAACCTTTGCGACCGGGAACAGATTATAGAAAAAGGCACACTGGTTGGTACTTGTGAGGAAGTGGATTGGTTACGTCAGTGCCAATATATATCGAGTGGGACCCCCAGCAAGGAATCAGAAACGAGAGTGACTACACTTTTGGAAGACTGTCGCAGTGTTCTGCCCCCGAACGAATTGGTCAAGGCGAAGAAGTTGTTACTCGAGTACGCCGATGTATTCTCATCAAACGATGCTGACATAGGAAAGACTGGTTTAGTTCAACACAAAATAAACACAGGTGAAGAGTTGCCTATCCGTCAGCGGCCAAGACGATTGCCGGTAGCACGTGAAAAGGAAGTGAAAACCATGATTAAGGGAATGGTGAAGGATGGTGTTATTGAACCTTCATCTAGTCCATGGTGTTCACCCGTGGTACTGGTAAAGAAGAAGGACGGCAGCTTGCGGTTCTGTGTTGACTACCGCCGTCTGAACGACGTTACTAAGAAGGATAGCTATCCCTTGCCAAGAATTGACGACACGCTGGACATGCTTACAGGAGTAAAGTGGTTTAGCACGCTGGACCTAAAAAGTGGCTCCTGGCAAGTTGAAATTGACCCTAAGGACAAGGAGAAAACTGCGTTCTCGACGGGAAAGGGTCTGTGGCAATTTAAAGTAATGCCGTTTGGGTTGTGCAATGCTCCAGCAACGTTTGAAAGGCTGATGGAACTTGTACTTACCGGGCTAATTGGCGACGCCTGTCTGGTCTACTTGGATGACATCATCATCGTGGGCCGTACGTTTGAGGAACACCTTCAAAACTTGGAACGCGTGCTCATGAAGATTAAGAGTGCCAACCTCAAGTTGAGTCCGAAGAAATGTTCACTATTCAAACGGCAAGTCAACTTTTTGGGGTATGTAGTGTCGGAAGAAGGTATCCGCACGGATCCAGAGAAAATCGCAGCTGTAAAGGATTGGCCGATTCCAAAAGACAAGACGCAAGTTAGAGCATTTTTGGGTTTGTGCTCCTATTACCGACGTTTTGTGAAGAACTTTGCAGATATAGCCAAACCTCTGCATAAGCTAACCGAGGAGAAGCGACATTTCTGCTGGGATGAAAGTTGTAACATCGCATTCCAGGAGCTCAAGGACCGTCTGTGCAAGACACCTATTTTGGGATACCCTGATGTAAGCAAAGAGTTTATAGTTGACACAGACGTAAGTGATATAGGACTTGGCGGTGTGTTGTCTCAACGTAATGGTGACCAAGAGGTCGTGATAGCGTACTTCAGCAAGTCGTTGTCAAAGCCGGAAAGGAACTACTGTGTCACAAGACGCGAATTGCTAGCTGTGGTAAAGTCGTTGCAACATTTTAGCAAATATCTTCTGGGACGAAAATTTCACTTACGAACTGACCATGCTGCATTAAAATGGCTATTGCAGTTTAAAAACCCAGAAGGACAAGTTGCGAGGTGGATTGAACTACTGCAGGAATACGACTTTGAGATCGAACATCGAAGCGGGAAATCTCATGGCAACGCAGATGCATTGTCAAGAAGACCTTGTCCTGAAGATTGCAAACATTGTACTAGGCAAGAGAGTAAGGAAGTGGTATCCGTGAGGATGCTCAGGGCAGACCACCACAGCAACGAGTGGAAGGACAGCTTACTACATGCACAGCAGGAAGATCCGGACATCAAGCCGATTCTGGAATGGATAAAGGCCAGTGCTCCCAAGCCCAAGTGGAGTGAAGTCTCAGCGATGAGTTCGACCACTAAAAGCTATTGAGCCCAGTGGGACAGCTTGCTGCTTCAGGATGGAGTTCTGTGTCGTAAATGGGAAAACGTTCGGGGAGACAGCTGTCATTTGCAAATGGTTGTCCCTAAAGCTAAAGTACCGGATGTTCTACAGCTGTACCATAATGATTGTTCAGGAGGCCATCTGGGAGTTAAACGAACTCTAGTGAAGATCCGAGAACGGTTTTACTGGGTCCACTGTCGAAACGATGTCGAGGACTGGTGTCGCAAATGTACAAGTTGTGCGGCTGTAAAGGGATCTCAGACTCGTAGTAGAGGTGCATTGAAGTTGTACAATGTTGGTGCACTATGGGAAAGAATAGCCATTGACGTGGCGGGACCGTTTCCGGAGAGTGAAAGCGGTAACAAGTATTTCATGGTTGTGAAGGATTACTTCACTAAGTGGCCAGAAGTCTTCGCCATTCCAAATCAAGAAGCTTCAACAGTTGCTGATAAACTAGTTCATGAAGTCTTCTGTCGTTTTGGTGTACCTTTAGAGATTCACAGCGATCAAGGAAGGAATTTCGAGTCTCAAATATTCCAGGAAACTTGCCGAGTTATGGGTACTCATAAAACAAGAACGACCTCTTATCACCCGCAATCTGATGGAATGGTGGAACGATTTAATCAGACATTGGAGAGGTACCTATTAAAAGTTGTAGACAATCGGCAACGAGACTGGGACAAGCACATACAACCGTTTTTGTTGTCATATCGAAGTTCTGTTCACGAAAGTACAGCAGTGACACCAGCTTTCGCAAACTTTGGAAGGGAATTACGGCTGCCTGCGGACCTGATCACCGAGATACCACCTGATGCCCCACGCAGTATAACCGATTATGCAAATGACTTGCGGAACAAAATGAATGACGTTTATGAGCTTGTCAAACAATCGGGCCAGCAAATGTCTGAAAAGATGAAAACCCGGTATGATCGCAAAATGAACAACAAAGGGTTCAACGAAGGTTCATTAGTGTGGTTGCACAATCCAGTCCGCAGCAAAGGGAAATCTCCTAAGCTTCAAGCTAAATGGGACGGCCCGTACCGGATTGTGACCAGGATCAACGATGTAACCTACCGGATACAGAAAGGCGCAAGAGGGACTCCTAAGATCGTCCATGTGGATCGCCTAGCACGTTATTCTGGTGCCGATAATGCTCGGGACGAGCATGTCTTAGGAGGGGGCAGTGTTACGAAGCGCTCAAATCAGCGCACTAGCGCCATCTAGTGTCAGGAACGAGAGCGAGGGGAGCTTTGCAGTAAATGACATCACAAGTCTTTCGACCGACAGCGCCACCCGAAGAACTAAGTTTCTGGAAAATCTACACTCGAATACTCGTTGCCTGGCGCGCATTTACCTGAATGTTCGGGACGCTTCTTTGCTAATTATATAAATAGGCGCTGCAAGATGCGATCGAGACAGAGTTGAACTCGGCGACACAAGCGAACGGAAGCGAGCGGAACTCCATCTAGTGGGGCGGGGGTCGCCCTACACTACGCCTACCGGTACGAGAACCTTTTTTCTCCATCGGTTGTCGGTTCTTCGAGCTACAACCAAAAAGAAAACCTTTCAACAAAATCAAGGTACAAAAAAATCTCACCTGCAGACTGGGCGGGCAGTGGTCCAGCAGCTCCAACATGTGCTGTATGTTCTGTGCATCTTGTATCACGAAGTTCAGCTCCATGTCGAACTCGCCGCCAACCAACTGTAACAATACAGAACATGTTATTCTGCGTACCCCGTATTCATTCCTGACAATCAATATGGTAGAACAAAACAAAATATTGCATATTTTTCAAAAACTTGAATTAACATTGATTATAATACGAGGTAGAGCCACGCTGTAGCTATATAATCGTTGTAGCACGAATGTCGGCACGACCGGGGAAGGACCACGCTATCATAGAATACCAGCGTGAAATAGCAACTTAGTACTGCTGTGTTTCGTATGGTGAGTGTAGAGATCCGGAGACCCTTTTTTACTTTAAACGAGACATTCCGTCTTAGTCCTCAAGGGTGACAACGCATCCGCATTTTAATTTAATCGAGGATAAATGTAGATGCCTATGGGCAACAGCATATACTTACCCCATCAGGTGGACTGTGTGCTCGTTTGTCACCCTTATTGTATAAAAAATAACAAAAGGTTTAGTACGGCATAGTAATATTTCCTACTTTAGTTAAGAATAGAATCTATTCATATAGTATTACTAATAATGATCAAGATTAGCAAACCAAATGTGTGGTATTAAAATTTCAGATCAAGAAAGATAGAGAGCAATCGTGCAGTGGCGGTGTAAGAATATCCACTAGCCCATATTCTCCCATGGGTGTCGTAAGAGGCGACAGAGGGAAACCAAACCAGAAGATGGGCAGCAGCATCTTTCTGATAACCTGCATGCCAACCGTGGCAACTGTGGCAAAATACTCGCTCATAACGAGTATTTTGCAACCTATGGGAGGGGCCTATGTTCAGCAGTGGACTTTTATAAGCTGTAATTTATGGAGTGATGTAAGAAAGATAAAAAGAACACTACGTATATTTCAAGTATTTTTTTATAGGAGCGGGGTAAACGAGCATACGGCTCACCTGATGGTAAACGATTACCGCCGCCCATGAACAACTGCAACACCAGGGGAATTGCAGATGCGTTGCCGGCATTTTAAAAAGGAGTAGGCTCCTTTCTTAAAGGTCTCAAAGTCGTATCGGTCCGGAAAAATCACCGGTGGTAGTCGATTCCACAAAGAAGTAACGTCGAAAAGTGACGTCGAAACCTCATCTTATTGTAAGATAACACTCACATATGCATCTGTAATTATTTGAAATCAAGGTTTCGGTGTCACGTAATGTTGTTTCTGTCCGTCTGTCTTTATTGATCGGAGAAGATACAATTCTTTTATTTTAGAATAAGGGTGACAAACGAGCACACAGTGCACCTGATAGTAAGTGAATGCTGTGGCTTATAGACATCTATACCTATCCTTAATTAAGAATCAAAATGCAGATGCGTTGTCACACCTGATGGAATGCATCATATCCAGTGAAAACCTAGGTGAGGCCACTGACTACTAAGATACAGACTCGTCTAGTTTAGGAGTCAGAGACTTCATAAACTTTGTAATTTAATTTCAAAGTCCTTTAGACCTCAAAGCCTATCTTCCTTTCTTCTTAAGACACTGGAAAAAGTTACAGATAGATATATAAGGGATGTAGCTCTAGCTACGAGGCCCATACATTACAACCAGCATGCTTACCGTAGAGGTAAATCTACGGAAACAGCCCCGATTAGTGTAATTGACAGGGTCGAAAAAGCACTAGAGGATAAAGAAATAGCTCTTTGTGCCTGGTGGATTTGGCTTTGGCCTTCAACCACCAAACTGCTGGTTCAAATGTATTAAATAATGTTATGCGGTGCGGCTATTAATTTAAATAGAATAGTGGACTGTATATTAGCGCGGTGCGAGCGGTGAATGGAATTTAATTTATTCGTGATACTGTAAATCCCCTAAATTCAGGATATAGGAAGGACGTAAAGGAATGCATGTGCACCCACCTGGACTTCCAGTAGTGTGTAGGGATAACAGTTTATCAGTTAATGCTGATAAAACTGTTATAATACCTTTTACCAAAAAGAGACGGTTGGACAAATTAGTCCAACCAAAACATAATGGCAAAGAAGTACCACTTTCCACGGAAGTTAAGTACTTGGACGTAACAATCGACCAAAAACTAACGTGGAACTCTCACCTTAGCAACGTATGCCATAAGGCAAAAATTGCTTTAGGTACGCGCAGTCGTTTGGTCGGGAACAACTGGGGCTTGCGTCCCAGTATGGTCCCATGGCTGTACAGTAGCATAGTGAGGCCGATTCTCACCTACGCCTCTATTGTCTGAAGTAACAAGGCCAACCAAAAGACGACTGCGGATAGACTAAATAGTCTACAAAGGACTGCCAACTTTTGGCAACTGGAGCTATGCGTTCATCGCCTGGAGCGGCTCTTAATGCACTTCTATGCCTAACGCCCCTTAATCTCTATCTAAACAAGGAGGCGAGGGCTAGTTTGTATAGGATTAACGCCCAGAGCGGTCTGAGCTTGCGCATGGCCAAGTTATCTGTGAGGTCGGTAGCCTCATATGGTATACCGATGGGTCTAAAATGGGCCTCGACGTAGGCTTTGGAATTTACGGGGAACGCCCCAAATTCAAACTTAGTATGAATTTGGGTATATACACCTCCATCTTCCAGGCAGAAATTTTCGCTATACTTCGGTGTGCAGAAATCAATCTGCAAAAACACTACGTCAACCATAAAATTTACATAAACTCTGATAGTCAAGCAGCACTGCTAGCGCTGAGATCAAACTTAGTGAACTCAAAGCTAGTTGGAGACTGCGTGAACCGTTTAAACTCCCTGGGATGTAACAACAGGGTCGTTTTAAGATGGGTTTCGGGTCACAAGGGTTATTGTAGACAACGAATTTGCCGATGAACTTGCACGGGAGGGCTCAAAGTGCACACAATTTGGACCTGAGCCATTTTGTGGAATCTTAAGAAGCCTAGCCCGATTGACCCTTGAAACTCTTTATCACAATAAATCACTTAAGATCTGGTCTGACACACCAGGCTTAAAACATTTTAAAACCTTAATCCGGGCTTTTGATCGTAAATTCGCTTCAGAAGCCTTGGGATTAAGTAAAAATAAATTGCGCATTCTGGCAAGAGCCCTAACTGGACATTGTTGTCTTAAAAAGCACATGTCCATCCTGGGACTAAGCAACTCGAGGATGTGTCGGTTCTGTTCCATAACGGAAGAAACGCCTCTACACATCCTAACTGATTGCGGACCCTTAATGCGCAAACGTAACACTCATCTGGGAAACAATCTACTCCGCCCGGAATACTCCGCCCGGAAGAAGTGAAATTGCTCACAGCTAAGCAACTCCTAAATTCATTGAAGACATAGGGCTTAGCCGTGAACTATAGCCATAGCAGCGATCACAATAGATCTTTTAAGTCGCAGTGATACTGGTCTCTTTACCTAGACCTGCATAGCTGCTCACATATAATAAAAAAAAATTTTTGACAATGAAATATATTTTTTATTTTTAAAAGGGTCGATATGAAACACAGCAGTAAAAAGCTGTGTACATTTATAACAACAACAAAAAATACGATGAAATGTGAATGTGATGATAAAATGTGAATATGTGAAAAGTGATAGTAATAAAGACGTTTCTTTTGATGCAGATTATTTTCTATAGAAAACTGACTTTTGCAAAATAGCATGTTTAATTCTCATTAAAATTTTTCCTTAAAATCTTTTTACATTGTTTTCTTTTGATGGCTTTTTGAAAGCTCTAAAGAGAGTCTTTTAACTTTCATCATATCGACCTATTTCAACGCCGCCTGTTCAGTTTAATAAATTCATATTGTTGTATATAGCCCCACATTCATTTGGTATTTCTTTACCTTACTGTAAGCCAGCACGACCTCAACCCCACCTGGGGGCAAGTGGTGATGAAGCCGTAGATGGTAAACCGCACTGTCTTAACGTAACAAAAGCTTATTCACTCTTGCCTTGAAGACGTAAAGACAGACGCTGGCAAATTATTCCACTTCTGTGCTGAACGCATTACAAAAGAAGCAAACTGTTTCATTCTAATTCTTGGAATATCGACAAAAAAGGGGTGAACACCCGCCGACCGCCTGGTAGTCCGATGGTGGAAAGGAGAGGGAGGAATTAAAGCCTTGCCTTTCTTGTTTCTTGCTGTTAATTTCTCGAGTTACTCATTTGTTGCTTAAGGGTTTTAAGCTACTATTTTTACCCCGGTCGAGCCGACCCATTCGTGCTACAACTATACTACTAGTATAACCGCAACATGGCTCTTCACGTATAACAATTTCACCAATCAATTGTCTCCACAGGTCAGCAAATGCAGGGAGGTCCTCCCATGGGTGGTGGGCCGCCTATGGGTAGGGGACCAACAATGGGCGGTGGAAAGATTAAGGGTGAGGTTTTGAAGCTCTGCTAGGCTGATTTGTGTACTGTAAGTCGATTAGAATTCGAAGAACCGATAATATTACATACAAAAATAGTTCTATGGCCTTTACATAAGAACGGACGAATGGGCATGCGGCTGATGAAAAATGGCTACTAATGAATCGGGTTATGCGTTTTATTTCGTAGTGGAGCCCACACTGCATCTACATAATATTGACTGCAGTACAAATGGGTTTGCTCGGCCGGGGCAGAACAACGCTTTCAGGGAATACCAGCTAAAATAGCAGAATAATGCGAGCTGTGTTTCGTGTAGTGAGTAAAGAAAAAAAGGCCCTTTTTACTGGTAATTTAATCTTAGTCCTCAGGGGAAATAGGTCTGAATAGACCATAGATGTAAATGTTTATGGGCCTCAATATCCATTTATCATCAGGTAAAAAATACTGATTAAAAATGATTAATTATTAAAATTCATTACTATACGGGTCTATACTCTTATAAGTAAAAGATTCTTATTTCAAGACGTCAAAACCTATTCGTATCTTAAACTTGAAATAAAAAATGCTTGCTTCATTAATGATTAAATAATTTGCATGAATCGTATCTATGAAAAAATCTATTGGGGGATTGAAATGCATAGTGCTAATAAATAAGTATTGCCTGTTCGGCCCAAGTCTTTATAATTCAAACAATTAAAGCACGTTTACGCAACATATGCTGTCCTGGTATAACAAGGTGTCAGTGTCACGGGATCTTAATTTGAAATTTATAAAGGCGGTTTGTTCAGCAGACAGAGTCCGAATTGATTCTTGTTGTAAAATCGGTTCTATAAAGAGGTTCTTTTTTCCATATTTTTTTCATCACAAAAAACTAAGTGCAAGTCCACAGAATGTAAGCTAGTTAGTCTTTCACATCTTGTACTGAAAACAATTTAACACTTCAAAAATGGACAAGGAGCTGGACAAGGAGCTCCAAAAACCTTAATTTTTAAAACCTGGAAGTTTTCTGAATTTTTTTTGTAATACTTTTCACGAAATCATTCCAATTTTTTCATTATGTTAAATTTTTCATTATTTTGAATAATTGTTTTAAAGGCTGCAACGTACTATACAAACACGTATAGCCAATTAACAAACATTTCATAAAACCTGTTTTCCAAGGACAAGTAAAACAACCGGTACAAAGTGAAATATTGAGTCAGTGCCCTGAAAGGCTGTCGACACAACAGCAAGCCCTCCCCGTACACTTCGTGTTCGACAGACATTCAATTTGCCCTTTCGGTTAATATAAATGTGGGTTCTGCTTTCCTGGTAGCTGGGCCTTTTGTATTCATTACAATGGAGTCAAAATATAAAACAATTTTTTTTTTAAATTTTCCAATGAAATAATATCGAATGGCGTCCGTCCTCTCTTAGTCGAAATCTCCAATGAACCATAGTTGATTTTTTTTTGTTACGTAATCTTATGCTGCGTCTATTGTCATTATCTATTATAAAGTTTTGTACCTCTCTTTCTTATAATTATATACTAACTTATATACTAGAACGAGATTACATACGATTGAAAAAATGTCGTATTCCCAATAATTTCAACTAAGCTGTAACCACCCACAAACCGCCGACTCCACCCAATCATTATATTATATTTACTTAAATGAAAAGTTTTAGATACAAAAAACATCCCTACTAGTGCAAAACCTCATAATACTTTCGAAAGTAGAATAATCACAAACCACTTTCTTATATTTTGTCATTTAAAACGAAACTAACCCCCTGCCCGTTAAACATAAACAAAACAATAGACTTTTTACCCTTATGGTGTAAGTGTACTAGGCTACTAGAAAAACGAAGATGTTAGATGTAAATGGGGTCGAATTTTATGGGTAAGCTGACACATGTTACATTGTTACATACTCATTGGGGCTGAATATTTAATAGGAATAGGGAGCTCGTGTAAATTTTTGTACATGATTTCATTGTCGCTGATAATAATGAATGTTGTTTTTAACTGTGTGATTAAGAAGGACGACTTTGATATTTAACCTAATCTTAAAATACTAAAAAATAATACCTCTTAAAATCATACTTCCGCGTCCTGTCAAATTATAGTTACTCGAAAATGGAAAAGGCTTCCACACCTGGCTGCTTCAGCACCTGACTTTCGCAATGGAAGCAGCACACGTCTCGCGGCATTGTTAATTATTGTTTAGCGTACTATGTCAAAGGATAACCATATTTATCACATAAAATACATGTTTGTTTTTATTTGTTTTAATATTCCGTAATGTTTATAATATAATACTATCTTAGAGTACACATAAGTGATTAATAATTATGTTTACTCTAAGAGTGCTATCCTCATTTTTATTAACAAACAACGTGACACGTTTTATATATATTAAGATAAATCAATGGTACATAATATACAATATAATTTACACGTTCATGCAGTTATAATAACACAGTGTCGTATCTATTAATCATATTATCATCGTATATCATAGCAAGATTTATTTGCATAAAAAGAATGTTAAATATTGAAGAAAACTATGTATGAATATTGATTTCGGATTGCTAGGGAAATGCTCCTAATTTGTACCAATCGTTCGTCCGTCATACGTCAGATGTCACATAATTTTTGTTTGTTTAAAAACATAGTTTTGCTTATCACAACCAATATGATATGATACTAAAGGGACATACAATGTAATAAGTACGTTGGCTACTTAGCTAGTAGGTATTCAAGCATGTTTACGCCATGGTGGCAACGCCTTTTAAAATGGGGCTGTTTTTAATTGATGAAATTATTTTTATTTATTTTTATACACAAAAACAAAAATGGTTTTATTCAAAATAATGATGTTACATTCTGTAAATACTAAGAACATTCACAAGCTAGTAATACCAGTTGCATGAGTAGGAGTCTGTAATTCCCTAATACAGCCGTTCTATTCAAAATTTTAAAAAATTATAAGGGTTATTACAATATAAATAGTCCATGAATAATAATTCCTGGGAATGAGGTGATCGCAACTATGCTGGTGATGTCTAACGTAAAATTCGGTTGTACTAAATTGTAAAATTATTATTTTAAGAAAAAAGTCCCGCTAGGTTTTGTGCTGGTTCCTCCAGGGGCAGATAGATGGTTAGAACCAGTGATATACATTTTATATCATTTGAATGGAAATTAATATAACATAATAATTATAATATTTTTATTTAAAAAAATCAACGCCTATTAACATCCTCGTTTTATTTATATATACTTCTTTATTAACCTTAAGCCGCCATAGACAAAAAGTTTTTATTTTTTAAACCCTATTAAATAGCGTGCACCTGCTTCCTGTTACAGCGGTAATATATCGTGTCGAAACCCCCCACCTGGATATATAAACGCGATTATACACGCCGTCGCGTCGGACCACCAGGCCCGGTAATTCGATTGCCAACGTAGAGGAAATTAATAGGCGTATCGTTAGGTCTTTAGTCACTTATGGACACCTAGTATTTTATTAACAACTTTATTAGTAACTTTTATTTATTTTCACTATTGGTGGGTGCGATTGTGGTAACTCCATTTTTTATTTGGTGGATATTTTAATGTGCCTGATCCGTAATCAAAAGCTGGCTTTAAATTCATTGCACTATTGGTCAGCCCAACAATATTTTGTAACATAAAATAAAATATGTATGAAATCAATCGCCGCATTGCTGATGCGAAACAGCGCAATCTTAAAAATTTGCGCTGACTGCTCATGCACAGACCACAGATTCTAGCTAAAATTACTAATGCTTATGGATAGTTCATGCTAATGACGATTCAGAAGGCTATTGATATAATTTAAAAAATAATATTTATTTCAGTGTGAAAATTATATTTATATTTTCCCTCCACTTAATTTTCACAAATTGAATCCACGTCAACGAAATATTTCAAATTAAAACACTCATGCCATTTTATTAAGTTGAAACGAGAACCGGTTTGCTGGAAATACTTCCATTAAATGCGACAAATTACAGGGTTAACCGGAAAGTATGCCTAGTGGAAAAAGGCGAATTAACCAGGCGACTGGGTCCGCCATTTTAAAATGCCAAGATATACCAGGCACGCAGAAATTCTAGGAGATGTTTAAGGTTGTACATAGATGTTAAAAAGGCTAGGTACAACTTCATGAGTATTAAATTAATCGTAGGCAAATCAGCAAATCGTTGTTTATGTAATAAATTGGGATAACATATGCCTGTTTAATACACACATACATTAACGTGGTAGAGCCACGCTGCAGCTATATTACGATTGTAACGCGATTGGATCGGTTTGATCGGTGTAGGACCACACTATCAGAGAATACCAGCTTAATGCTGCTGTGTTCTGAGTGTAGAGAACCGGAGACCCTTCTTACTGGAAGCGAGGCATTCCACATTAGTCGTTAGGGGTGACAACGCATCTGCACTTTGATTCTTAATTAGGGATAAATGTAGATGTCTATGGACCACTTCATGCACTTACCATCAGGTGTCCTGTGTACTTGTCTGTCAGCCTATTCCATAAAAAAATCATTATGAGTATAATATGACAAAGGTTTTAGTTACAACTCCGCTTCTCACTCCCTTATTTCTCCTATGAAATACAATCGTTCTCAATAAACGGGCTATCTAGCGCAAAAAGTATTTTTCAAACCGGACTCATAATTCGTGATAACAAACAAAAAGCAAATCTTGAACCTTATAATGCTAAAAGTGCCTATATAGGTCACTGCTGGGCACAGGCCCCCTCTCATATCTGAGGGTTTTAGGGCAAGAAAGTGTAGTGTCGCACTGCCCCAATGTGCGTTGGCGAACTTCACATGTCTTCGAAAAATTCTTTTTCTTAATTCTCTCAGGTTTTCTCACGATGTTTTTCTTCATCGCTGAGCACCCGGTAAATCAGCACTTTAAATTACAATTTATAATCTCATTGGTGCCGGCGGGGATCGAACACGGGTTGCTCGCTAACCATCTGAGTTACCACGGCTCTTAATTAAAAGTATGGATGATGATACTTAATTTACGGGACTGATGACATTCTTTATTAAACAACCAATGAATTCAATCAACGGATTATTATGAAATTAAGGAATATTTGACAGCTAAAAATTTTATTTCAACACACTAGGTGTTGATATCGGACAAATAGAAATACATCCGTGTAAAACTTATTAAATTGCCTTTAAACTTTACCAAATTTTTTAAACTTTTTAAAGAATATATACTTACTTACTTACTTACTTATCTTCACGCACAATCCCTAACGGGGTAGCCAGAGAGAACAGATCGCCAAGTATCACGATCCTTACATACCTCTTTCGCTTCTTTCAGGTTCATTAACTTCTTCATACATGCACGTCTAGGTATCCGAGTACTGTTGACCCTCCCGTCTTCGAGCAATTTGCTCACATGGTCTTCGAAAGTTAGTCTCGGTCTACCTCGACATCTTTTAATATTTACTTTCGCTCTATATATTTTCTTCACCATTCGGTCTTCACTCATTCGTTCAACGTGCCCAAACCATTGGAGTACGCCCCTATCAATTTTTGTGATAAGGTCATCTTTCAATCCTGCCATATTGCGAATCTCTTCGTTTCGCTTTCGGTCGGCTATGGTAACGCCACACATTTTACGAAGAGATCGCATCTCCACTGCATTCAACTTGCTTTTATGCTTCTTCTGGCATACCCAGGTTTCGCTGCCATATAACAAAGTCGGTACCAACACTGCGTTATGTATTGCAAGGCGTGCACTCTTCACCACGCCTTGCCTTTTGACTAATGCATTCAGGGCACCATTGACTTTGTTTCCGGCAGCGACACGCCTATCCACATCTAAATCACATCTTCCATCCCGGCTGAAAGCACTCCCCAAGTATACAATTTCATTTACCTGTTCTAGACATTCCTGATTTACCCATATTTCACATTTCGTTCTCTCTTCGTCCTTTTCAAATACCAGAACCTTAGTTTTATTAGCATTCAAACGGAGACCTTTAATTTCACATACAAAGAATATATAAATGTTCGTAATAAAATAGACTTGATAAAATTTGAATTAATAAATCCAAAGATTTCTTATAATAATAGGGGGAAAGTAAATTTTCGCAATAACGTATGCAAAAATTACATGTTAACACATCTGTTTCATTTATTTTCGTAACGTAAGTGTTCCGTTACCGTCAAAAGTACGCTATTATACATAAGCCTCCCCCTACCCTGCCTCATGGGGTGATATTTGCCATAATTAGCACGCGGTGATAACGAAAAAAAGGTAGATGGCGCGCACGTAAATAAACGCGTTCAACCATGTGAAGTATTATGTACCCAACTGTGGGATTTTGTTGTTCATAAGTGAAAATGTTTAATGTAAGTACGTGTAAGGAAATGGGCCCCAAATCATAAAACACTCGTTATATGATAGAAAACAAAGAGAAATGAGCTTCTATTTGGTCGCAAAGAGGCGTGTACTCACGGGCATTAGTTACGGGCGTCGACACAAAGTGGCCGTAAAATCGCGCGCAGGCACGTTGCCCTTGATAGATAGACTGGTGCAAGTCTAATATTTTGTATAACCACGGAGATAAGGCAGCAGATAGAACTCAAGTTCTAGTTACAGTTACGGTTCAATATCTATATTCCAAACACTTTTTATCTTCAATTTACATTTTCCCCGTTCAAGTTTCAATATCTCTAACTTTGCCTTACTTTTTATTTAAATTTCTCAGTCGAATTTTAAGTAATAACAATACATTTATATAAAATATTTTATCGAAATCGTTTTAATTAATCAGACAATTAATTAAATGGCTAGCTCGTTAGTCGTTACACAAACGTCAGAATTAATTTACTAGACTAAGTCGAATTGAATTACGCGGTAAGACTGACCGGAAACTGTGCCATTTTGATGCAGCTGAATCAAATGTAGTAAAGATTAATATAGGGTATAAATTCACAAGATGGTGTCAAATGCTGGAATGATTTTAGCGATGAAAGTGATATTAATGGTGGTAGTGGTGAGGAAGAAAATTCTTCGAGTGGCAGCCTCACACCGATAAGCGAAGTGTAGATGGAGTGACGACCCAGTTATATATACCGAAAGTCGCTGAATGGCTCACAACTGAGCTTTGTAGTGTTTTTTGGGGAGGCCGATACTAAATTTTGCAGTTATCATGGCCTGCAATAATAAAGGTGACCATAAAAAGCAACATAGATTCGAAATAACAATTTTTTTTATTAAATAGGTATAGTCCTATAAAAATTTAAAGAAAAAATTACCCCCCTTATGGTGGCGAAATAGGGTATAAAGATTTTAATGGAACTACTCGTATTTAGACGACATATATATATTATGATGTTCCTTAATTAACTCAAAAGGATAAAAATAACTTTTAACAAAAAGTAGGAGCCGGCTTCAAACAACTGAAAATTTTCACATTCCAAAGCGAGGACTTCTATACTATTTATTTATTGTAGCTCCGACTTCAGAATGTGAAATAGCTTTATTATATTTAGTATTTAGCTGTTCGAAATCATCTTTTTTATTAATAGTTAATAAAAAAAATAATTATATATTTAAGAGGAAATAAACAACAAACGAATGTATTTTATATACGTGGTAGAGCCATAATGCAGCTATATTATGGATGTAGCACGAATGGTTCGGCTCGACCGGGGAAGGACCACGCTCCCACAGAATACCATCATAAAATAGCAGCTTACTACTGCTGTGTAACGTATTGTAAGTGTAGAAATCCCGAGACCCTTTTTACTGTAAAACGAGGCATTCAATCTTACTCCTCAGGGGTGACAATGCATCTGCGTTTCGATTCTTGATCAAGGATGGATGTGGATGTCTATGGGCCACAGCATCCACTTATCATCGGGTAGACTATGTGCTATTTTGTAACCCTTAAGATTGCTGCATACAGGACGGAATCAGCTCGTGCACGGGACGGAGACGGAACGTGAATGTACGTCAACACCGACGGGAGTTTAATGCATACGCACCGTGACAGTGACACGAAACTAACGTGTTAGTGTTTTGAAAGATGGATTTTACAGTTGAAGAATTGGCATTAATTGCTATTACTTTAGATGTTGAAGAAGCTACAGCCGTCAAGAGTAAAAGGAATTTTTTGTACATTCTACGTGGCAGAAAAGAGAACACGAAGGTGAACGGGATGTGGCAAGACACAGCCGACGATAGATTACCCGTCCCGTCCGTGCATCCGTAACGTATGCACTATCATGTACATTTTCTATGAAACAATATTTCTAAAATTTCACGTACCGCTCAAATTATTAAGTGAAATTTTAATTTAATTAAAATTTATATTCATTTTATGATTTATTAAATTTTATAAAAAAAAACTGGGATTAGATACCCTATTGTTAAAAATTAAATTTATCCTATACCTTTTAAACGAGCAATTCTTGTATATATATATAATCGGAATCTCGGAAAAGGCTCCAACGATTTTCATAAAGTTTTGTGTGCAAGGAGTTTCGGGGGCATTAAATCGATCTAGCTAGGATTTATTTTTAGAAAATGTCTTTTTGTCCGTATTTTTAGGCAATGAAAAACTGCTACAATATCGTTAGAATAAGAAGGTAAATTTTGACAATTTAACAGTGATTACAAATAGCTTAATTAGTATATTGGGCGGTCACGAAATCGTAATACCATGGTTCGAGCCCAGACCGACCGACTTTTAATTAAACTTAATTTTTTTCAAGTTCCTTTCTTTTTTGAGAAAATCTATTTTTTCAAGCCCTTTTTTTAGTATTTTTTTAAAAACACGAAAATTTAAATTAAATTAATTGCACTCATGATTTTTTATTCAAATAACCAGTTCAGTTTTTTCTATTATGTCGCTAAGATCAAAAAATATTATTCGTATTTCATCAGTATGTAATTTGTATCTAAATATAATTTCCAAAACAGAAGAATTAAAAAAAAGAGCGAAAAATACCCGAGCAAAGCTCGGTCAACCGGGTAGGGTACTAATGCTAAAACAGTAGATCTTAATTTATTGAAACTTAAATAATTTGACGGTATTTTAGTTTAGAGGAATCTGTTTAATAATTGATAATCCACGAATAAATTTACTTAATTTATTATTTTGTATATCTATCGTTGTAAAAAAGTATATTTTAATAAAAATAATATTTAATTTTTTTATATAAAATTAATTCAGATTATAATTAAGAATATATTGGATTACAATATATAAATTTAAATGAATAATATTTTTGAAACAAAGTAGAGGTACTGAAAAGTGTTTTTAGAAAAAACAAATTAGAGCTTGATAAAAGTATTTCATTTACATTGAAATTATATTATATTATAATTAATTTGAGGAGGATAAATTAATAAAGTATAAATAATGAAAAATACTAAAATATTTTAATGGGGGTTAAAGTATATTTAATAGAAAAATTTTAAAAAAATATAGAAAATTAGTACAGTAAAAGAAATTTGAAATATATTGTAATATATTTATTCAAAAGTAAATTTAATTTATTGTATCTTGTCGTGTTGTTGCCGACGATATTTTCCCCGTCCCGTCCGTGCATCCGTAACGTATGCATTTTCACGTACATTTTCTATGAAACAATATTTCTAAAATTTCACGTCCCGCTCCGTCCGGAATAAAACACGTTACATATCCAGCGACCCTTATTCTATTAAAAAAATTCTTCTCATTGATTACACGCAAAACATTCCGGTAAAATGAGACGAAAACCTCAGCTCATCGTTAAGAGTACCGCAGCAAATAATCAACCTGCTCCGCATAATAAACGCCGCTTCGAGCACCATTATATAGATCTCATTCACAACATTTTCTTTCACTTGAATCCCTAAAACGTTATGAAAATTCAAACACTTATTGGAATTGACCCTATATTTTTAACAACCTTACGAGATAAGGGTTGTTGGATAATTCCATATACGAGTATGTAATTATCTTTGGGATGTGGAGATAAAAGGAGCTTTTCATACAGTGGCGTAAATGCAAGTAAAAAAAAGAGAATAAATTTATTTTATTAAAAATGCTGAAAACACAGATACCAGTCCCAAAGGCGGAAATATGCACTTTAAAAAGCTAAAGCAGCTTGAATATTGAACAATGGCATAATATGCCACTAAATTGGACACAGGACACATTTGCATGTCATTAAAACATTTTTTTAAATATTTGTATGTCTGTCTGACTGTCTCACAGAGGTAATCTTCGAAATGGTTGAACTGATTGTGATGAAACAGAGAAAACAGAGCAATGTCAGGAGTGATTTAGGCCATATTATTATAATATTAGGCTTTATTGAAAAAAACTCAAGATTTTTTGTAGAATTGAATAATTGAGAATAATTGAATAATTGTAGAATTGAAGTGAATAATTGTAGAATTGAATCATTTTTAATCTAAATTTAAATCTGCGATCAACAACATGGTTGTTGATCGTGAGAGACGTCTGGTGTAATCACGGTCATTTATTTTATTTTATAAGAGAGAGATTATAAGAGAGACTAATGTTCGGCAGTGGGCTCTTATGCGTTCATGTAAAAGTGAAAGTACAATATCTGGTTTACATATAAGCATTGTTTCTTCTTTGTTTATGTACTTGTAAGATCATACTTTTACCACTGTCAACTAATAAGAAATTATCCTTTTTAATATTTTGTTTTAAAAGCTTCCTTACAATATATTTAAGAAATTTTGACGACAGTTAAACCCAATGGATAGTTGATGACGACTATATCTCAAGGTCTTAGGGCACAAAAATACACAAAAAAAACAACTTGAGGATTATGCCAACATCGGTGCAGTTTTTTTTAAAATAGAGTGACAAACGAGCACACAGTCCACCTGATGGTAAGTGGTTGCCGTGGCCCATAGACATCTACATCTATCCTTGATTACGAATCAAAATGCAGATGCGTTGTCACCCGTGAGGACCAAGATTGAATGCCTCAATTCCAGTAAAAAGGGTCTCCGGTTCACTACACTACGAAACACAGCAGCATTAAGCAACTATTTTACGCTGGAATTCCGTGACAGCGTGGTACTTCCCCGTTCGAGCCGACCCATTCGTGCTACAACTATACTACTAATATAACTGCAGCATGGCTCCACCAATAGTTCACAAGAGCGGACCCTTAACATACAAAATCGCTTTTATGTATCAAAAACCACTTCAAACTATTATACAAAAGACAAAACTGGAGCTTCAATCCGCCCGCGGGCAAGTTCTCGCCGTAACTCCAAGATCCAAGTATTGTATTTTTTATAAATAAATATTGTGCATTTACTACCATGTGCTATTATTCTATTATCTGGTATTGCTAGAAAGTGTAATTAAAATTATCAATATGTTAGAAGCGTCAATGTTATTAAAACGTGTTACAGTTTCCATCGACAAAATGACAAAAGCAGGAATTTAATATTAACATAAATTTACGAGGGTGCAGTTATTTATTATTAAGAGCGACCCTTTTTTTAACAACCTCGTTTAAAGGATACATTATAATCAACCTTTTTAGATCATATTAAATCATTTTATCCTGGTACTGAGAATAGATTTTATATTTTATTATGCAAGATTTAAAAATTATGGAAATATACAGAGAATAGGTAGGTTAGCAAATTCGTAACCCAAAAAACCTTTTTAGAACATATTAAATAATTTTATACTGGTACTGAGATTAGATTTTATATTTTATTATGCAAGATTTAAAAATTATGGGATACAGAGAATAGGAATAAGTTAGCAAATTCGTAACCCAAAAAACCTTTTTAGATCATATTAAATCATTTTATCCTGGTACTATGATTAGATTTTATATTTTATTATGCAAGATTTAAAAATTATGGAAATATACAGAGAATAGGATAGGTTAGCAAATTCGTAATCCAAAAAACTTTTTTGTCACAATAGGAGGTACTAGATACTTTTTTGTAACTTTTTGATTTTATTTAAGTAAAAATAACGAAATGTCATTTTAGCTAAATCCCTAAATAAAAAAAAATTAGTTCTCGGACAATAAGAATCCATGAGTGTAATAAAATTAAATATAAATGTTAGTAATAACTAAGCGTGACTTAGTGAGACTACATGGGTTCTCGACAAGTGGACACTTCCCATTGTCGGCGACAGCCTTCAGAACGTTATTACGGCTGCCGCGAACTCGCTGTGAATGCGAGCCGGCTTTCTTTCGCAGTATGCCTGGAAAACTGTCGACCCCTACCCCTGCGTGTGCGAACATGCTAGAGGCTCGGCAGTATCGTGGAAGCCCCAACAATGTCGTGAACGCATTATTGTATTGTATACGGAGGGCGTTAAACGATTTTTGGGTATAGTTGACCCATAGACTGCTCGAGTAAAATGAAGTACAATAGGCATTAAAAAGCGTAACCTTGACAGGTGTTGAGCAACGAGCAAATTTTCAGTTTTCGCTCTGACTGACAACACCCTGCGCTCTCTTTCTATGTCAGTATCATCGCATCGTAGCATTTTGGTCTTCTGTGACAATGTGAACTAGGTACTTGAATTGGCGTACCCTAATAATTGGTTACCCATACAACTTGATCGGGGAATGAACCCAAGATATGCCGTACAAAATGCAATTTTTTTTCATTGAGATAACGGATTAAAAAACATGTGTGCAAAATAGATCGCCATGAATATGCAATAAAAGTACCAGGTTAGCATAGCTCACAGAGAGTATAAGTTCGCAATAAGGGACGCTGGAACCCTTGCGGTTAAGGGGCGGTTAAAATGGGATGCGGTCACAGAGGGCGTCGGACTCATCCCGGGCGACGACTGAGAGAAATTCAAGGGGTCGTTAAATATTTTTTGCTGAGTTTAATAAATTGAAAGCGCTGGCGCGTTTAAATTTCAAACGGCCCGATTTGTCACAATTCATGTCGTCAAATTACCACATATACAAATGGCTGGAAAGTTTTAGGTATCTAGTATATTATACTATCTATTGTTAAAGGTATTTATTTAAATCACCTCTTTTTGGTATTTAAAAGAAAACTAAGACGTTAAATAATGAAAGAATAAGTTGATATTTGATAGTAGACAGCTATTGCATTTGAATCTTAAATTTTTACAATAACGGAAAGCTTTAGGAGATTACAAACGGTTGAGTATGTATGGAGTATTTTTCAATTTGGTGAAAGTATAAATTTATAAAACAAGTAAGTATTTTTAAATCTATTTTGAAATAAACGCATTTTAGGAAAGACAACCCTGCGGAGGGGGAAAAAAGAAAGGAGGAGGGGTGAGGAAGGGAAAGGTATCCCTGGCGGAAAATCAAAATAACATAGTCTTCAAAAAATATATTTGACGTTATGTCTGCAAAAAAAAAACTCTTAAATCAATGTAGAAATTGCGGAACGAAACCAATAAAACAAGGGGAGAAGTAAGGAGGGCAGATCTCTTCAAGAGAGATTTAAGCAAAGCATGTCTAGAATGTCATCAGTGGACGTTAAATGCCGTTAGTCGTATATCGTGGCTTTAATTTCTCAATACACTAAGTCTTTCTTATTTGGCAATCCAAATCACAAAAATTTACTTAAATTTATATATGAAAATATTCATTAATTCATTTGCATTAATTTTTATAAATTGGTTTTACCAATGTTCTAAACTTATTTTATTTATAGAATACGGGTGACAAACGAGCAGACAGTACAAGCGATGGTAAGTAGATGCTAGGATCCGTAGATAATATACATTTATCCTCAATCATCCATCAAAATGCAGATGCGTTTTCACCCATAAGGACTAAGATTGAAAGCCTAATTTCTAGTAAAAAGGGTCTCCAATTCTCTACACTCACCGTACGAAACACATAAGCATTGAGCTACTTCCCCGGTCGAGCTAACCCCTCGTGCTACTATAGTTGCAGCTTAGTTCTACAACTTATAAAACTTGAAAATTCATAAATTATAAAAAGCAACCGGTTTCGCCTTAGCATCATCAGGGTAGTAGAGTCATACACTGAAGATACTGCTGTCCCCTGCTAGGAAATCTGTCAAATATTTCACGTCATTCCTTAGTAGCACTGCCCTGGTCGCGTAAAAATTCGTGGATGGCCATTGACGAAGGCATCGCTTAGTATAAAATACAAATAGAAACATACTATAGTCGAATTTAGAATTCTTTTTTTAATGTTGGCCAAAAATAGGACTCCATTTTGTATAAACTTGAATTAGATAAAATATCCTCCAAAAAAAGCACGCATTTAACAATTTTTTTTCAAGTTTGCGAAAAATAAACGACGAAACTAAAAATGCAATAAATGTACTAGGATCTCAAAGCCCGGAGAGGCTGACATTTTGCAACGGGGGATGCTGCGTACCCCTGCGGCGAAGCGGACAGAATGAGTCCGTGGTTAAGTACCGCACATAATGTCCATCTATTATGAGTGTAAAAAATAACAAAAAAAGTTGAGCAATGAAATATCCAAATTGCTCTCAGAACATGGTACGCATTAAAAATTTCTATTGTATTTTCCATAGACATTTTTTCTATTGAAATTTCTGTTTTTTTTAATTTCAATGGGCTCGCGATCATCCTTGGAACTGGTGTCCTTTTGCGAGGACCTGCGATTTATCAAATCTTCTGTATTAGCGAGTACGATCCTGAATACTTTTACAGAATGAACGTGACTGCCTAAATATGACGCTTGGATAAACCTAATAAAAGGTTTAACTTTGAAATTCACACTCCCCCCGCAACTGTGCTTTATATCTAGCATCCGTAACAACGTAATTTTAAAACGTAATTTTATCCAAACGCCTTATCTTCAGTTACTTGATACTCTATTATCTCGTCTAACTTGTTTTCCCGGTTTGTCGCAAATAAATTATATAAGATTTAGAGCTCACTAGTGTGCTAGCTACTCCAATAACTTGAATTTTTCTTCTTCTTTTTTAATGAGAACATGAACCCCACATTTGAATATTTTTCTCTCCTGCATCGTGGCGGCAGTTTACCATCCGCCATCTAACTTTTTTTTTTCAACTAGTGCTTGTTTCGTGAATGGCAACACTTAGCTCATGTCTAATTTGACAGATAATTAGTTTTATCCTTCCGCTGAACGAATATGGTTGTGTATACGCTTGAACAACGCTGGGAAATATTGCGACATTACTTTGAAAATCATGGTAATGTTGCAGAATGTGTGCGAAAATTGCGTACGGATTTTGGAAGAAATGAAGCACCGTCAGCTCCGTATGTTCGTTACCTTGTGAAAAAAGTGAAAGAAACTGGCATCCTCATCGATAAACCAACGCGTGAAAAGCCAAAAACAGTGCGTACACCCGAGAATATTGCTGCTGTGGCCGAAAGTGTGCGTGAAACGCCAACATCAGTTCACCGTCGTTCTCAACAATTGGACATTTCGGAGACATCATTGAGACGAATTTTGCGTAAAGACCTTGGTATGACGCCGTACAAAATCCAATTGGTTCAGGAGTTGAAGCCAACTGACCATCCAATGCGTTTTCGCTGCGCTAAGTGGGCCTGCGATCGACTTGCAGAAGATGCGGATTTTGCCAAAAAAATCACCTTTTCAGATGAAGCTCATTTCGAACTTGGCGGGTATGTAAACAAGCAGAATTGTCGCATTTGGGGCACAGAAAACCCGCACGCATTCATCGAAAAGCCGGTGCACCCAAAACGAGTCACTGTTTGGTGCGGATTTTGGTCCAGAGGCATAATTGGGCCATTTTTCTTCGAAAATGAGCAAGGTGTGGCTGTTACAGTCAATGACGATCGTTATCGGGCCATGTTGAACGAATTTTTGTCCACAGAAATTGAAGAGGAGGATATTGGCAACATTTGGTTTCAACAGGACGGCGCAACGTGCCACACAGCCGACGCTACACTTGATGTTTTGCGCCCTGTTTTTGAAAATCGCATTATCAGCCGCAGAGCTGATGTCGTTTGACCACCTCGGAGCTGCGATTTGACACCGTTGGACTATTATTTGTGGGGTGCCGTCAAAGATAAGTGTTACGCCGACAAGCCAGAGACAATTGACGCTTTAAAGGACTATATTCGCGAAGCCATTGGTGAAATACAGCTGCACACAATCGATAATGTACTCAAAAATTGGACCGATTGTGTAGGCTACTGCATGGCCAGCCGAGGCAGCCATTTAAATGAAATTATTTTCCATCATTAACCGGAAGGATTGTACTTTCGAATAAAAAAAGAAATTTGAAAAAATATTTGGTAGTTTTTTTTAATAACATTTTTTAAAAAAAAAAAGTTATTTGGCGGACCCGCTACATAAATTTCACAAGGATAAACACCCACACCCAGACCTGGAGCAATTACTATTTTAGCGCCGTAACTCATTGTTAATCGAACTCGACCTCCCTAAGACACCACAAAACTATCTAGGCACTGTAAGACGATTATTAGCTCCTCTTTTAATACGGTTATCTTCAGTGTTTAAGGGTAAAGCTCACAACCTCATCAAAATTGTCTGTTGTGTACCACAGTCACTGTGCCTGCTTACATTTACTTTGTCGCCCATGTACGTTGTTACTTATTTTCGAACTCTTCTCTTTACTTTCCAGTCTACCGGTAACAATAAAAATAACTTTTTTATTGTTACCGGTAAATTTTTAATAATTATCATTAAAAATAACGTAGATTTACGTGCTCGAAACAACCCAGTATCGTATCGTTGTATCGTATAAGTGTTTGAATAAAAAATTTACAACAAACTCTTTATTCAAACAAAATTCGTGCAATTTTTTTTCATTAACTTAAGTGACAATAAACTTAAAATCCACCTAATGGTAAGTGGCACAAAGAGCTGAGTACTAACATGGAATGCCTAAAAGTTCGTAATTACAACAACAAATGTTCCATAGTAAAACTTTGTGCAAGAGGAATTCATGAAATTTAAACGTTAAAAGAATTGATTAAAATCCTTTTTCAAATTATTCCTTAAATTATATTTTATACTAAGAACCCAAGCTAATTAAAAAAAAAAATTATGAATGTATAATTTTTAGTTCATTCATATTATGTTATTTTTGATTTGTATCGTTAGAGCAATAATGGTTTATAAATGCAATTGAGTCACTGTTTGATGTTAAATAATTACTTAATTTTTATTTAAGCTAGGATGAAAAATATACATTTACTAACGAACCGCACCGGCTCTGTGATTTCTGGATGTCGACAACAGAAAAAAATGTGTCCCTGGAAGGTTTAAATTTACAATTGGACCATATATATGTACCTTCTTTAATATGTAAGCGGTAACCACCTATTTGTAAATCTCATATAGGGAGTTAAGAACGCTCATTGTTTTCTTCAAGGAACTGGTTCTAATATGCTGCATAAACTATATAATATACACACTGTTCCACTATTGTCCATACTAAGTAATAACTTTGAATTCTAATTGATTTCACAGACGAATTTCTTTATATTTTGATAATCGTATATTTTTGAGTTTTGCGGGATGTTATTTATAAGAGTTGGAATTAGAAATTCAACTGTAAGTCATAGTAGATTGAGATCTTAGGCACATTAAATTTTTGTTTGTTAATATTTCTTGTAATAAAAGAGACTGTGGAAATTTGTATATAAATTTTCTTTTGTCAAATGAAAGTAATTATGAAATGCGTACTGAGTGGTGGACACATAAAGAAAGGGCTTTATGAGGTCAACTGGGTTGTGGGTGACCCTTTCGTCGGGTTAACAGGGTGATTGCGGCCCGCCGACGAATAAGTACTGAGTCGATGTACACGGTCACTAAATACCAACTTTTATAATTACTAAAATGAATTAGTAGTTATAAAACTTTGTCTTTTTTTATAGAAGAGGGGGCAAACGAGCATGCGGCTCACCTGATGTTAAGTGACTACCGCCGCCCATGATCAACCGCAACACCAGGAGAATTGCGGGTGCGTTGCCGGCCCTTTAGAAAGGAGTAAGCTCTTTTCTTGAAGGTCCCCAGGTCGTATCGGTTCGGAAAAATCGCCGGTGGTAAACTATTCCACAGAGAGGTTGTACGTGGAAGAAAACTCCTTGTGAAACGTACAGTGGTGGACCGCCAAGCATCCAGATGGTGTGGATGGTATCTGGACGTTTGCCGTGTAGTGCGTTCACGAAATTTGGCGGCTGGGATTAATCCGAACAATTCCTCAGAGCACTCCCCGTGATAGATGCGATAAAATACGCAAAGAGATGCAACATCTCTTCGCAGCGCCAGTGAATCGAGCCGAACGGAAAGCACTCGGTCGTCGACGATTCGAGCCGCTCTGCGCTGGATGCGGTCAAGTGGAAGGAGCTGGTACTGGGGAGCCCCAGCCCAGAGATGGGAACAGTATTCCATGTGCGGCCGAACCTGCGCCTTGTAAAGTTGCAGGCGGTGTGCCGGCTTGAAATACTGTCCCGCTCTGCTGAGCACGCCAAGCTTTTTAGAGGCCAATTTGGCCTTCCCTTACAAGTGACCACGAAACTGCACGCCACTCGATATGTCGACGCCAAGGATTCCGATACTGACTGAGGCAACAAGGGGAGTGCCTTGAAACTGAGGGGATACGACAAAGGGGTTCTTTTTAGCGGTTAACGCGCAAACTTGTGTCTTCTGGGGGTTAAACTGGACCAGATTTAGTCGTCCCCAATCCGAGACTCTGTTCAGCAAAGACTCGACTTCAGACACAAGTTTGTCCCGGCACTCGGAGACGTTTTCCCGAGAAATATTGGCTCGGGCGGTGTAAAGAGCATCACCAGTGCTGTCATCTGCATAGCAATGAATGTTACGGGTATGCAACATATCATTGATATGCAGAAGAAACAGCGTTGGCGATAGCACGCAGCCATGTGGAACACCAGCATTAATAGGCTTGCAATCGGAGCTTGCACCGTCTACAACGACCTTGATGCTCCGATCTGCAAGAAAGCTGGTGATCCAATCGCACAATTTCTCGGGAAGCCCATAGGAAGGGAGCTTCGAAAGAAGCGCTTTGTGCCAAACCCGATCGAAGGCCTTCGCAATGTCCAAACTAACGGCCAATGCCTCCCCCTTGGACTCTACTGCCTCCGCCCATCTGTGAGTGAGGTAGACCAGAAGATCACCAGCTGACCGACCACGGCGAAAACCGTATTGGCGGTCACTAATCAGCTGGTGATCTTTGACTGAGTTTGTCTAATCTTCGTTCATTGTCCAATTTTTCTTTCTTTGGTACGCTCTACCTTCAAAAATCAGGATAACCGGAAACTGGTTTTTGTTCAAATACAAAGTTTGAAAACTTTACGATACTCTAAGATAGACTGGTAGATAATGTCTCGGGTACTAACTACGCGTATATACTTACATTTATATGTTTATTTAATTAATAAATAATATCTGATTAATCTAAGCCTACGGGTAAAGGAGTTACGACTCAACAGACAGGCACACAGACAATGAGGAAACACACGGAGGGGGATAACAATGAAAATTTTAGACTTAACTACAAAAAATAAAAGAACAAAAATACAAAAAATTTAGTTACAAGAAACTCATCATCATTCTCTAAACCATTTCCCATTATCTGGGGTCGGCGCAGTAAACCTTCTTGTTCCATTCCTCTCTATCAGCCGTCATTTCCATACTTACTCCTTTCATTCTCATATCACTCTTCACACAATCGATCCATCTTTTATTCGGCCTTCCTCTGCCCGTGTGTCCCTCCACATTCATATTCAACACTCGTATTGTGACATGACTTTCATTCCTCCGCATCACATGCCCAAACCATGCCAATCTGCTTCCTCTCACCTTTTCTACCACTGGCGCTACTTTCAGGCTTCCTCTTATATACTCATTCCTTATCTTATCCATCCTTGTCACACCACACATCCATCGTAACATTCTCATTTCATTCGCATGCAGTCTATTTTCATCCTTCTTCTTGACGGCCCAGCATTCACTTCCATACATGACGACAGGTCGGATGATCGATTTGTAAATTTTCCCCTTCAGCCTTATTGGCATTCGGGGATTGCACGTTGTGGCTGTGACATGTCGCCATTTCATCCACCCTGCGTTAATCCTATGCTGCACAGCTCTATCTATTCCGCCGTCGCCTTGAATGAGGGAACCGAGGTACTTGAAATCTGGGCAGGTAGGCAGTATAGCGCCATCCAACGACATGGGTACAGGACTGGAAAGACCGCCGAAATCACAGCACAGATATTCGGTTTTGGATCTGCTGATCTTCAAGCCAACACTTTCCAGCCTCTGTTGCCACCCCGTCAGTCTGCTCTGTACCTCGATGCCTTCTTCCCCGACAAGCACGATGTCATCGGCAAAGAGCATGCACCAGGGTGCCTCATCCTGCAGGTCCGACGTCAAAGCGTCCATAATCAGTAGGAAGAGGTAAGGGCTCAATGCCGACCCTTGGTGCAGCCCTACCGCCACATCGATACTGCCCGTAGTTCCCGCGGCAGATCGTACACATGTACGGGATGCTCTGTACATAGCACGGACTAACCTCACATACTTCCCAGGCATACCTTTCATCTTTAACGCCCACCACAAAACCTCACGGGGAACCCGATCGTACGCCTTTTCAAGGTCGACAAAAACCATGTGCAGATTTTTATGCACGCGCTTGTACTTTTCGCACAATTGGCGTAATGCGAAAATGGCATCTGTCGTACCTCGACCGGGCATGAATACGAACTGGTTTTGTGTTATCTCACACTCTTCTCTCATTCTTCTCTCTATTATTCTTTCCCAGACTTTCATAGTATGTGACATGAGTTTTATTCCCCGGTAACTGCTGCAGTTTTGAACGTCTCCTTTGTTTTTAAAAATGGGGACCAGTATACTACTGCACCATTCCTCAGGTATTTGTTCTTCCTGCAACAATTTACCGAAAAATAAACTCAACCACTTCCATCCATCCGCACTCAGCAACTTCCACACTTCTACTGGTATTCCATCTGGGCCGACTGCCTTCCCATTCTTCATATTCCTAACAGCCATTTTTACTTCTTCCACACTAATTTCTCTCACTAAGCCCATATTCACTGGTGGGTTTTCAAGCATACCATTCCATTCATTCTCCTCATTCATCAATTTCTCAAAATACTCCTTCCATCGCTTCTTTATACTTTCATCGTCAGTCAAAATCCTTCCAGAATCATCTTTTATACATTTTACATGTGAAACATCTCTTCCATTCCTTTCTCTCGCTCTTGCAATTTGAAAAAGTCGTTTTTGACCTTCGGGGCTTTCAAGGGACCGATATAATTTATCTTGCGCCTCTGCCCTACAAATAGCAACTTCCTTCTTCGCTCTCTTCTTACATTCTTTATACGCCTCTCTCTTACTTTCTTTTATGGATTCATTCTGGTCTTCTACGCTCTGCCATTCTTTAAAGGCATTTTTCTTTTCTCTCAAAACTTCTCTAATACTTTCACTCCACCACCACCCATCCTTATCTATCATACGCTTCCCTTTTGTTTCTCCTAACACCTTCCTTGCCACACTTCGGATACAATCAGCCATTTCCTTCCAGCACTCATTCACACTCATTCCTTCCATATCACCCATCTCTATCATGTTGTTTACAACTAGCTCTCTAAATTCACTTGCATACTCCTCCTTATGCAACAAATGCCACTTTATTTTGGGTGGGGGACGATCCTTATGTTTGTTGAGGCGAACAGTTAAGCAGATGTCAGCCAGCAGAATTCGGTGCTGGGATACTAAGTCTTCACCTGGAAGCACTTTGCAGTTTTTTACACTCTTGATTTGGTTCCGTCTTAACAGAAGATAGTCGATCTGTGTCGCGTGGTGGCCACTTTTATAAGTAACAAGATGCTGATCTCGTTTTTGGAACCACGTGTTTACTACAGCCAGGTCGAAAGCACATGCTGCTTGCAGAAGAACTTCCCCCTCACGGTTGCGTACTCCGTACCCCCATCCACCGTGTACTCTTTCATACCCGTCATTCACTCTCCCTACATGTCCATTAAAATCTCCTCCCATATAAACATCCTCACTCTCAGGTATTCCCATCATCATACAATCAAATTCCTCCCAAAACTTCTCTTTCACACTCTCTTCACAGCCTGTTTGCGGAGCATACACACTTACAACATTCACTACTTTGTTTTCAATCATTAATTTAACAACTATCATTCTGTCATTTACTCTTTTCACATCTGTCACTCGTTCTTTCATTCCACTATCTAACACAACTCCTACTCCATTTCGCTTCCCGTCACTTCCACAGTAATAAAACTTGTATCCTTCCCCAATCTCTCTTGCTTTATTGCCCTTCCATTTTGTTTCCTGCAAACAGGCAACATTTACTCTTCGTCGTTTCAAAACATCTGCTAACTCTCTTCCTCTTCCAGTCATCGTACCTATATTCCAGCTTGCAAACCTCACTCTGACATTCTTCTCTCTACGGGCTCGCCTCTTACGTCGCACCCGCTCCGTAAGGTGCGACAACCCTTGCCCACTTCCCACAGGAGCCGGGTGCTGCTCCTGCGCGTCGCCTGCGGGGTACGCCCTAGCCCTGTCATATATCCCACAACTCGTAATATTCATAAGTTTACTGCATGGGATTTGGCAAAAGTTTTACAGTCGGCCGCCTGCCTGACACCAACCCTCTTTGGGTATGCTATTGTTGGTAGAGGAAGCTACCATTTTGGAAAAAGGAAAAAAAAGGTTGGGGGTAGGAGCGTAGGTGTAAGGATACTGTTATCTCGGCAGGAAAGGTATGAGAATAACAGTAGCTCGGGGAGCCGGGGTCGCGTACCCGTATTCCATAACAGGATCACCGGAAAGGTAGACCAGCATGAAAACCCCCTGACTGGCTTTTTTTTTAGTTACAAGAAACTAAATACTTTAATAAATGGCTAACGGATTTATTTGCATTTATTAACTTAATAATCAACAGCATTAGCTCAACTGAATTTGTTTTCAAAACTAAAGCTTCATAGAATAACTGTTTCAAGATAAATTTAATTAGAACGTCGATCGAATTCCTTTTATTGACTCCAGCGAACCCTGAAATTAGTTAAATCATAAAATATCTCGATGTGGTAGAGCCATGCCGCAGTTATATTAGTAGTATAGTTGTAGCACGAATGGGTCGGCTCGACCGGGGAAGGACCACGCTCTCACAGAATACCAGCGTAAAATAGTACCTTAATGCTGCTGTGTTTCGTATGGTGAGTGTAGAGAACCGGAGACCCTTTTTACGGGAAACGAGGCATTCTATCTTAGTCCTCACGGGTGACAACGCATCTGAATTTTGATTCTTGATCAAGGATAGATGTAGATGTCTATGGGCCACAGCAACCACTTACCATCAGGTGGACTGTGTGCTCGTTTGTCACCCCATACTATAAAAAAAATAAATATTGGAGGATTGTTAAGAAAATGTGCGCCGGCTTTCTTACATTCGGTTCATTAATGAGTAAATTCTTGTCCTTTTAAAGGATGATAAAACCTTTTCAATTGCTGATCTAATATAAAATATTAAGATTATAGAATATTAAATTTGTCGTTGTTCATTTATAACAACAACAAATTTATCTTCCAATTAGTAAGCGTATGTCCTATTTGCCAATACTTACTACAGATTTAATGAGCCTTGTTTGATATTAAATCTGTAAAGCTTGCTTTGTCGACTTCTAGTTTTTGACCACCTGACAATAGTAAAAAAGAAAATACGAATTTTTTCTTCAAATGTATTTTGGACCAATGACCAATGACCCTGAAATGTAATTAATCTATTCAATAAAACAAATTGTTAAATTGTTTCCAACAAATCTAGAAACATACATAAAAACATTCGCGTTGAATACAGAACAATCTCATTTTTTTGAGTTTTGTTAAGAAATAATATGACACGATTGTAAGTTGCAGAAATCCGGTCTTATAAATCGGTAGAGAGAATATAAGGATATAAGCGAATATAGGTCAATATAAAACGCACTTACAACAAAATAACTTCAGAAATATCGTAAGATTGCTTCAGCAAAAGCCATTCATGAGCCGAGTGAGATCGAACAAGCAATACGAAATACATTTTCAGTATTGGATGCGATCGCAAAAGGTGTGAGAAGCACTAATACGTATTGGAAGCGGCCTGTCGCGATATACACGATGTATGCAAGACGATGCAACTACGGACAAATGTGAATGGGGTGGAATTTCAAAGCAACGTCGATGACACGATATACTATAGAAGCATATGTATCGAACCTTGGTAGTGAATATATTTTCCAAAAGGCAATGCACTAATAACATTTTTATTTCGTATTGCTTTACCTGACTCCGCTATAGATTGCTTCATAAAGGGAATATTTGTCATAGTTGCCACGATTGGCAAACGGGTCGACAACAGCAGTATTTTTTTAATTGTTACTAGGAAGATGCTGCTGACCACCTCCTGTTTTGTTTATCTACGTCGTCTTTTATGATACCCGTGGAATCATATGGGGTAGTGGACGTTCTTACACCGCCGCTACATGGCAATAATATTGCTTTACGTGCAAATTGACCGTATAAACAAAGCTATAAAACTTTTATGGCACTTTGATACTATACAAATTTTAAATAATACTAGTTTTACGGATTTTTTCGCGTGTATTAACTTTTTTCCCAATGTTTCGAGCACTTTACAGTCAGCACCCATGGTCACAAGACAAGTGAGATGTTCAACATTCAGATGTCATAGTTAACCGCGGTTGCCACAGATAAAAATTATTAACTTTTGTTCCGATCAACGCAGTATGAACTTATAGTAACTTGATGTCTTGCAGTTGTATGCTTGGATTGCGAATTAATTTTATTAATTATTGAATCCCAAACAGATGGTAGCCAGCCATCTTCTTTATTGAAATAACAACATTTTTTGATTTTAATAGCCTCGCGAATCATCCTTGGAAAGAAATCGGTGTTCTTTAGCGAGGTGGTCTATCAAATCTGATGCAGGACAGATCCTGTATATGTTCACAGACTGCAGACTTCCCGGAGCGTTGATTCTTCACATCAGCTATATGTTCTTTAACGCAGGTTTTAATTGATCTTTTAGTTTGTCCTATGTAAGAGAGACCACATTCACAATCATCTTTGTACACTCCTGTACCTTGGAGAGGGACATTACACTTGGCTGATGGTAAACACTGACAAATCTTGTAATCACAGCCTACCTACAAAGCGTTGTCATTTCTGAGTAATAAGATGCAATGCCTCACAAGCCGGTAAGTACTCTGGTCCTCTACACCCTTCAGACCGCACTGCTACTTGGCGCCAGAAATAGTCAAAGAGGGTTACAGCTACTCAGATGGACTTCAAGATAGACAAGGAGTCCCCACCAGCAAATTAATTCGGAAATAACTTTAGTGAAAGCAAAACTACATACATATACATAAACATTCACGTCTGTTACCCAGAGGGGTAGGCAGACACTACGGACTTCCACTTGGCAAGATCCTGTCTACCTCACTCGCTTCCTTTACATCCATATATCTACGCATAGACGCTCGTCGGTTAAGGGTGCTTATAAAGTGGCCCATTTTCAAAATATTACCAATTTGGTCGATAAACTTTCATCTAGGGTGTCCCTTCCCAACTCTGCCGTTCACATCTACCATATAAATTTGCTTTGTCACTTTTTCCTCATTTATTCTTTCTACATGACCAAACGACTGAAGCATTCCTTTCTTAATTCTGGTCACAACATCTTGCATACCACTTTTTTTGAAAGCAAAATTGTATATACATATCCCACAGTAGATTCATATCCACAGCATCTGGATGCTTGGCGATCCACCACTGTGCTTTTTACCCCGAGTTTTCTTCTTCATACAAACTCTTTATGGAATCATTTACCACAGAGGATTTTTGGACCGAGACGACGTAGAGATCTAACGAGTGCGGAGGGAAAAGAGCTTACTCCTTTCTAAAAGGCCGGCATCGTCACATCGCACCTGCACTTCTCCTGGTGTTCCTTTTCTATAAAAAAAGTGGAACACCGTATCAATAAAAATAGTGCTAATGATTATACTAGTTACTCGACTCCGAAGAATCAGAAATACCGTCATGAGGTGATATACACGCTTTTACAACAAAGTCCCAAAAAAGGATGTAAGACTTATCTATTAAACAATTTTAAATATTTATTTAACATAAATTGTTTAATAAGGGTAATTATACTGCTAAACAGTCTTCCTGGGAATTAGATTCACTAGCATGCTGTTTCTGAATGTTTTCATACTTATTTGTAAGTAAAGTTAAGTAAAGTTACAGCCTATATACGTCCCACTGCTGGGCTCAGGCCTCCCCTCATTTCTGAGAGGGTTTAGGGCAAGGACTGTCCGCCGCGCTGCCCAAATGCGTGTTGACGAACTTCACGTGTCTTCGAAATTTTTTTTTTTCTCTTATTCGTCAGACATGCAGGTTTCCTCACGATGTTTTCCTTCACCGCCGAGCACGTGGTAAATCAGCACTTCAAATTGCAATTAACAATTTCATTGGTGCCGGCGGGGATCGAACCCGGGTTACTCGCGTTCTGCTATATTTAAAGCGAGCGTTAACCACTGAGCTACCACGGCACTTATTTGTATAACATGTTATTACGCTAAATAAATAATTTAAAAAAACGTCCCGCTGGGTTTCTTGCTGGTCCTTCTCAGAACAGAGATTTTTTTCCGAACCAGTGGTAACACTACTAAATAAAAATGATTTTATTCCATTCTAAAAAGTTACAACCTATAATTTTTTCATATATTCTGCCTTTAATAATAGAAAATTGTGTATTTTAAATACTGCCCCAAGTGCTGGGTACCCCGCAGAACCTACATGCATGATTATGTTCCTTAATGTATCAAATATATATGTTTCTTATTTAATAGTTCTTATTTCCTCAAGCCGGGAATGTGGAGGTGAACTTTGGTGGTTGATTCAGTTTGTATTTAAGTTGGTTACGCCTCACTATTATTACCAGCTTTCATCATGCCCTTCACAATTTGTAAAATTCAACATTTTTTAAATTGAAATTAAAAGAGAACTCAAATGCGCCAAAAGCTACCTAATATAGTAGGTAGTAACTAAGTAGAACGTAATTTTTTTTTTTATACTGTACTTTTTATTTATAACGCTTTTCACGTTTTCTTTCACATTTTCTTTCACAATAATGTAAAACAAGCTAATGTATCTAGAATTAGGTTGCCTAAACCTCTGAAGTGTCACACCGTCGCTCTGATAAATATTTCATGAGTACTGCACATTACATTATGTACTCCTAGTGGTGGTGCAAAGTTCGCCTGCCTGTTTAAAGGTTACAAAAACAAGAACCACAAGCTGGATAAATTCCACTAAATTCATAGATCACCTCGCTCAAATTACTGTTGGATGTTTATTAAATAAACAGCATCTTCACAAAATTTACGTGAGCTATTATAGTTGTAGCACGTAGGGTCAACTCGATCGGGGAAGACCACGTCGTACAGCCATATTTAATAGCAGTTTAATGCTACTGTTTCAAATGGTACGTGTAGAGAACCGAACATTCTCAGAGCATTACAGGAATCGAGGCATTCCATCTTAGTCTGCAGCGTTGAAAACGCATCTGCATTTTGATCCTTATTCGAGGAAAGATGTAGATGTCCATGGGCTATATAAAACGCATCTGCATTTTGATCCTCAATCGAGGAAAGATGTAGATGTCCATGGGCTACAGCATTCACTTGCCAGGTCGGTCGGACGGTTTGCTCGTTTGTTACCCTTATTCTATTTAAAAAAAATGCCTTCCTTTTGGAATCTCTTCACTTAAGCCTAGCAAGACTGGTGAGTTCATTACCTATTTATTCGCACTGGCATAGCTACTGCCACGGTGTTGCCCACTTCAGTCCTTATTGGGAAAACCTATGCTCAGAACCAGAAACGTGGCAAAAACATATTATTACAACGAGATAAATTACTCGAGGTATGTTAGGATTGTGACAAAAGTAGTCTCTGCCTACGCCTGTGGGTAACAGGCGTGATATATTGTGTAGGTACGTATGCATAAATTATTTCTTGGAATCTACAAGTGGTACAGCCATGCTACTGCTAGATCGAGGTTGTAGTACGAATGGGTCGGCTCGAACGGGGAAGGACCATGCTCTCACACAATACCAGCGTAAAACAGCAGCTTAATGCTGCTGTGTTTCGCATGTTGAGTGTAGAAAACCGGAGACCCTTTTTACAGGATACAAGGCATTCCGTCTTGGTCCTTAGGGATGACAACGCATCTGCATTTTGAATCTGAACCGAGGATAATCTTCTTGGAAGAGTCTATGGACCTCATCATCCACTTATCATTAGGTGGACTGCGTTTTTTTATAGAATTTTTATAGAAATAGATAGTACTTGTTAGAATAGACTGTTTTTCTGTCAAGAAATTCTAGAATAAGCGACTAACTAGCGTTTGTCACCCTTATTCTATAAAAAAATATACCAATGCCATATCTTTTTACTCTGCAGTTGACCAATAAAATATTTCAACATCATGAGCTTAGATAAAAGTCGTATTGTAATACTACCAATAATTTATTTTATTTTACTGTTATTCATATAAAACCATCAGAAACGTTCACGTAATGAATGGAAGAAACGAGTGATCTCCGGGACAGCGACCGCTATTCATTCGCTCGAAGGCGGGAAGTCACGTTAAGTGCAGAGCATAGAGCTTTTCAACTTACTCGTATTTTGATATTTTTTGAAATATAGAAAACAATTTTGAGTTATTATATACATCAATGTGAAAGAGGGTAGTTTCTAATACTAGTCAATATAAAAATAAACGAATTTCACTTAAATCGTCTCCACTAAACGAAACCTTCGTAAAGCACTTCCTTAAGTGCTTTACGAAAAGGTAAAAGAAGATTGTATATCAAGTCTTATTTTTTAATATACGAACTTGGATTTTCTGGGACTAGAGTCGCAAAATTTCAAAAGGCAAAGGGAATATTATTAAAAAGGAATATTATGTTGCGATTTAGAAGTCTACTGTAGGAACAAATTAATGTAAACCGTAACAAAATACAGCAATAAAGGCCTCTTATTAAGATTGAGCTAGGTGGTGTAACTTAAATTCCTTACTGGTTTTATCTCCGAATATATATTTTAAAAACTTTATAACAACCATTACTGCTGCAATAGTAATTACACATAATTAGACTATTACACGTGATATGAGCCATGGTAGCCCAAAGGCTAAAACTCCGCACACAAAACTGCACCGGTTTTAAAAACTTTATAAGAACTATGCTGTATTATTGCTAAAATAATATTACATAAAACAGACCTCTATCGATAATACGACACATCTCTAAACGTATCGTCAGGACGCGTGGCCGCGTTGTGTCTCGACACTATGAGAAACAGTGGCAGAAATACGAAGTCCTCTCCTTTTTTATAGAATAAGGGTAACAAACGAGCACTTAGTCAGCTTGATCTATCCTCGATTAAGAATCAAAAAGAATCAAAATTAAGATGCTTTGCCTCACCTGCGGACTAAGATGGAATGTCTCGTTTTCAGTTAAAAAGGTTTTCGGTTCTCTACACTCGCCAAACGAAATACAACAGCATCAAGTTGCTATTTTAAGCTGGTACTCTGTCAGAGCGCGGTCCTTCCCTGGTCTAGCCGAACCAATGCTACAAGCTACAATCATAATATAGCTGTAGCATGGCTCTACAACGTTAAAAAACTTTTCTGTGGAAGGGCAGCCATTGAGCGGCTGGCACTGTAGAGGCCATATTGGCTGCAAATTGAATATAAAATATCTTACAACGATTAAAAATATATTTCTTAGGCAGCCGTATGTCACCTAAATTTTCTAAAATGTCCCGGTGTAAATATAATTCGCCTGTCAGTGTCAGACAGAGTAATGGGTCCGTAAATTGGGCGGGATTTACCGAACAATGGGTACCCTTGTCGCCTTCAATGATGTATAAAAGTCCTTTATTATTAACAAAGACCTATATTAGGGATACTCGTGTAGGCGTCATAATTTTCGTCGTTTTTTCCAGCAAAGGATTTTTTGCACTATTACGTGTTAGAGCCATGCAATAAGTTGCCAGTATCTGTCTTTCCATCGGATTACAATATTGGTGTCTTCAAGGCAAGGGCTTCACCATCTTAGCCTATATCACTACTTATCGTCAGGTGGGATCGTAGTCAAGCGCTGGCCTAGAATAATTTTAAAAAAATTGGTTGACCCTGGAGGCCACCCCTGCAATTTCTAGCTAATTTCAATATCAAAGCACTTTAAATTCCACTTATTATGAAGTGCGAAAACCAAGTTTTTTTTTAAAATTGTATATTTTACGAACAAATCAATCGATTTCAATTTCGAGAATCGAGAGAAATTTTTATGTGATTTACGACAATAGACGCAATTTTTTTAGCTTAACAAAAGAGCTTGGTTAAAAAAAACTGATTTCATGGAAGTTTTATTTTGAAAAAACACTTTTTCGAGATTTCTTTCGTCAACGATATCGTTCGAAAGAATCGATCGATTTTGATGCAGTTCACGGTAATCCACATCGTTTTTATAGAAGAAGAGCTGATTAGATTATAGAATTAATAAAAACAAGAGTGTCGAAGTAATTCCAAGAAAACTACATTTTGAATGAAAAATAATCGAGTTTTGAGGTTTTCTCAGAATCAACCGCGACAATTCGGTTTAAATACACAGAAAATCTAAGTTTAGCAAGGCCCTTTCAGATGCTGAAAACCGCTATTCGATCGGACACTCCGTTACAAAGTTATGACATGCTTGAGAACTCGATTTTCAAAAACCGGGGTGAAAACAATAACTTCCCCATTTGTTGAAAGTGATTGATTTTCATAGCGGGAAGTTAAAAAGTGCATGCACTGTTTATTGGCGGAAAAAGTAAGAGAGTGGTACCTGGCCAGTCAGACTCCTAAGCGCAAATTCCTGAGTGCTGTCCTGGCTTACCATTTGAAATGTGTCTGAATGACACCGGGGATGGCACGAAGGTTGGCACTGAATATCAGTAATGCGTCGGAATTGGATTTTCGGCGCAATATGTGCCGAGTTGCTCACGTCGTTTGTCGGTAATGAAAGAGCAAGACAAGTTCTATTTTTTTTAAATTTCACACTACTATCAATTTCTCTCAAAGTAATCAATAAAATCAGTAAGCACGTAAAGCCGTTGGTCTTGCGCTTAATTTCTATCCGGTCTTTCTGGACTACCGTCCCATCGGAATATGAGGGTGTAGGAATAGAATGCACCTGTGCTCGGCATACACTTGGGCACCATAAACCTGTCCTGCGCTGTTAACTCTCCACTGACACTGGCCGCCGTGACCGTAATGCGATCTGAAAGACATCATTTCCACTTTCTCTCGCGGCTGATATTATACAGTTATAGAAAATATAAATAAATGTATAAGAGAAACTGGAGTCACCGCAATAACAAATTCTCTTAATCCGATTTTTCCCCATTCATTTTTTACAAGGAGACGAGCAATCGCGTTAAAAGCTTGTTATGTCTCCAAAGGCTGTGTTTACTCTTTTAGCGCAGTGTTTGATTTACTATCAAACATCATTTAATACGTCATATACGTATGGTGTTGTAAAATAGGATTCTTGTGGGTTCTTCCTAGGACAGAGGTATTTTCCGAATCAGTCGTAAAAGTTAAAAATTACTCATCAAAAATTTCTTTGTAATCTATATAAAAAATTCTATTCTAATGCGTTACATCTGTCAAAGTTTCGTACCCAAGAATTTCTGATATTATTTTGGATTTTTGTGTTTGTAAGGAACTTGCTCTCTTGTAAAAGAGAAGTCGTAAAGTTGGCCTCTTATTTCTGTAGGGGTTTTAGGTCTCTATTGTGTAGTGGCTACGAATAAATATTCCTTCTTTCTAATAATTTATTTGTGATATTATAATGAAAACTATAGACATGCCTTTATAAAATACTTAAACGACGGCAATTAAGACCTTCAGTGAAACAAAACGACAAGTGGCACTTACGCGAAGTCATTAGTTGCCACGAGCCGACCGTACAAGCAAAAAAACCTCGACATTCGGCAAAACGTGGCACGATGTCGCTTCACGTAATTACGTGGGCGTGACCTGTTCCCTTTTCTGTTTACCTGGTAATATAGTGTATCATTTTCACATTTTAAATTTAACACAGAGAGTTTGGCGGCTGTTTTTCAAGGCTGATTGATTTTTTTGCTTTGTAAATTATATCGTGATTGACGATTGCGTAACAATTTCCTCGTATTAGTTAGATTTTTTTCTTAACTAACCGATAATTGTAACCTCGGGCTGATGATAAACCAGTTAAATTACGTTAGTTATTACTATCAGTTATACTGGTTTTTTATTGAAATAGCTAAAAAATATATAGATTTCTCTTGTAAACCAAATAGAAAATATAATTAAATTCATTCAGGTACATTTTATTAAAATAATTTAAGCCGTTACAGCCTATTAAAATCTACTGCTGAACATACGCCTCCCTCATAGATTGCCTCATATTTTAGACGTAGCTACGACGCTTGGCAAGCGGGTAGAAACAGTTTTTTTTAATTTTTAGAGTTATTACGACACCTCTGTCGCTTTTACGACACCCACGGCATGATATGAGATATGGATATTCTTACACATCGTCTACTATACACGATAAAAGATAAGCTAACATATTAAGGATAAGCAAAAACTAACTTAACCATATTTGTTTACGTACATGAGATACTCAGCAGCATGCATGTCAATGATATCTGATATGCATATGTCGCAGGTTTGTGATAAAACCTGCTTTTTCGTTAAGAACAAGAAGAAGTAGAGAATGCACCTGAGAAAATACAGTTTGTTGATCAAAAATCCAGACTGATTCAGTTTTACGATAAAATCAACCTAACCTAACCTAAGCTTAAATTTTATCATAAACCAAAACAAGTTCGGATTTTTAATCAAAAAACTGGATTTTTCATGATACACATAGACAACGTAACTTGAATTATTCTGATGACATGGTTCTGCTAAAAGCTTCAATGACGCCCCAGCTGTTGTTGCTACGCAAAAAAAGTCAGTATATATGTATGTGACGTATACAGTATGACTCTTCAGGGACAGTTCTAACTTAACCCTTAATGCATTTTTGTCCGTTTTTTGGTACAACTAAATTATCAAAATTAAAAAGGTTTCTAAACGTAAACTGGCACTGTTTTTGAACGAAGCGTGAAGAGAGCGATATATCCATCCTCCTCGCACAGACACTACGCGTCGCGCGCATCACAACAGTAACTGTCGTTCGATTTGAAATCTGTCAAGTCGATGTTCGGCAGCTATTCGTAAAACAGTGCAGAAATTTGGTATAAAAATGGTTAAACCACTGCGACCTGCGGTTATTTCGAAAGGAGGTGAGTTTATTGTTTATTTCTGATCAATCTATAATTACTTTGCATGAGAATTTATAAGATTGTTATGCTAAATTATAGGTGTCACTTTTTACGGACATTGCCGCTTTATCAACACTAGGTGTTTAATTTTAGGTGTCCCAAATAACGGACTTTGCTAATGTTACTAACAATAATAATCTAAACGAGCACGTATGCATTTTTTTTTAAATGTCTAATGCTTCATGGTGATTGGTTTTAAATGCTAAATATGCTTGTTATAGGGAATTCCACTAATAATATCAAAGCATGGCGTGCGCAAAGAATTTTGGCTATGATTCCACCATCAGATTCGGAACCATCCGACGTTGAAAATGATGAGAATAATGAAGAAGGAGTATTTTCACGTATAGTGTTAGACGATTCATCTTCCTGTCGAACTCTGTCTCCCGGGCTGGAAGAATTTTTAAATGGTTTTGATGACGATTTTGATGAAGAATTAGCGAGTCCTTCTCTATTAAATAATTGTTATGATACTTTGGTGGATTCCCTTGCAACGAGCAATATTTCTCTTCAACCTTCTCCATCTGTAGTCACCACGTCAGTACAGTCTCCAAGAAATATTTCCAAGTTCAGCCGCATCAATCAATACCATCCCTAGTAACACCACTGGGTATTTCAACACGACGCACAAGAAACATAAGAAATGCAAATGATGCAGTTCCTTCTACATCCAACCAAGTCAGAAATAAACGAAAAAAACTAGAACAGATGGAATTCGAGTTCAAACGCCAAAAATTCAGAAGTCAGGTACACATAGATTCAGAATTTCACCCTTCTATAGATTATACGGATAAAACATCATTCGATTATTTCAAGAAGCTTTGGAATGAGGATTTATGGAACCACATCGTCGAAATGACCAATTTATACTCTATGCAAAAACAAGGCAAGTCAATAAATCTAACAGTCAAAGACATAAAATCCTTTGTCGGTATTGAAATTTTAATGGGAATAGTAAGCATGCCAGCATATGCTGATTATTGAGCACAAGGTACTCGTTTTGCTCCTATCGCAGACGTTATGTCTCTCAAAAAATACGAGAATATAAGAGGAAACTTACACTTTAGTAATAATGCGGAGGATGATCATGTAAATCGTTATTTTAAAATTAGGCCCGTGATGGAGCACTTACGGCTAAATTGTTTGGCGATTGAAGAGGAAAAGTCATATTCCATAGACGAGATGACGGTGCCGTATAAAGGTAAAAAGGCTGGATCTCGGCGTCAATATATGCCGAAAAACCCACAAAATGGGGTTTTAAATTTTTTGTTCGAGCTGGGAATTCCGGGATAGTATATGACTTTTTTGCATACGATGGTGGCAACAGTTTTGACCGTGCTGATTTTACAGAGTGGGAAAATAATTATCTCGGCATTGGCGGGAGAACAGTTATAAAGCTATGTAAAACTATAAAGGATAAACCTTTATCAACTGTTTATTTTGACAACTGGTTCACGTCTCTGGAGCTAATATATCATCTAAGAAATGAATATGGAATTCTTTCTTTGGGGACCATAAGGAAGGACAGACTTAGAGGGCAGAATATTATCGAAGATAAAGTGCTGAAGAAAAAAGGTAGAGGAAGCTATGTAATGATTTCAGATAATAAAAATAAGCTATCAATTGTGAAGTGGGTGGACAATGGCTGTGTAAATTTAGCGAGTTCATATTGTGGAGAAGAGCCTGTTACCAGCATTTTACGATATAATAAAGATGTGTGCGAAAAGCGGCCTGTTTCATGTCCACACATTATCAAGGAGTACAACAAAAAAATGGGTGGGGTAGATAAAGCCGATATGTTGATTTCTTTATATAGGGTTGCTCTGAAAAGCAAGAAATGGTATATGAACATTTTCAGCCACCTCATCGACATTTCTCTGAATAATGCATGGCTTGTGTACAAACGTGAAATGCAGGAAATGGGTGATAATTCTATACCATTGAAAAGGTTTCGAATCCAAATTGCAGATGCACTAATAAAATCAGACACGCGTATAAAAATTGTAATAGATTCAGAAATTCCAGCTGAAATCACTAAACCTATAGTTCCGAGGCCGCCACCAGAGATGCGGTTAGATGGGATCAACCATCTACCCGATATCGATATACAAGGACGGTGCCGTCTTTGTACGAAAGGGAAAACAGTGATAAAATGCCTGAAATGCGATGTAAGATTGTGCCTGACTCAAAAAAAGAAATTTTTTTTGCAATTCCATACACAAAAATAATTAATTAATTACTGTTTAATTGCTTAAGACTTTTTTTAACTGAAAATACTTTTTGCCAATTTGATTGTTTTATGAAACCCACGTTTTTGTATATTTATAAATCGAATTGTTATTTAATATGTCAAAGTTCTTAATTTTTACAGTATCCAGCACTGTCCGTTTTATAGGACGCTAAATAAAAGAGCAGATTTTTTACGTATGCAGTGCTGTCCGTTTTATGGGACGTTAAAAAAAAACTTCTAAATAAATGTTTTTTCATTTTATTTTATATTTACATTTAATTACATCCCTAACAATACATAAATATAGACTTTTTAACAAAACATAATGTTTTATTAGTGCTTTGCCGCTTTAAGGGTTAAAAAAGGAACGAAGGGCTTATTATATATATATATATATATATATATATATATATATATATATATATATATATATATATATATATATATATATATATATATATATAATATATTTAATTATATTCAGGCTAGGTGGGACGGACGACAGATGGTTGTGTGAAATGCCAATAAGTGCCAAGTAAAAAGGGTTAAGGGGTTTTCAGAACTACCAGGGCAACAGTGAGCCGAGGATATAACGGACGAAAATATTTTATAAAAAATCTAAAGGATGGGAAGAGAAAGAAAGGGGCTGCTTAAAGGAACGGGGGATTAAAATTCACATAATTATCAGGACGACATAAAAAGAAAGTAAGTAATTCTTTTGTAGCAGACTATGTATATGATATAACTGTCTCTTTCTTACTACTTTAAAATTAAAAAGCAAAAAAAAAACAACTCCAATTTAATTTTTTATAAGTATGTATGAAAATATACAGACGTTGGGTTAAGGAAGGAGGTTGAGCATTTCCAGCAAATGTCCAATGCCATTAAAATTGGGCGGTATAATATAATTGTACGTACATTTCAAAGTCAGAAGTAGTTTAAAACAACATAAGCTGTTATTTTTTTACTTTGAGCACAGATTAGATAGTTGTTACTTTGAGTGCGTAAATTAAAAAAAAAAATGTCACTAGGAAAAGGTGAAATTTCAAAAAACCAAAAGTTAATAAATCTGTAGGCAAGAATCTACCAGGGCGCCATAATTCAAATCACAATCAGGCCTCTGTCCCTCTTGCTACCTGCGTGAAATTACTTACAATCGCGAGGCACCCCTGGCTTCAAACCACAGAGTATCTTTACTTCATACGCAGTCGAAGCTAGCGCGCTATAGGCGATTGAATGTTAAAGATTTTTAAAGCTGTTTACGTAAATAGTTTTTTGTAGATGCTTGTTGAAATAGTTTTTGTTTAGTGTTTAGTATATTTAATTGTAGGATAAAATAGTTGAAAAAGTTTCAATGTAATTTAAAAATTATATATATTATTTATATTACCTATTATATAAATTATAATGGTAACACGTCGTTCCTACTTATAGCAAAAAAGACTTAAGTAATAATTTATCTACAGAAGTAATACCTAAGTAAGGGGCATGCCCAGTCTTCATAGACACTTCGGCCATGAGTGCCCACATATAAAAGCATATAGATATGATAATATGCAATTAAAACAATGAAATGGTAAAGGAATTGCTTTAAAAAAAGTCGGGGTTTTGAAAATATTTGAAGTTTTTATTTTCACAAATGCAGTTTTTTTAACAACTATTTTTATCGATTTTATCGCGTTTTATTTCTTTGATTTTTAATTCCAGACATTTCGGGTGCTTTCCAGCACCCATGGTTACGGCAGACTGAGGTGACCGACGTCCCAATGTCAGTGTTAACCCGGAGTACCTTCAGATTTTTAATTTTTATTTATTGTCCGATCTACAGAATGAACTTACTGTGTCTAGAAGTCTTGCAGTGGTATGCTTGGGTTTTTAATTTCATTAATTACCAGGGTCCTAAGCAGGTGGTAGTAGCAAGCATCCTTCCTAAAAAAGAATTTATATATTAGATATTATATAGAATTTATATAATAAAATACACTTTACGACTAATAGTGATGACTTGCAATTCTAGCCCTAAGTAAAGATCAGCTAGGGCTTAACTTTATTCCTTCCATAATGCTGCTCCTCTGGTTATTACAGAGTTCTATCCGGTAGCAACCATTAAATCTTATATGCTCACCATAATAGTAGCGAGCTTGCTTTAATTGGTATGTGACACAAGCAATTAATATTAAGTCGCTGTAAGTTAAAACAGGAAATTCCCTAACATTTTAAAGTCTACATTTATATTTCTAAAGTCTGCCTGCCCTAGCTCTATTTAGATTGTTTTCCCTAGCATACTCAGAAAAATCATTATTTGTCTCCATATTTTGATGAACTATTTCAAGTATTTGAGCCGCATCATCCCTGTCCCTTATTTTTGTGTGGAATTTATTAACTATAGCAGAAGCCACAGCAGTCTATCATCAAATGTGTAGAAGCCCTGTTAAAGTAATTTTGATGAAATATTTTAAATTCAGTTTTAAAAATGCCATTCACCACCTCTACTACCCATATCGACACATAGTCACGGCTCTGGATTTATTAGCATATCTTGTCATTAACTGAAATTCACCATCTGCTGGAGACATTTCTGCGACCCTTAGACATCCACATCTATCCTCGATTACAAATCAAAATGCAGATGCGTTGTCACCCGTGAGGACTAAATCATTTTCTCGTTTCCAGTAAAAAGGGTCTCCGGTTCTCTACACTCACCATACAAAACACAGCAGCATTAAGCTACTATTTCACGCTGGTATTCTGTGAGAGGGTGCTCCTTCCCCGGTCGAGCCGACCCATTCATGCTACAACTATACTTCTAATATAACTGCAGCATGGCTCTACCAAGTATAACACACATACATAGTACTTGTCACTATGTATGTTTGTTATCGCAAAATGTAGTTAATCACAAAAGAGACATACTTGCAATGCTGATGGAACTGTTACAACATGGTAAAAAACATTGTGCTTTTATATAATTAGTTAGCAGTACACTGTGTGATGTATGATCTAAGCTTTGTTGTTCTGGGTGCAATACATTACTCACTTCAGATTGCAACGAGGATGGACTAGATGATTCAGATGGTTCCCGTTCTGCAGTTGAACATGATGCTGTTCTATCAGTTCATTGCCAGCAATTATGATATACACGGCATGACAACTGAAATAATGTAAAATACAAAAAATGAAGTCAAAGTGAAAAAATAAAAATAAAATAGATTTATTTCAAACTCAAATATAAATAAAATATTTATCAAGTTAAATGTTACTGCACAAGGACGGATTTAATGCCCTATATTATTTAATAATTAAGGACTGACAGACTACCAGCAGTCCAAAAACAATGAAAAATCAACTGTCTCCTTTCTTGGTAGTTGATAAAACTGGTTAATCTCATAAATAAGCTAGTATGTTTGTCAGATACAGCTAGGGCAGATGTGAAAAAATAAAACAAGTTCTTGAGTTGATATACAATCAGTGTAAAAACATGTATAATTATCAGATATATGGATCACATTTAATAAATTGAAATGTTAAACATGTTAAACACTTACCTCACGTAGCGCAAATAATTCCTCACGTGGAAAATCGAAGACAAACAATGTGTGTGATCTTATTCTCATAAGTGTCAGTGCCACAGCTGATGTATAGATGTTCAAGACGAACTATTGGTGCATTTTGCGAGTGCCACACTACACGTTCACTGTACTCGAAACTTGTACCTAATAAAGAAGCTACAATTATTATATTGATATTATTCAAGTAAACTCAGTTATAAAGCATTTCTTAGAGGAAGACATACCACATCGTGATATGTACCAACTATTTACCTGCTGTGTTCGAACCAATTGTTGAGAGATCAACAATTGCATTTTACTTTTATAACAAAACAATAACATGATAACAACACGTAATTTAATTCTTGTGACATAACAGTGACAGCGGCCTACCTGCCGGATACGATGTTGCCACTTAACGGTCATAAAATCTATGGAATGATATCGATTTTTATTCGATTAATAATATCATAAAAAGAATAATCTTTGACGCGTTTTAAGTTCTGCACGCTTTTTAAAATATAATTTCCTTTATTTATTGAAACTCTATTTCAAATGTATTTTTAAGAACAGTTAGCTTGTGCTGTATTGTTTTGTTATGCTTTAGAGAATTCGTGGTAAATCAGCTGGAAATTAACTTCTTGAATTATCATAACATGATTCCATTTTAAATGTTATGTTAAAAACAGATAAGAATAACAGTTAACTTGTGCGGTAGCGTTTTGTTATACTCTAAAGAATTCTTGGTAAATCAGCTAGTAATTCGCTTGTTTAATTATCATAACTATAAATGTGAAGGTTGTCAATGAATTCAACCGAGCCTATAACAACGGTTGTTTTAGTTTTTAATGGTTGACTGCCGCTTTTGATGACTTGAAATTAATAAAAACCTATTTTGCGCAATAAGTTTTTTCTCTTTGGTAATGAATAAACCACAGAAACCCCTTTAATGTATAATAGTCCTTTTTTTGATACAAGTAGCACATTTTAAGGAACCGCAAAAACAACTTTGTTATTTATACAAACACTATGAAAAACAAAATAATTTGTTGCTGGCGATAATGACAGTGGTATTTTGACTCGATTTAAAATATATGCTTGTTACTACTGAACTCTTCATGGGCCTGCGAGTCCGACTCGCACTGAACCACTTTTTTTCAACATTTAGTTTTATTCTAATAAATAGTTTTTTCGTTTAAGCGGAGCTCTTTTACTTTAGGTTTATTACCTCTTTATCTACAATAATCAATCTGAGTAAGTACAGTGTGTAAATACGATTCTTAAATTGTAAAAATAATAATTGGATTTGAACATCTTAGGTAGGTATTTAGTTTTATTTATTTAGAAAATATTAATCTCGCAATTATTTATTGTAATAATATAATTTATCACACAGCTAACGCCCTCATTAGCAATGTAATGGTGAAAGAATTTTCAAAATCGGTCTAGTAATTTTTGAGATTAGCCAAAAAACGTATTCATTGAAAGTAGCGCCCTCAATAATAAAATTAACCCTATATTAGATATCTAAAATTATACATAACAATCTAGTGGTGAAAGAATTCTTAAAGTTGGTCAAGTACTTTACGAGTTAAGCGAATAAAATATTCTTTGATAGTAGCTCCCTCAATAATAAAATGCATCCTACGTTTTAAGCACCATAGCAAAAAACGATTCAACATAGCCTAATCCGCACACACAGTAAAAACATAACCATCCTTTTTCGTCTGTAGTCGGTAAACATTTGGTTAATAACGGTTGCGTATCGACTGCTTTGGATAAATATCCATTGTCAACGGTTATTTTAAACCTATATCATAACATCGTAATAATTATCGAAAGATCATATAAGCATTGTAATAATGACACCATAAGTAATCGATTGAAAAGGCGAATCGATTTTTTAATGATTTTTGTGATTGGCAACATTTTTTATTTTATTCACTGACTAATGAATTACGTATTTACCTAATTTTATTTTTATCTTTTCGGTACTTTTAATTTGTGCAAAAATATTCCCATTGTTTTAGGATAAATGAATACCGCGATTAATAACCATAAATAAAGATATATTTTTTTAACAAATGCACATTGTTGGGCGTTCGATGGCCTAATATGGGCATCCCCCTTTATTACAAAACTTAGTTGAAATTTACTTCACTATCAAAGTATCTACTTACATACTTATCTTTTGTAATTGAACTGTTTTAAGTTATAATAACGCAAATAACTAGAATTTAAACTTTGTTTACTAACAAGATTTTTAACTAAGTAGAAAACGATCGCATTTCTGTTAGAAATCGTATTTCAGGTTTATTTGTTGTTTACACTATCTACCTATTTCTTCCGAGTTTCCGAGCCAAGCATCGCGATTTCTGACGAATGGCCTTGCACATTGCATGCGTTGGGCATCGCAGAACTCGCATAGGTGCGAAAATATAGTCAAATTTTATTTCGCTTGCGATTTATCTAATTAATAGTAATTATGGATGCTATTAAACGTCAACATAAAAGGAGTGCAACTTCTGTACGTAGTACGATTATTTATTGTGTCAGAATCAGAAGCGTCAAAATTCACAACGCAGTGTATAATTTTCATATTATACTAAAGAAACAAAAGAGAGGTTGTAAAGTAACAGATATGACAGAAATTTTATGATAATAAATAATATAATATAATCGGAAACACAATTAAAAAGGGTAAGTTCTTACTTTTAATTACATGAGAAAAATCGAATTAACATTTAGTCACAAATAAATTAGGATTGCACACTGTTTAGAAAGTAAATAGTTAAGATTTTAAATAATTGACAAAAATGGATACATCCCGCTTTTAGGCCAGGATCGTGAATTTTTATTGTTTTTTTTTATTTTAATTACATTATGGTCGGGAATCATGATAGATACCTACCACATACGTTAAACTTATCGACAGGAGCTGTGAGAATCTGCTCGAGTTCGGGCACTCCATCCTTGATGGCCTCCAAAATATGCACAGATGCTTCAGTAACGAATGGTTCTGATTTTTTTTATAAAATACCTGTTACTGTACTTATTTAATCTTTAAAACTGAAAAATGCAAATACTAATGGAATTTCTTACACCTTTCACCATAACTTCCCCGGTCAGAGTAAAATTGTTTAAAAAAAGTTGTCTAGAAGAGTAATTTTTGACTAACAATATATTAATTATTAAATTAATTTGCTACATTTACAACCGTTTAAATGACGCGTATAAAGTTTAAATAAATAGATATGGCTTTTCAAAGTAGAAAAAGTAATTCAACAACAGACAATTAAAACTTACAAAGCAACAAAGAAACTACAGTCGCTTGTACGGTAAGCAATTGTGTGGTAAAGGCAAAAAGAGGGCAACCCTAGCAATAAAACGGACGGTCAAAGCATAATGTTTAAATGTAGCTAGAATTGTGCGTAATTTCTAAGACTTGACCTCTTTTTGTTTCTGTTTGCCGCGTAATTAACGATGCCTGCTTCTTTATTGTGGCAGAAGCAAAAATAGGCGGAATTTTTATTACTTCATCTCAAGCTATCCAATAGTGGACGAATAGCAGACATCTACATTTATCCTCGAATAAGAATCAAAACGCAGATTCGTTGTATAGCTGCTATTTTACGCTGATATTTTGTGAGAGGGTGTTCCTTCCCCGGTCGAGCCGACCTATTTGTGCTGTAACCATAATATAGCTGCAGCGTGGCTCTACCACGTATGTATTTATGTATGTAGTATGTCTGAAAAATGGCATGTGTATTTTTAGCGCATATATTTTTTCTTAAGACCGTCCACTTCTTCATCTAAATAGTGAACCGTATTTGTCTCAGTCACTAGTTTGGATTAACCACAGAAATCTAGTGCCTTTTTATTTAGATTTATGCGGGACTAACATAAACCAAGTCTTCTCAAATATTTATTTTCAAGAGTAAAGTTAAATCCACATAGGTACATTCCACCACTAACACATAGGCCCTCTCTCATTTATGAGACGGTGTGTTCGACAAGGTGGAGCACATCGCGATACTCCAATTTAAAATTTCAATTAACAATTTCATATGTTCAGTCAGGGATCAAAATAAATTTGCCGTTAATTAAGATATTAAAGCATACTCTTATTAAATTACCTTGGCTCTTGTTTTAATGAGTTATTAGCAAAAATACCTTCAAGCTGGTTTCATGATAGATAAAAATGGTAAGTAATCAGAAAACACATTCACGGTACGATATATATAGATAATGAAAATGCGGCGTTGGCAAATTGTTCTATATGTTTATCATACAACTACGGCAATAATTTAAAAAATCAAAAACCCGACTGCAAAAAAGACAATTTAAAAGTAATGCCCTAAAAATAAAATAAAAAAGATTTATAAACTAAGTAAACTCTACTTCAATTTAACAGACTATATCGTGAGCTGAAAGTTTAAGTAAAATAGCCTAAGAGAAATATTAAGTTTAGTACCAGATGAGACCGAATTACAAATTATAAACCGAAAAAAAATGAAGGCGCCATTTTGTTTATTTAAAAATAGCTATCTAAGAATACTTGGGTTATTAAGACGAATAAAACGATAGCTTAATTGTCGAAATCCATCCAGCGGTTTGGAAGATACCAGGTAATAACAAAAAATAACTTTCTTGGCAGTCGGGTAATAAAAATAGACACAGCATAATTAATCGAAACAGAGGATGTAATTTAGTTATTAAATATTGCAATTTATTTCTGAATACTTCATAAATTCAATTCCTTTGGAATACAAAGGGAGACTAGTGCCAACATTGCCGATGAAATTATCTGGAGGTCACTTAAAATAATTTGGACGTCTGTATCAAAATTTTGTTTTTACAATACCTATAATAAAAAAAATGTAACTTTAGATCAAATTTGTGAATAAAAATATATTCAAGATAAATAAATTATAATTTAATTTTAAATTTAGTTGAATGCTAAGACATAATTGTGTAAAGGTCTTAGATAGCTCTTTTTAGATATTATAAATGTGTTTTTCTTTAGAGACTTTAGTCTAGGAGACAGTAGTAGTGGTAATGACAGCTGAGAGACTTCTTTTCTTGTCGAGCTCCTTTGAATTACTATACTATATTTTTGCTTGTTCGTCATTAAAAAGAGAAAGAAAATCGTTTTCATTTTCTGTAAGCGCTGAAATAATTTACTTAAGTTAAGTGATTACTAAATTTTTAACGTAAATAATTCATTCGAAATTAAGCCAATTCGGTTTTCGAGTTATAATGATAAAAAACCTAAAATATATTTACAAACTATTGGGTATTCTAGCTCTTCACAAGTCCACAACTGAACACAGGTATCCCCCAAGAAATGACCCGAAACATGGTCTTTAACCACCTATACATCGGATTCTTGCATATCTTACCAGGTCGTCACTCCATCTACTGGATAGTCCTCCTATACTTCTAGCTCTAATACACAGCGAATTTTTTATAGAATAAGGGTGACAAATCAGAACACGATCCACCTGATGGTAAGTGGATGCTAGAACCCATAGACATACACATTTATCCTCGAATAGAATCAAAGTGCAGATGTGTTTTCATCCCCGCGAACTAAGATGGAATGCCTCGTTTCCAGTAAAAAGGGTATCCGGTTCTCAACACTCACCATACGAAATACAGCAGCATTGAGCTACTATCTTACACTGGAATACTGTGAGATCGTTGATGATAACATTCATTCGATATAAGATATATTATTATGGCAGTATAGGACTCATCCAACAAGATCAAATAAACACAAATTTAAGCAATACGCCTCTAAGTTTAAAAAATTATATCACTAACGCAAAAGTCACAAAATAACTACTACATAAGTAAATCACAAAATAAATCAAAAGCAACATGGTCAGTTATAAACAAGACTAAATTTAACTTTCCCAAAGAGCCTAATTACGGAAATATATAACGACGATATCAAAATTAAAGATTCTATCGTCTTCTTCTTTAAGTGCCTCGCCATTACTGAAGGTCGGCAGTCATCCTTCTATATTCTTCTTTGTTCAGGGCTAGCCTGAACAGATCTTCAACTTTCTTTATCCCAGAGATCCTATATCTATTGCGAATCACTTTAACGATTTTTTAATGACCAAATAACAGAATGGGAGCATAAAAATAAATCAAAACATAACGACCTAACACACTCAAATCCCAAAACGTAAATTCAGTTTTTCTTGTACCTACAATGCCTACGGAGGTAGATAGAGAAATAAAACAACTGAAAAATACTCAAAGTGTGGGTGACGATACTGTTTGCACTAAAGTTATAAAGTATGTGTCCCCGTCAATCGCTGCTCACTTATGCTATATAATAAATTTATGCATTTCTAACGGAATATACCCCAAAAACTTAAAACTTCTATTGTTATTCCAATCCACAAAAAAGATAACAAAAATATGGGAAACTATAGACCGATAACATTTACATTTACTCTTTACAAACTCTCCAAGATTGTCAATAAAGAAGCCGTTTTATTAGCCTATCACGGACTTGTTGCACCTATCCTAAGATATGGTGTAATATTTTGGAGCAACTCGATAAACGTAGAATCTGCATTCAAAGCTCAAAAGAAATGCAACCACGCTTTAAACACCTAAAAATTCTGAGATTGCCTTCGATGTATATCTACGAAATAAATCTATTTGTGAAAAACCCAAACTTTTACAAGACTGCTTTTAAAAGCTACTATAGACAGATACGCGACAAAAAAAGATTAGACATAGAAATACCGTATGGAGATACAGCACTACTCAATAAAAGTACTCTATGTATGGCATTACTGATTCACAACCATTGAGTTATAATGTACTACGTACTAGAGAAGCTATTCCAAACAAAAATTGTGCACTACTCGTATGTCTTCGCGCATGCGCGGTAATAGTAGAGTCGCGCATGCGCAGTTGGTATAAACGCGCATTGCGCTTGCGCGGTCAGTTTTTGTTATTATAGATTATACGTAAGTAGAATGGTCAGTATGTAATAATTGTTTATTTATATTGTATTGTTAATTATATCGAGTACATTTTTTAAATTGTTTTTTATTTTGTATATGTGCTAATTTAATATAATATTACATAATATTATGTCAGAATTACATTTTAATGATATTTTTATCTGAATATTTTAAAAGGTATCTATGTCAAATATAAAAAAACGTACTAAATGTATGTTTAACAAAACTTATTAACATAAAATTTAAATTACAAATATATTTATTTAAATTAGAATCATAAATGTTGTAAATAATCGTACATAAATGCTGGGCACGCGAGAGTTAAAAATGGACGAATTTATTCCACTTTGACTTTGATGTGGAAACTTAAAAATAAAATAAAAGAATAATAAGCGGATTTAAACATGGAAATTTTTGCCAAATCATAATAACTTATATATGTTTCTATAAAAAAAAATGTGTATAATAATATATTCGTCCTATACTTAAGTACCCACGGAAATGTCGCATCTGAACATATTAATTTCATAATCTATATTCAGTGACACGAGATGGCGTCTTAGGAATAATTCGTTTTATTATTAATTTATAATACTTTTTTATTGAATAAGTATCTTATTAACCGATGAAAAGTAATTCCTTGGTTTTTACTGACATTTCTTGAATTATTTGTGCAATATCTAAGTACACAAGACGGCATATTTTTATCAAGAGATTTTTTTTTAAATCAACACAACACGTGACAACTCTACAAGCGCCTAGCGAGTGACTGATTAAAGTGCAGTGCATGAACCGCAGTTGAGTGGAACAGAGTAGCTGAATGCGGTGTCTCCTCTAGTACGTAGTACATAATAGCTCAATGGATATTACACAATTTTTTGATTAATAAATGTTATTATAATGTCAAAGAGTACCTAGAGGATAAAAGTATTATAATTTAATAGCAATAGTTTTGATTTAATTGTAACTTAATAATAATAATTTAAATTTAATTATAATTAAATAATAATAATTTGTACATTTACCTAATATATGTGGTGACACATTGTAATAATTTAATAAGGTTAGTATATTAAATTATAATTTAACTTTTAATTTTGTATGACAACATTTTGAATTTGATTGTTCGTATTATAAAAATGTTGAATTTCGAGTTTACATAACATCGAGGTATTTAATATGACAACATTTCTTTTTCTTTTTTTACAATATTTCTTTTTCTTCTTATTCTTAATTTTATTTCAAAGCACCATTATTGAATTAGTAATACGTAGAGTATATTGTAGAGTATTTGCACACCTCATAAGTTAATAATACAGTGTAAATATTCTAATTTTTGTAACAACTTGTATACCTGTATTATGCAAAAAAAGGAATTTATTTTGATTTGATTTGATTTGAAGTGCTCCGAGGTGAGCTATGGAAGCTGACGAGTTAAGCGCTCGTTGTAAAATTTTACGTACGCGAGCAACCCGGGTTCGATCTCCGTCGCCACCAATGAGATTGTTCATTGCAATTTTAAGTGCTGATTTACCACGTGCTCGTTGGTGAACGAAAACATCACGAGGAAACCTGCATGTTGAAAAAAAAACTATTTCAAAGACATGTTAAGTTGGCCAAGACGCATTTGGGCAGCGCGGCGGACATTACGGCGCTCTTAAACCATCTCAGAAACGAAAGGAGTCCTGTGCCCAGCTGTAAGACGTATATAGCTTGTAACTAACTTTCTTTTACTTCTTTTCCGGTGTGACATCGCATCTTTAGGATATATATGTGTATCATTTGTAACAATCTTATGTACTTGTTTGCAATTTCGAATACAGACAGTTTATTACTTCTTCTGTTTCCATGATTTTCTTGAAGTTCACTGCAGATGTCCATGACCCGTAAAAGACTGAGAACGAGTTATTTAACTCCTTATTTATATTAATAGAAATCAAATAGAGGTATATCATTGTTAATTATATTATTGAATATTATATTCCAATTAAATTTGAAATGCGAACTTAATTTACATTGAATAAAATCATTAATATTTCTTTTGTCTTTTAATTAAAAAATTATATAGATTAAATAAAAAATATAAATATTTAAAGATTATACAATGTACAATATTGATTATAAAATACACAGATGCAAGCGACCACTAGTTGACATTTTGTCGTTAAGTCGGCTTTTTTGTTTTCTAATTTTATTAAACCCGCACTTCCACGCTGATTTTGACTTCCTAATAGTGTCTGTTGAGACGCATAGACGAAGGTAGGCTAGAAAACGGTTACAGCGCGATTAACACAATTACAATACATAACTAGAGATCCGCCATTCCCACCCCGGCTTCGCACGGGTGATTTATGGATCTCTGCAACTGCGCTACTTACCGGGTCCAATTTATAATCTATACCATCGACGGACTCACTTAAAACACAAAAAACGTTAAAACTGGTCCAGCCGTTTCAGTGGAGTTCAGTGACAAACACACATAAGTATTATACAACCTGTAACAAAAACCCTGTGGTTTCCGTTAACTGCGTTATCAGAATCAGTATCCAAGCATATAGAAATAAATTAAAAAAAGACATTAAAAAAATAATTTTAATAAAAAAAAATAATTTGCAAATTGTATGTGGTTTTATTATCTCTGCATTGACCGAGGAGTAAGAGGATTGTCAAAGACCCCGCATTACCGATACTCGTGTGAGTCAGAGGAAATAAAACCACATAAAATTTGCTAATTTAAATTTTTCATTAAAATTAATTTTTTTACAATGTTTTTTTTAATTATTTCTATACGCTTGGATACTGATTCTGATAACACATTTAACGGGAACCATAGGGTTTCTGTTACATATTGTATATATAAAGAAAAGTCCTATAAATGTACTAGGTTGAACAAGAACTAAACATTCTTCAATCCGATGGTTTCTCATTTCAGTCTCTCGACCGCATTTTCCGGATCCGGCTTAGCTTGCTCCGGGCGCTTAATTCCGTGTTATATCAATATTGAGACGATGTCCACGGACCGCTCTCCTCATCATTGCTGCGCCTCCTAAACACATATTTTATTAAAAACTATAGTCATTTTTCTTTCTTGAAATATGGTGACTATGTAGGCCAAATAATATCATACACACACTATCACATATTTTATGGTACACTATAGAAATATTTTTTGAAAGAACATAGACACATTAAAAAAAGGTTTTTAATCACTAGCAAAAGCTGATTGATATATTTCTAAAATTTAACTTGATCAAGAAAAAGTGTTTACGTTACATTTTTTTAAAGAGAAATACACCGTTTGAAATTAAAAAATAAATCTTTTTTATTTTTTTAATAACGAAACTTGAATAATTCAATCAAAATGTTATTGTAACAAAAATTTGATGCAAAGAAAAAGATTGTTTAACCAAACTTATACAACAATTTATTAAATAATTGTCTAGAACAAAGGCAGAGATCGTCCTGGACATGCTGAGGATCAAGTTTTTCAGCATGTTTTGCGGTATCCTGTCCCATTCGTGAACACCGGCTTCCCTAATCTTAAGCAATGTCAAGGGAGGTGAGCGACGGTTTCAAACAGCTCGCTTAAGAGAATCCCACACGTGCTCTATTGGGTTGTCAGGTGAGCCGGCAGGCCAGTCTAACCTTGCGACGTCGTATTCTCGAAGAGCAGCACTGACTCGTTGAACTTGATGTGCGGGCGCATTAACGTCGACCAGTAAGAATTGGTGCCTATGGTTACTCGGAATGTTCTGACTGTTCTATCAATAGCGACAGTGTTGTACCTGTCTGCCGTCATGGAGCCTCGATACGAGATCAAAGGCTTTCTAGCTCTGATCGTAATTTCACCCCAAAAGGACACCGATTTCCCGCCTTGCTGAACAGTTTCAGTGGCAGTTCTCTGCCTTTCATAGTCTCTAGGTCTTCTCCAGACACGGGCACGTACGTTATCTTGATGAGTACTGATTCGCGGTTCGTCATCGGAGAAACAGTTTTGCCAAATGTTCCCCTACTCATTTTCTCGTCGCTGACTTTGCTGTGAACTCAGAGGTGCTTGCCAAGACCTTCGTGTTCGTAGTCCAGCCTGATGTAAGGTCTGACTGCTAAATTCAAATCCAGAGGCGGCCCGCACTTCTGCTTGTATTGTAGTAGCGTTGATGTTTGGGACACGGGCTGCCAGCAATCTGATATAGCGCTTCTGAGCAGCAGTCAGAACAGTTGGGCCGTGTTGCCGTGGTATCATCTATGCAACGTGGCCACGACACAGGATTGGGATAGAGCAACTACGCACACTATTTCTCTCGTGGAATATCCTTCTTCCCTCAAAGTTACAATTCTTGCTCGTGAAACTTCTAATAATCTTCTTGGCATTTTTTCAATCACAACTTTTCAACTCAACTCGAAAAAATAATTTAAATCCGTTAAAATTAATTAAGTCGGATTTCTGAATGAGCGTAAGTTTGCCCCGTGACCCCTTCTTTTTTTATAGAAGAGGGGGCAAACGAGCATGTGGCTCACCTGATGTTAAGTGACTACCGCCGCCCATGATCAACCGCAACACCAGGGGAATTGCAGGTGCGTTGCCGGCCCTTTAGAAAGGAGTAAGCTCTTTTCTTGAAGGTCCCCAGGTCGTATCGGTCCGGAAAAATCGCCGGTAGTAAATTATTCCACAGAGAGGTTGTACGCGGAAGAAAACTCCTTTTGAAACGTACAGTGGTGGACCGCCAAGCATCCAGCTGGTGTGGATGGTATCGGGACGTTTGCCGCGTAGTGCGTTCACGAAATTTGGCGGCTGGGATTAATCCGAACAATTCCTCAGAGCACTCTCCATGGTATATGCGAAAGAAAATACAAAGGGATGCAACATCTCTTCGCAATGCCAGTGAATCGAGCCGATCGGAAAGCACTCGGTCGTCGACGATTCGAGCCGCTCTGCGCTGGATGCGGGCAAGTGGAAGGAGCTGGTACTGGGGAGCCCCAGCCCAGAGATGGGAACAGTATTCCATGTGCGGCCGAACCTGCGCCTTGTAAAGTTGCAGGCTATGTGCCGGCATGAAATACTGTCCCACTCTGCTGAGCACGCCAAGCTTCTATCTTAGTCCTTAGACTATGATAAAATGCCTCGTGACCCATTCAATCTTAATCTGAGTAGTAAGATAGAATTCCTCGTGACCCATTTAATCTTTGAGGAGTAAGATAGAATGCCTCGACCTTTGTCTGAAGAGTAAGATAGAATGCCTCGTGACCCATTCAATCTTAGTTTGAGTAAGATAGAACGCCTCGTGACCCATTCAATCTTAGTCTGAGGAGTATGACAGAATGCCTCGTGACCCATTCAATCTTAGTCTGAGGAGTAAGATAGTAAGAAACTGCCCCCACGATACAAGAGAAAATCCTAGCGTAGGGGTAACGTTTAAAAAAAATAAATAAAGACAGAATGCCTCGTGATCCAAAGTAAAGGTCTGCGGGTTTTGTAGTAGTGACAAGGCTTTACATTTTGATTCTTAATTGAGTATATATCGTGTTTACGATCCACAGCATCCACACTACACGCGACCACCGCATCTTTAGGGTGACTGTTTGTTCGTTTGTTACTCCTATACTAAAAATAATTAGTAAAGTTGCGAACAATCGCCAGTAATATTATAATAATCCTTATTTCATGTATATATTCAGCTTAATCTTAGACGGATGTTGTGCGATTACACGACAAATAATGCAATTCTTTTCCTAAACTTAAAACTGTGCCCAACTAGAACCTAGTGGTAATTTTTTTTACTACAATAGGGCAGTGTATGATTACTATCCAAAGTGACGGTAAATGGTGACGTAGCTAAAATGGCAAAACGCTCTCGCTGCGCCTAAAAAGCCTACTCGCTCGTGCCTTGATAACATCCACATTATAATCGGTTAGAAAGATAGTTAACCACACGGCCACCCTCAGAAATGTATTAATTTTTGGTCCCATCTACGCCATGTATGAACTAATGAATGACAGACGTTAGCAAATTATTTCCCTTCATCTTTGTACGCATTATAAGTGCGTGGAATTTCAGCAATGAAAAGGGTTAAGACTTGACAAGCATCGGGTGATCTTTGTAGGGGTCCTTTCTTTTACTTTAAATCAAATTAGAGGAATAAAGAAAGTCATGCAATTACTGCACGCACTCTTCGGAATGTATCCTAAAGTATACTGCACTCCAGTACTCGAGACTAACACGATTGGTTTCAAGCAAATGAAGGTCACTAATAAACCAATAAGCATCTCAGCACGCCTCAAGGAAGCGGCAGCAGAACATATTTAAACAACACAGCTAATAATATATTTATATTGGTACAACTCGTCCGTGCGGGATTCAAACCCGCGACCCTCAGTACTGCAATTTATTGCAAAGCCACTGTGCCACGGAACCGTCAACTATTACTGGCGCTCATCAGCAGTGATCAGTCTGATGAGTCAGTAGACATGTAAAGTTGTTAGTAAATGAGAACACAACCATTTGTATTTCTTTGTTGGCTTTACTGCTAATTTAATTGCCTTATGTTGGCAACATTTTTACATTCTTATCTTTTATAGTTTGTGGCACAGTAATATATGTTTTCTGTGGTTATTACTAATAAAAACGTTGTTGCATATTTCCGTGTTCTACAGTTATTTTAATGATTTCATCCCAAAACATCAACATGGCAGCAGAGCGTGGTTGATAAAAATCATTAAAAGTAAAAACGCAGAAAGAACAAAATCCGGCAGCGGCGTAATTGTTCCGTCACGCCACCGTCATACATTTTGAGGTTACCGCATAACCTAGACCTACCTTGGAGCGGCGTGCTCGATCAGTGACATCGTTAAAAAATTGTTATACATAAGTAGAAGATGACCAGTACCGGCCACAATCCGTTTCAAATAGATAGACTCGTCGGGAGAGACAATTATGCGAGTTGGAAATTCGCAGTGGAAGCGTATTTCAAGCTTGAAGATTTGTGGGGTTGTGTTGAAGGAACTAATACCGACGCCAGGAAGGAAACAAAGGCAAAAGCTAAGCTTATTTTACTGTTAGATCCGATTAATTACGTGCATGTACAGAGCGCAACTACATGTAAAGAAGTCTGGGGTAGCTTGCAGCAGGCCTTCGATGACAGCGGGTTATACAGAAAAGTTGCCTTGTTGAGAGACCTTATCACAACTACATTGGACAGTTCTCGAAATGTAGATGACTATGTGAATAAGATAATGTCCACAGCTCATAAGCTTAGGAATATCAAATTTGACATTGACGATGAATGGCTTGGAACGCTTATGTTGGCTGGCTTACCCGAAATTTATAAGCCAATGATAATGGGTTTGGAGAGCTCAGGGATCAAGATTTGTGCAGACTCCATCAAAACTAAACTCCTGCAGGAAGTTCAATGCTCAGAAAGCACAGCATTCTTCACTAAGAGGACAGCCGTTCTCAGGAATCACAGTACAGGAAAGGCTTGTAATCAGAAAGGACCCCGATCTTATAATTGTAATAAGTACGGACACTTCGCCAAGAACTGCCGTGCTCCGAAGAAGAAGAATATTGAAAAAGTAGAAGAAAATAAAAGTTATGTTGCAGCTTTTTCAGCATGTTCTCAGACAATGAATCCGGACCTTTGGTATGTGGACTCAGATGCCTCTATGCACACGACCAATAGATGTGACTGGATGTATGATGTAACAAGTCCACCGATACCCACCATAACTGTTGCCAGTAGGACACCACCACCACCCGTGTAAAATATGGGAAAGGTTAATTTATTAATGAATAATAATAAACAAAGTAAAATTCAGGTAAGAGATGTTCTGTATATACCTAAACTTGCTGCCAATCTCTTATCAGTAAGCGCTATCGTGAAAAGTGGCTGTAAGGTAAATTTTAGAGATAAATGTTGTGATATTTTTGATCATAATAATAAATTCCTCTGTTCAGCCACATTAGTAAACAATTTGTATCAGTTAAACACTCACAGAGAAATGTTCTCTAATCTAACATGCTCAAATAACTTAAATGATGTTGTCCTATGGCATAGACGCATGGGACACCTGAATTTTTCAGATGTTAACAAGTTACCGGAGTGTGCAGAGAGAGTCGATCTGTTTCCTGACAATAGTAAAGGTCCTTACACATGTACCACCTGCTTCGAAGGTAAAAAAAGCAGATTACCCTTCAACAACATTGGATTCAGAGCTTCACATCCATTGCAGCTTATCCATACTGACTTGTGTGGACATTAAGGGATGTGCTCAAAGAAAAGGAAATGACTACGATGAAGTCTATGCTCCAGTAGTAAGATACACCTCAGTCCGATTCTTGCTAGTTCTAGCTGCTAAATATGACCTAGAAATGTTTCAGATGGATGCTATAAGTGCATTTCTTCAGGGTGACATAGACGCTGAAATTTATATGGCACAACCAGAATGCTATGAAGAGAATGATCAGGTGTGTAACATACATAAATCAATCTATGGGCTCAAGCAGGCTAGTCGTCAGTGGAACCTGAAATTAAACAATGTTCTACTTAAAATTGGATTGGAAAGATCAAAAATAGACCCATGCATCTATTATTCTGTAAATGAATCAAAAATGATTTTTATTGCTGTTTGGGTGGACGATTTCATGATTTTTACAAATGAGAAGAAAACAGCAACGGATATCAAAGAAAAACTCAAAGAGAAATTCTTTATGAAAGATCTGGGTGATACACAGCAGTGTATTGGCATAAATATAAATAGAAATCGTGAGGCAGGTGGGACCATGTTGGACCAAGAAAAATATATAAATCAAGTGTTAGAACGCTTTGGCATGTCTGAATGCAAACCAGTTTGCACTCCGATTGAGGTAAATATGAAATTTGATAAGAAACCTGAGAATGAAGATGGTAATTTCCCATATAGGGAAGCGGTGGGCTGTCTGATATATCTGGCACAAGTTACACGACCTGACATCACATATGCGGTGAACAAGTTGAGTCAGTACTGTAAAGACCCAGGGATTCAACACTGGCTTGGAGTAAAAAGGGTCATGAGATATCTTCAAGGAACCAAGAACCTAAAGTTATGTTATGTCAAAGATGAGTCTAAGGATATAACTGGGTATTGTGATGCAGACTGGGCTAGTGACCCACAAGATAGAAGATCATGCAGCGGTTACACTTTTATTTTTCAAAATGCTTGCATATCTTGGAATTCGTGTAAACAACAGACTGTGGCACTCACGACAGCAGAGGCTGAATATATATATATATGGCGATGGCTATGGCGACCTAGGAGGCGTTGTGGCTTCGGCAACTGCAAGATGAGCTCGGGCAAGGCTTGGACAGTGCATTACTCATTTATAGTGATAACCAAAGTGCAATAAGGCTGGCATTAACTGATTGTGATAAATCTAAGACTAAACATATAGATATAAGGTTGCATTTTATTAGGGAAAGTGTTGTTAAATGTAAAGTTAAATTTTTATTTGTAAATGGTTGTAACATGATAGCTGACAATTTGACAAAAGGTGTTACACTTGCAAAACATTTATACTGTATTAGTAAAATGGGATTGTGTTCTAGAGGGAGTGTTAGTAAATGAGAACACAACCATTTGTATTTCTTTGTTGGCTTTACTGCTAATTTAATTGCCTTATGTTGGCAACATTTTTACACTCATCTTTTATAGTTTGTGGCACAGTAATCTATGTTTTCTGTGGTTATTACCTGGGTGGATTGAAAAGTACTCGGCCTAACACAGATCCATTCAATTCTAAAAATCAAATCTACCCACATTATTTAGTTCAGTTCAGACTAGTTCATTGTGTGAAGTTCGAAACGAATGCAATAATTAGTTGTGATTTTATAAATTTATTAACAAAGTAATCGGACATAATTTCCGCGAATGGAGCAAATCGAGCAGCGTGCCGTCATTAAGTACCTCCATAAGAAGGGGCTATCATCAAAAGCCATCCATGATGACATGGTCAGTACATTAGGCGATTGTGCTCTGTCATATTCATCCGTCAAAAAATGGATAGCAGAATTTAAGCGTGGTAGAGAGTGTGAAAGATGAACCCCGCTCTGGAAGGCCTTCGACGTCAACTACTGACGAAAATATTAAAAAAGTACTTGATTTAATAATGGGAGACCGCAAATTAAAAATTAGAGAGATAGCCGAGATTATAGGCATCTCTTATGAACGAACTCAAAACATCATTGTCAACGAGTTGGGTTTCCACAAGGTGTCTGCGAGGTGGGTTCCGCGACTGCTTTCAGTTGAACAAAAAAGGACGCGTTTAACTATTTCACGCGACTGTTTGGAGTTATTTGAAGCCGATGCAGATGATTTTTTGAATCGTTTTGTTACTATGGATGAAACATGGGTTCATTACTGTACACCGGAAACAAAACAACAATCAAAACAGTGGAGAAGACCTGGTTCACCACCCCCTAAAAAGGCTAAGTCGATTTTGTCGGCAAATAAGGTGATGGCTTCAGTATTCTGGCACTCGAAAGGTGTGATTATGATTGATTATCTTGAAAGGGGTCAGACTATAAACTCTGATTACTACTGCACCTTACTACGTCGTTTACGAGAGGAAATAAAAGAAAAACGTCGAGGAATGCTCAGAAGAAAAGTCCTGTTTCATCAAGATAACGCCCGTGTTCACACGTCAGTACAGTCAATGGCTGAAATTCACAACTGTGGCTTTGAACTGTTACCGCATCCGCCGTATTCACCTGATCTGGCACCATCAGACTTCTTTCTGTTCCCTAACCTAAAAAAGCACTTGGGAGGTCAAAGATTTTCGACAAACGACGAGGTCAAAGCAACTGTAGACGCATATTTTAACTCTAAGGAAGAATCATTTTTTTTCAACGGTCTAAATGCTTGGAAGGGGAGGTGGCAAAAGTGTATTGAACTTGATGGTGATTATGTAGAAAAATAAAAATATAACTGATTTAGTATGTGTTTATTTTCTTGGTTAGGCCGAGTACTTTTCAATCCACCCTCGTACTAATAAAAACGTTGTTGCATATTTCCGTGTTCTACAGTTATTTTAATGATTTCATCCCAAAACATCAACAAAAGTTATACATCTTAATCCTCGGAGGTGACAATGCATTTTTTTTGCTGTATGTGACCATGGGCTGCACTAGCCATTTACCATCAGATGGTCTACACTCGTAAATTAGCATGTTACTACAATTTATTAAAAAAGTAGCTTTCACTAAAGATCATATGTCCATCGTTATTAAAACCCCCACTCAACAAAGGTTAACCTAACCTATACGTGGTAGAGCCACGCTACAGCTATATTATGCTCGTCGCGAATGAATCGGTTCGTACAGGGCAAAACCATGCTATCGCAGAAGTAGAGAACCGTAGGATCTAAATAGAAACTTTTTTATTCAATGTAGATTATAAAAATACTTATTGAAAGTCACTTTTTAAATTTACCACTGGTTCGCAAAAGAAACCTCTGTCCTGGGAAGAACCAGCAAGAAACCCAGCGGGACTATTTTTTTTTAATAATAGCTTACAATCATGTTTACAATCAACAACACAAGACAAATTAGAAATAGCTTGGTAGCGATCACCCTTCCCAGGGGTTATTATCATCTATAAATTCCTTAATATTATAATAACCCTTTTTATACAAACTTAGTTTAATAACATTTTTGAACTTTGTGTATGACAAATTTTGTATATTTTCTGGGATTTTGTTGTAAAAGCGTATACATCGCCCCAAGAATGAATTACTGACTCAGTGGAGTCGAGTAACTGGTACTACCAGCTTGTGTCTGCTCCTAGTATTTACAGAATGAATATCACTTATTTTCGCAAAACTACTTTTATTTTTGTGTACGTACATTACATTTTCATAAATGTATTGAGAGGCCAGAGTTAATATATTAATTTCCTTAAATTTTTGTCTCAGTGACTCTTTTGCTTTTAAATTATATATTGCTCTAATGGCCCTCTTCTGTAAAATAAATATAATTTCAGTGTCAGTCGCGTGTCCCCATAGCAAAATACCATACGACATAATGCTATGGAAATAACTAAAGTAAACTATTCTAGCTGTTTCAACACTGGTAAGAGTTCTAATCTTTTTACAGCATATGCTGCAGAACTAAGTCTGCTAGCTAGTTTTGATATATGGGGGAGCCATTGAAGCTTTGCGTCCAGTGTGATTCCAAGAAAAATGGTGGTATCAACAAGACTCAGTTCCTTCCCATTTAAAATTACATTAGTATTGACATGTTTAACATTAGGAGTTAAGAATTTCATACATTTAGTTTTAGTTCCATTCAAATGCAAATTATTAACATTAAACAGTACAGAAATAGGTTTAAAATTAGCGGGGTCCAATGTACTACCAGATTTAAATAAAGGTATTACTTTACTATGCTACATTAAATCAGAAAACACACCAGATTTGATACTACTATTAAAAATAATAGATAGTTGAGGTGCGATTGTATCTATTATAGACGCAATAACTTCAACAGAAATCCCCCACAGATCGGCGGTTCTCTTAATATCAATAGTCTTAAAATATTTTACAATATCTTTTGATGAAACTTTATGAAATGTAAAATTCTTTGTACACACATTTACATTTTGTTTAAGTAATGATTCGGCGACGGTAGGAGAAGAATTCAGTGACTTAGTGGTTAAGATCGGAATATCAGTAAAATATTTCTCAAAAACCATTGCAACGTCCTGATCTGATTTAGTTAATTTATTGTTAAAACTTAACTGGTAGTTTGAATTGCGAGACCTTACCAGTTTCACTATTAATTATACTCCATGTCATTTTAATTTTATTAGAAGCAGTCTTTATTTTGTTGCTTAAATACAATGACTTGGCTAAGGAGCACACTCTTTTAAATATTTTGGAATATTTTTTTACATATTCCCTAAATTCGACGCTAGGATTATATGACCTTTCATTGTAAAGTTCATATAACCTTTGTCTACACTTATGGACTCCTACTGTCGCCCATTCATTAAATGCTTTACGATTATTCAAGGAGAATGTTTTAGAAGTAAAAGTATTATTAAATTCATTGCAAATGAGCTTAAATAATGTTGCATACAAAAAATTTGGATTATTTTGGTATGAAAGTAATGGAAGTTTTTTTACTGTTACTTCTAAACTTCTCCAAGCGATGTGCATTTACTGGAACAAACACTACTTTTTTATCTACTTGCTTTTTGTGAACATAAGGTAATGAAACAAATTGTCCACAGTGATCAGAGCTCAATTTTTGAATTATACATTTATTGAACGGCTTAACATTTGTAAAAATGTTATCTATACATGTTGCACTAGATTCAGCAATACGTGTTGGCTCCAAAAATAAATTAAAAAGACCATAAGATTTAAACAATGATCTAAATTTAATATTAGTGGAGGATCTTTAGGATAACATTGAATGCCTCGGTTCCAGGATCTTTTTACTGGAACCGAGGCATTCAATGTTAGTTCTCAAGGGTGACAATGTATCTGCATTTTGATTATTAGTTGAGGATAAATGGTATAATAAAAGGCCCATGAGTCACAGCATCCACTTACCATCAGGTGGATTTCGTGATCGTCTCACCCTTATTTCATAAAAAAATATATCACAAAATTGCTTCTATTTTCTATACAATTTGCTAATTTGTTTGTAAGTTGTTCAATTTATTCTGTATACGGCCGCTTAATTGTTTACGCCTCGAAGCTTTCCTTAAGTATTTTAACTTCTCCTTCTTCTTAATATTCCTTTCAACAATCTGATTGCTCTTGCTTTTTAACTCCTTAATCATATTTATTTTATCCCAACATCTTTAATTTTAAAAATGTTCTCGAGTGGCAGCTTCGTACCCGAAGACAAAGTGTGGGATAACCCCCCCCCCCCCCCCCTAGTAAACTTTGCAGGAAGTCAGAGCGAGAATTAAAAGCCTGTAATAATGATGATAAACATGTTTGATATAAAAATGTGACACACAGTTGACTTTAATTTTTCACTAAGTAGTAGGAGTTTTTTTTCTAGCCGGGAGTCCGTTTGGGTGGGTACCATTTTAACTACTAAATAACAGCGCTTGTTCTGATGAGATCCAATATAATTACAGGAATTATTAGTTAGAATTGCAAGAAGGAGAAAGACGGCATGTCTCACAAGGCCTCGAAGACGCATCTGTGTCTTTCTTTGTTTGAAGTTGGCTGCACATGTCCACGGGCTTTAGTTGCTACTTGCTTTGGTCGCTTCAGGTTAATTTAAAAAAATGAATTTACCATCGATGCTGATCTTTAAGAGACTGCAAAAAAGTCATTAACGTCTATCGTATTATATTTATATAAAAAAAAACCGTCTCTATCGATGCATAAAGTCCACTGCTACTATCCTTGTAGAAAGAGTTTGCCTTGCTACTTCTTGTTCGGCATGCGGATGGACGATTGCAGTGCCAGACGTCTCCCATGACGCTGCTGTTCATTGCTGGTCAAATGCTTTTACTGATCATGAAGTCCTAGGGTCGAATACTGGGTCGGGCCAAAATTAGTTATTGGGTTTTTTAGTAAAGAAATTCTCAGTAGAAGCCAGCTTAGCTTTTACTGAGTAATTTAGATCAATGATAGAAGCCCGGTGTCAGGAAGCTAGCGGTGTTTTGCCACCGGAAAGCACATAAACCGTGCCCTGCGCCTGATCTCTCTCGAGTCGTGTCGGATTACGATCCGATCAAAGTATGAGAGTGAATCGGGAACTCGGGAATTACAATCCTTTCCTGCGCAGATAGCTAGTCTACGTTGAGACAGGCCACCGTGACTGAATCTCGGTATGGAGGACATTATTATTAAACGAGTTGGTTATACAACAATGTTGGCGATGAAGGAAAATCATATCTATAAGTTTAGATGCCAATTTTCTACTGCTGTGTTTCGTATGGTCAGTTTAGAGAACCCGACACCCTTTTTACTGGAAACGAAGCATTCCATCTCAGTCCACAGGAGTGACAACCCATCAATCAGCATTTTGCAGCATCGAGGATAACTACAGATGTCTATGAGCCACAGCATCCACTCACGTTCAGGTGGACTGTGTGCTCCTTTGTCACCCTTATTCTATAAAAAAAAAATTATATCACAAAAACATATCTAAGAGCTACCGTTTTCTTTTTGTAAGTCATAACTAATCACATCACAAACATTCGCAAAGCAAACCTGATAATCGGTGTATGCTTTGTAGTTTTTTTTTAAATATTATCTATTATTATTACATTTGTGATGTAAAAGTAATGTACTGAAATTCGCACGGAAATTTTATAATTGATTGCAAAATATGTTTCAAAAAAGGAAAGTATAGTAAAGAACTTAAATAATACTTATTTGACAAAAGGATGTTGGGCTTCTTTCCAAATTTCATAAACGTGATTATTAACCAGAGGGGCTCTTAAAGCTATAAAAGGCATTTGGAAATTTGCCTTCATTGATCTGTGCCTAGCGCTAATTGGGGGAAAGAAATGGCTCTAAATTATTTTATCAATTCATGAGTGTTTTCATTTAAATTTAATATTTGCCCTTCGTGATTCCATTAAAGAATACTAAAATCGGATTTGTATGTGTTTCCAAAAATCCTTCAAAACACTTCTGTAGTGTCTCTCATACCCTGGTACTATTACTTTTTACGGTTATTTTAAAGCTGAAGTGACGAACTTACAAATCACCTGAAGTAAGTATGTAGCTACCGCATCCCATGAACACCTACCTGTAGCCAAATTTCAACAAAGAAAGTTTTTTTTTTCCAATAGCAATAGCAAGCTCACAAAAACACATATAATATTCAGAACAGTAAATAAATATACTAAAATTATTATTTAAACAATCTTTCTGTGGTAGTGTCAAGAAAGCTGGCTACGTTTTCTCGCGGAAGGGCTGTATTTATCTTTTTCTGGCAAGAAAAAACCCAGCTATCTCGTCACCAACGACGACAAACAGTGCGTATATAAAAAAAACCGTTTGAAAATTCACGCACACTGTTTTCACCGATAATTTCTGCAGAGACTATATATAGTCATGTCTTTGATACTCATATTTTCGCTATTTACCAATATCGCCTTCGTTGTCATGCTGGTCCATAAAGAAGAACCTCTGAGATGAGAGATGATCCTATACAAGGTATTTAACTCCCTTTTGCCATATTATCTAAATACTGTACAAGGCTCCGAGGAAACAGCTGCGTTGCCACCTCTGAGTACTAAGACTGGATGACTCACAGTTTGTAATAAATTATACAGGTTATATACCCTTCAAACCGACACACAGCAGTGCTATTAGGCGGCATAAATAGTTAAGTAGATGGCACCTATCCAGACTCCTACGATTCTAAAGAGTCCTACCTACCTAGTAAAAGAAAAGTTTTAAATTATTTTTAAAACATTTTTATTTCACACGAACACAATAGCAAATAAAGCATTATTTCACACGCAGGAACAAGTTTAAATCAAATTAACTTAATGTACCAAATCGTCTCCTCGCTTTAAATCACGTAAAGAAGTTGGGCAACAGTCTGTGACGTTGATTTTCAATAGAACCAGGAAAGAAAATTAGGTGACAAATGACTAAAGTACGAAAAATAATGAAAATAACAAGAACATGGAGGACTTCTTACCTATAATTTATTGTAAATATATATTATATTTAATCAAACATTCTTTTATTCTTTTTTTTATTCTCTCTATATAAATTTTAAAAAGAACAATTGCCGTGCGTTAGCCTCAAAAATACTTGAAAATGGCTCGACCGATTTTGTGTGTATTTTGTATTTGCGTGGGTCCCTAGATGGTTTAGATTCACAATTGGATCTGGTCGATGGCGCGGTTGTCAAGATCCAAAAAAGACCTGTCCGAAGCCGGGGCGCATAGCTAGAATTGTATATTTTTTGTTATCACAACGTGTGTTATTAACTTTTCTTTCTTCTTTTTTTAACCACAGCCAATTGGACCCCTTCCACTGTAAGGAAGCTCAGCCCTTGCCACGCTTGGCATTCGTATAGGTAAACTTAATATTATTTTAGTTTCTGTGATGTTAGTGCTATTTACCAGTTGGCTCTTACAGCTTTATCAGACTCAGCTCAGCAACTTATTATTACTGCATATGTATTTCTGACAAATTATAAACATGATTAACCCTACATCTTCTCTTTTGTATTGGGACTATTTATAATATAACCATTATTTTTGCTTTGTAATGCCAATATCTTCTATGCCAACAAAATATTAGAAGCATAAATCTGACTGGATATAAAATGTGATATTATTATCCTTACAGAACGTTGGCTGTCAAACCTCCCATCCCACCTACCGATTCTAAATGGCTATTCTTTACACAAAACCGAGAAAAACATTAATCAAAATGACGGTAATCTATGTTAAAAATAATTTAAAAGTAACTGTCACAGAACATACATTCCAGGATAGTAATTGCTTAATCATTCGAATTAATTCCGAGACGATTGTTATCGCAGTTTACAGACCTCCTTCACAAAATATTGATAGATTTCTAGAGTCCCTTGATATTACCTTAAGCAAATTTAGCACATATAAAAATATAATCCTAACCGGTGACATAAATATTAACATTACCCCTGGGAAAACAGATAACCATGCACATAACTACCTAAATATTTGCTCTTTTCAGGGCTGTTACCAACACATTACAACCCTACACATCAAAGCGGCTCTTGTTTAGACCATTTTGTGATTAAATCAAATAACCCTTCTTTAACATTAGTTACTAATTCCTCGCTTACTGATCATCAAGCAATTTTACTAACATTACAATCAGCCTTACCTAGGAAAAACTGCATACGCAACTACACTAAAGTTCATATGACGAACCTTGAAAATGACATTCGCAGCATTAATTTTGACTTTATTTATTGCTCTGACGATGCAAATACGTCCTTGAGTTACTTTGTAAATTCTTTATAATACGCAATAATGAATAATACATCAACAATAAAACTGTCACGTAAGTATTATAATATTAATCCTTGGATAACACCTGGTCTCGTCCGCTGTAGAAGAAATAGAGACAAACTTCATTTAAAATCTAAACTTTCTCCTGATAATTTAATACTTTCTGCTACTTATAAAAGATATAGGAATTTTTGCAATAAACTATTAAAAAACCTCAAAATACAATATGATAAAAATGTTTTACAAAAGGCCGGTAAAAACAGTAAACTTGTATGGAAGTTCATTAAAAATAATACCTTCAGTTCAAAAAATCTTGGACCCCCACTTGATCTACTGTCATTAGACAAAAGCCCAAACGAAGCAACTAATAAAGTAAATAATTATTTTATTAACGTTGGCTAAAAATAGCAGAGACAACTTTAAAATTGAGCAACACTCGTAATCCAATTTTTATGCCCACACCCTTTTCTAAGTTAAATTCTTTTGTATTGTTAAATACCGATATTGATGAGATTTAAAGTATAATATCTGGCTTAAAAGAAGACTGTGCAGTTGGATGGGACAATATACCTAATCGCATACTCAAAAGATTTAAACGTTTACTGGCCGCCCCGTTAACACATATCTTTCAATTATGACTAGCAAATGGTATTTACCCGAAAGTGCTTAAAAAACCAATGGTTTCTCCTATTTACAAAGCTTGTGATAAAAACTTAGTTAGTAACTATAGGCCGATTTCAGTCTTATCTGGCTTATCTAAAATTTTAGAAAAGATCATAAATACCAGATTAATAAAATACCTGGAAACTAACAACTTGCTGTCAGACAGACAATTTGGTTTTAGGCCTAAGAGATAATGCAATGATGCCTTGCACCAATTGACAGATTACGTCACAAGTAATCTAGACAACGGTATGCACTCAATTGGGATCTTTTTAGACCTTGCCAAAGCATTTGATACTATTTCTTGCCCTATACTATTGCAAAAGCTTGAAACACTTGGCATAAGGGGAACTCAACTACAAATTTTTTATGATTACCTCAGTGATCGCTTTCAATGTGTAAAAATCGGTGAGTATACAAGTACTGAATTACAAAACAGCTCTTATGGAATCCCACAGGGCAGTATCCTGGGGCCTACATTGTTCCTAATTTATAAAAATGATTTATGCAATCTTCAACTTTAAAATGGTGTCATTATGTCGTATGCAGATGACACAGCCCTGTTTTTCTCAGCTAAATCACGAGATGAGGTTTATAAATACGCTCAGCAAGGCTTTATCATAGTATCTAATTGGCTTCTTAATAATCTCCTACGTTTAAACACTGATAAAACACAATATATGTTATTTTTAATGAGAAATAATAACATACGTACTCACCTAAATATTTACGCTCATAATTGTAGCTCGTATAATGTGTGTGCATGTTCCGCATTAGCAAAAACAGACAATATAAAATATCTAGGTATCACGCTTGACACAAATTTAAATTTCCGCAAGCACATCGATTTACTTTGTGCTAGAGTTCGTAAATTAATATATATATTTTTAAATATCTTCGTAACATCGCTGACTTCAAATTGATAAGACAGGTCTATTTAGCTTTGTGTCAATCCATACTCACTTATGGCATTACTACCTGGGGTGGAGCTTCTAAAACAATATTGCTCCCATTAGAACGTGCTCAGAGAGCAGTTTTAAAGGTAGCCACTTTCCGTCCATTCATGTTTCCTACACATCAACTTTACTTGGCATGTAGTGTACTAACTGTCCGTCAGTTGTTTATCCTGAACATCATATTAAAACAGCATACCGAACTTCCATTTAACTTAAAATCCATAGACAGGAGAAGAATGGACTTAGTTTGTGTAAACCCTCAAACCAAACACGCGTTTGTGAACAAATTTTACATATTTTTAGGACCCTTGCTATATAACAAGCTCAACAAGTCACTAAAGGTATATAGTCTAAGTTATAAGAACTGTAATATAAGTGTAGGGGAATTTCTAAATAAATTAAATTACGAAGACACAGAGAAGTTGATAGAAATTCTAAAATAGTTTGTATTAATTGTAGGTAACAATTAATTGTTATTTTGTTATTTTATTTATTATATAATATAGTTTAATTATTTAAATATCTAGTGTCCTACATTATTAAACCCATTGTGTAGTAGGTGATGTCTGAAACACAGGTACTCAACCTAGTTCAGGCAGGTAGCTAATATTATAAATTTGACTTTTTTTATCTTTCTTTTGTATATTCTACATTATTAATTTACACATAGTTTTAATTTTATCATAGTATGTTATTTTTGTTAGACTTATTGTTACTTTATTTAATTGTAATCATATTTATTCCTGTATGTAAACATATGTAATTGGAAATGAAATAAATATTTATTATTATTATTATTAAAAAAATATTTAACATATAAGTATATTATTAAAATTAACGAAAAAAACTAACAGGTTATACATAAACTTTTAAGTAATGATGTTCTTATGAAATAACTACCTGAGAAGTTGAGCAATTCATAATTTAATCGCATATTTCACATATATACACAGAGCTTTGTTTAAAATTTCAAATCTTTAACTCATCGGGAAGTTACATGAAAATCAAATACTGAATTCGACCCTAAAAGCGAATTAATAAAAACGTAGTAAATAAAAAAAGGCTACAGTCGTAGGAAATATTACCTAAAATAACTGCAATGGTATCAGGAGACCAGTTAAGAGCGACGATGTTGAGATCGGACTATGGAAGACAGTTTGCAATGTCGATGCTTAGTGAGCGCCGTAAGGCACAAAGCGCCATATGCGAGTGAAACCGCCACGGGAATACGCAAGCGATGATTCAGAATGTGCCAACGAAATAAAATATGGTGAAATAGTAAAAATATTACACAGTTTAGAGATAGGTACTAAGAACGCCGTAAATATACAGAGAATAGCAAAAAGAGCTTAACGCACAAAATACGTGTTTATTGTAAGCTTTGTCTAGTTTCTGATTTTAAACAGTTTCCAATCCAAAATTTAAAAGATTAAATTTAACGACACTGTCTGGTAACATACACATAAAACCAATTATAGCGAGGATTTTCGACGTTAAAAGCTTTAACGCTCCCGTGTCCGTTGCATGCATATTTGTCCAGCACGAAGCAAGCGGGCGACATTCGTTGGGCGAAAAGTTACTTTTGAAACATTTTTGCTTATTATCAAGGAAAAAATCATCCAAATAAAAATAAATATAGCTGATTAAGAATCTAATTCAATAACGTTCCTATGATATTATCGAAAAATATCCAAACTCCAATGTTAATATAAAATATATTTTTTACCCATATTAATATAAAGTATCTTAAAATTCTATTCAGTAAAGAATTTTATTGAGTATTTCATATACGCGCTTTTCCGAGTATTATACTCAAATTATGTATATAAACTATAGTCAAAATTCTGTTTAAAATACGATATTGTTCTCCAACCTGTCCTTTTATTAAATTTTAATTTCTATTTTATCAATATAGTGTGCGCACTGTCCCCTTTTTTAAAAGCAATTATATTTCTTTTAAGGTAAGAGAGAGAGCACACCTTTTCTAGATAGGAATCTCTCTCTATCAATACTCTTACTAAATACTGTAACAATCAATGAAATATTGAATAATATTAACGTCATGTAAATATTTTTTACCAGCGCCGTTAAAATAACAAACTTTTTATTCCATATCCATTAAATACTGAAAAGAATTAGCATCTTTCTGAATACTTAATGCGTGAAATGTCTGTTTTCAAACAAAAAACAAAAGTGCCAGTTTTTGTCGTTTTTCTTTTATAAAACATCTTATTCTATGCGAGTCGTAGCTTTCTTGTTTTTTGTCTCCATGAGTTTTTGTTATCCTGGTACATTTCTCACGTTAGAATAATTTCCATAACCATCGGTATCTCGTTATTTATTTATTTATTGATTTTTAATGTCCTTGATCTAATTAAATTATGCAAAAGTTTAATAACGTTTTAAGTTTTGTTTTTAATCATACGACACCATCCCGTGGCTTTACACTGCAATCTAATTACAAATCAACGTTATAAATAATCAATCACACTTAATCCTTACATAAGAACCAAGTTTACCAACTTAACCAGCAATATGGCTTCCTTCGACATTGCATAAATTAAAACATTGTCAAACAAACAATGTGAGAATTTTTATCACCACCACAACATATAATAAATATTCTATGTGCTTTATCCCAGACACATTCCATCATAATATCATCATCACATCTTCAAATATTTCACATACATATGTGGCAATTTGAAAATATAACATTTTTCATTAAAAAAAGAACTTGTTCGATGGAACATAATATCCTGAACAAAGAATTTCTTGAAAAATTTCTGCTTAGTGAAATTAATTTTGTAATTCAAAAAATTAAAGATATTTATTTATTGCAATAAAGCAATAAAAATATTGTAAATATCTATTTTACTAACTATAATAATGAGAGTTTCTTCATGTACAAAAATTCTAAACCTAAGATTACACTAAGCACTTCAATATAGCAAAGATCCCTAATACCTTAACAATCCAATTACACCTTGTTGGTTCAAGCCCACGCGGTCCCCCTCATTCGCCCTAAATTAAATTATCGTAGGTGCCGTGTCATCGGCACAGATTACAAGTTCGTAGATGGATAAGGGTCCCTTGTTATCTCGCAATTACCGCAATATCAGGAACGCAAAGTCATTTATTAGAGTCCTATCAATAGTAGAGACTCAATTGATTAATTAACGTCTATCTAATCGACATAAATGACGAACAAATTATGTTTCGATTATTTTATAAATCTTATCTTCTTCATCATAAGGTTTAGCATCACACGTCTTTTTCACAAATAGGTCATTCTATAACTACTGCTCATTTGAAGCTGGCCCAAGATACCCGAAAGGGAATGGAAAAATCAAACCTAACTTCTCTTCTTAATTGATTTTTCTAGCGCATTTAATTGTGTTGATCATGATGTCACGGAAAGGAGATGGGCAGCAGCATCTTCCTAATAACAACAATAACATAATGAAAAACTGCGGTTGCCAACCCGCTCGCCAAGCGTGGCAACTATGGCAAATATCCCCCCATGAGCAACAACGCAAACAAACGGCCCCTAGTCCACGGCTGATAAACAAATCAAATCCCTTCGACAATATTTCCATCAACGCTCAGAACACTCACTTCTCCACGAAATAGTAACCTTAGCCGACAAACGCCTCACACCACTTAACTTCGCGGACTGAAATACACAACGCAGTGAACGGATCACTGACGTAAAAGAGAAGATGGCCTCATGGCAACAGAAGTCCCTACACGGAAGGCACTACCACGACCTGCAGCTGTCACATGTCGACAACAAAGCGTCGAACGCCTGGCTGAGACGCGGTGAACTCTTCCCAGAGACGGAGGCATTCATGTTAGCGATCCAGGACCAGGTCATCGATAACCGAAACTTCCAGAGACACATAATACGTGCATCTAACCTCCCCACTGCTACTTGCAGACATTGCCACTCTAGCCCCGAAAAAATACAACACATAACATCCGCCTGTAGAGCCCTTGCACAAACCGACTATAAGCATCAGCATGACCAGGTCGCCTCCATAATACACCAATATCTTGCCTTTAAATTTAAATTCATACAAAAAATGACACCATATTACAAATAAAATCCGGACACCATATTATTAGAAAACAATAATGATAGAATCTACTGAACAGGACCATTATCACGGATAAAACTATTCACTTCAATAGGCCCGATATCACAGTGTATGACAAATATACTCGTAACAAAACTACTTACCTTATTGACATTGTCATATCAAACACCCATAACATTCAATCCACCATAGCTGAAAAACTTACAAAATATCAAGATTTAGCTATAGAACTCAAGCGTCAATGGAGAGCAGAAACCATCCATATAGTCCCAATAGTTATCTCATCTACTGGAGTCATACCTAAAAGCCTACAACGCAGTCTAGATATTTTGCAAGTACCCCAACACACACTTCACACCCTGCAGAAAGCTGTCATTCTCAACACCTGCCGACTCACACGTAAATTTCTCACCACGTCATCCGTCACCTCTGCTTACAACATCACACAGCACCTGCTCACGCTTGGCTTCGGCCCGTGTGATTAGGTTTTAAGTTACCTCTTTAATAGGGAGAATATGGATATGAACAAAATAATAATAATAATGATAATAATAAAGGCGTAGGGAAGTGACGACCCCATCACCCGCTGACGTGACGGTTATGTGACAAAACTGCCACGTCCGCGCCGTCAGTCAGCACCTTGCCAAGAGGTGTGAGCGCCGTGCCTCGGCAAAAATTGAAGGTGCAAGGGCCCGCTTGTACATATGGCCTCACCATGAAACGGCGCCGGGTCTGGGCGTCTCCCGTTAAATGACGCCCACTATGGATGATGAAAACAGAAGATTGCGCAAAGGGCCGCTGCCTGGAGGTCGCCAGGGTGCGTCTGGAGCTGGCGCTGGACGCGAGAGCATGCGAACCACCAGCCAAGCTCGAGGTGCTACACGACCACCCAGCAGCCCCTCGCATCCATTATCCCCACCAGTTTGCTTGGTGTCGGCAGGGTCTTCGCAGGCCCAGCAATCGGCACCCGCCACTGGTGGAGCACGCCGCATGCGATGGACCATCAATATGAATACAAACGCATTGCGGGCGTATTTTAGGGCGAAAGGGGGAGAAGTTGGAGGTTTCGCGTATCGGGCTAAGATGCATCGTCTTTTTACTGAGCTGGAGCCATCTATTACCGTCACCGAGCAAAACCTGGCAGACCGAGTTCGGTATATCTTACGCTCAAATATATTTGATGGCGCCGAACTCGAACGGCTACGACGTGAGGCTGTTCCCTCATCAAATGAAAATGCTACGACTGAGGATGCGGTGCCACAAGTTGCAGAACAACCCGCACACGTGGATACGTGAATACCCCAGTGGTTGCTGATTCAAATGATGATGGAACATACACCAAGGACTAGAAATAGAGCAAATGAGGAGTACATTGGAAGAGGCGATTGTGTAAACACGCAGTAAGCCTCTCGAAAATCGACCGCGACTTCCCCGCATAGCCCTAAGCAAGCGGAATCGGGCTGTCGTGAGGGCTCTGAACCCAATGCTGGTGACCTATTTGGGAGCCAGCCGGGACCTTTGCGAGACGGACTCAATTCTTTTTGGCGCCGCACTGGCAGTCTGCCGTACTATAGGCGCCAAGGTTTCCACGGCTGGACGCGCTACTGGCCAAAGTACCTATAGCGCTATCCCAGCATGGAGAAGAAGAATTGAGGAACGTATCGCAAAGGCTAGAGCTCTCATCGGCAGAATGATATGCTTCAGATCAGGGAATAACAAGCCAAGAATTGTGCGCAACGTCAGGATGGCGTTTGCTGGGACAAATGTCAGTTTGTTCCAGCCGGATATAACGCGAAAAATGACGGAGCGCATAGATGATCTGAAGCAGAGAATCGCTGCTTGGGGAAAGCGCATTCGGCGATATACCGAGAGGTCGACACGGTTCAACCAGAATCGTCTCTTCCAGAGTGATCAGAAGAGGCTCTATGAATCATTGGAGTGACCAATGGTAAGTGGAACGGGCCCAGCACCGAATCAGGCCGACACTGTAGCATTCTGGCGCGGCCTGTGGTCAGAGCCCGTAAACCACAGCGAGGGCCCTTGGACGGAAGTTGTGGCGAGTCAGTGTGCAAGTATAACGCCCATGGACCCCGTCATTATAACACCGGATGACGTAGCTGAGGTGGTCCGTAGGGCCCCGAACTGGAAAAGTCCGGGACTCGACGGGCTGCATCACTACTAGCTGCAGGGGTTTGTGGTGTGTCACACTGTGCTCGTCCGACAGTTTCAAGAGGCTCTCAATCAGAAGTCACTCCCGAGCCTCTTCACTAGTGGTGTTTAGTACATATTTGATTTTTCTAGCGGTCGGGTAACCCTATGTAATTATCCCTATAAAACAATGTATATCGCTGTAGTTGTTTGCGCGGCAATAGATGTCATAATGTATGTTCAGTAAGAATAAAGTAATCATTGAGTGAAGACACGTTTATTTAATTATTTCACCTGCAAGCAAAAGTGCACCTTATTATAAAGTGTACATGGTTCTTCGAGCACGGATCATTCAACTAGCCCTATTTTAATTATGTAAATTTGCGAGTCGATGTAATTGGAGTTATTTTAAAAAATACGGAATACGGACTAATTAGTAAAAATAAATGAACGTTATCAATGAAAGTTTTAAAGAAAAAGTGAATAACAGTGGAAGAATAAATCAGTTACTAGTGAACAAAATTACATTACACGTTTAATTGAAATATAAAAACATTACTTTTGTGTAACGGTAATCTTATACGAAGTAAATTAAACTAATATATAGTGAGTTGGTAAACAATTATTCAAGTATTTATTAACAACCGTGACTGTTTTACTGTGAACATTGGACCTATTGGTAAGAATAATTACCTACCTACATATACGTTGAAGTTTAAGAAGGCTAAACAAAATAACTGTGAATTATTACTAAAGTAATTGATTTGTATTGTTGTTAATAAAAGATATTTAATATGGAGAGCGTTGAAAATAGAATGTTGCTACAAGTTGATATATTTGAAAAAGTACAAAAGACGTACGCTAATTACAAAAAATCGCCTAAGGACAGGATAACCGTGAGTTATATACAGAGTAGAATAGAAACTTTAGAAATATATTGGAAGGAATTTAAATCCGGTCATGAGAAATTAGTTACGGCTGTTTCGAAAAAGGATAGACACATGTTACCGTATTTCGCAGAGGATATGTTTGATAATTTTGAAGAATTATATTTTACGTACAAGGGCGAAATGAAAACTTCATTAAAAAAATTAACGGCCGATGTAAAACAACAGATAAATTGCACAAAATAGATGAGATGAGATCATGTGGTTTCGGGAGTGATATAAAATTACCCAGTATTTCAATTCCAATTTTTGAAGGCAACTACACGGAATGGCAATCGTTTCACGATCTCTTTATGGCATTAATACACAAGAATGAGTCATTAGAAGATGTTCAGAAATTACATTATCTTAAGAGTAGCCTGAAAGGAGATGCAGAAATTTTGTTGCGCCAGTTTTCGGTAACGGATAGAAATTATGCTGAGGCTTGGTCTGTTTTGAAAAAGCGTTATAACAACAAAAGGTACATTGCTAATTGCGTATTTAAAAAGTTTTTTAGCCAGAAAACACTTTCTCAGGAGTCAGCTGCGTCCTTAAAGCAACTACTAGATACGTCAATTGAATGTATGAATTCATTAAAAAAATCTTGGCTTACCAACAGCGCAGTGGGATGCGATCATAAACTATGTCATCGTGTCAAAGCTGGATTCTGAAACGCATAAACAGTGGGAAATTACAGTAAGTAAAGATAGTACTGATGACTTACCTAGTTTTGAAGTACTGAAGTCCTTCCTGGAGACACGGTTTCGCATGTTGGAGATGGTGGAACCTGAAAATAAAGCCTACAAACTAGTTAAACCTAAGACATTTCATGTAACCTCTACAAGCGAAAATAAATGTTGTCCCTTCTGCAAAGAAACTCATTTTATATTTAATTGCAAGGAATTCGCTAAGCAACCAATAGAGGAGAGATACAGTTTCGTCCAGAAAAACAACTTGTGCTTTAATTGCTTAATTCCAAATCATTCCGTATTTAAATGCAGGCAGTCAAATAAATGTAAAATATGCAACAGACGACATCACTCTTTATTACATCGAGAATTTATAAAACAAGCAGGTGAAGTAAAGTCAAGTACAGAAGAAACTACTACAAATACACAAGAGGTTAGCAAGGTTACAGCACATATGTTACGTGGAGAACAACCTACTCAACAAGTTTTGTTGGCGACAGCATTGGTAGAGGTACCTTCGCGAACGGGACAATTGCACGTCTTCCGGGCTCTGATTGATCAGGGATCGGAGGCCTCATTCGTGACAGCGCGAGTGGTAGAGTTATTAGGTCTGAAGAGAACTCAAATCAGCGGCGTGGTGTCAGGAATTGGTGAAGGTAACAAAGTTTATATTAATCATTTAGTAGGATTACATATTAAGTCGAGGCATGAACGTGATTTTTCTATAGATGTTAATGCTTATGTAATGAAGTCGTTGACGCGTAGACTACCTGCTAGGGAAATAAGAGGGTACAATTGGCCTCAACTTAAAAATGTGAAGTTGGCTGATCCCAGCTTTAACGTCCCGAGTCGGATTGATATCCTACTTGGAGCTGACGTTTTCGGCAAAATTATAGATTTAGGTCTACTAAAGGGACCGGGCGATGTAATTGCTCAACGCACACATCTAGGCTGGATATTGACAGGTGATATATGTATACGCGAATCCTACTGAACCACAAAACATTGTTAGCTTACATGTCACCAGGCTCGTAGATGAAGACAATAATCTGTTGAAAAAATTCTGGGAAATAGAATCGGAAGAATACACAAGCAAGAAAGCATGGACAAAAGAAGAAGAAATATGTGAAAGACACTACATAAATACAACGACAAGGGATACATCGGGAAGATATGTAGTCCATTTACCTTTAAAGCATAGTGTTGAGGAAACCGTGAAAACATGCGGTGAAACTAAATATCTGGCCATCAAACGATTTAAACAGTTGGAAAGGATATTTATCAAACATGAAGATTTGAGAACAGAGTATAAGAATGTGATACATGAGTACTTAAAGATGGGTCATATGAAGAAAGCTGAAAAGGAAGAGGAAGAGGAAGCAATTTACTTACCCCATCATGCGGTCGTAAGAAAGGATAAAGACACTACAAAGGTAAGAGTGGTCTTCGACGCCTCAGCCAAGGGTTCGAATGGTCTCTCCTTAAACGACGCCATGATGATTGGCCCCACTTTACAACCTGAACTTCGTGCTCTTATCACTCGCTGGCGGTCTCATAAAATTTGTGTTGTCGGGGATATAGTAAAAATGTATCGTCAAGTAAGGATGACTAACAAACACACAAATTTACAACGTATTGTTTGGCGCAATGATATGTCTGGAGATATAGAAAGTTATAAATTACTTACAGTAACTTTTGGAACCGCTGCAGCACCATACCTTGCTGTACGGTCTATACACCAGCTGGCTGATGATGAAATCGATAGGTACCCCCGAGGATCTGCTGTTGCTAAGAATTCGTTCTACATGGATGATTTAATGACGGGGCACGAAGATCTATCAGAAATTAAAGAAATTTGCGATGAAGTTAAGAATCTGTTAAAGAAAGGCGGCTTTAAAATGCAGAAGTGGTCTAGCAACTCTGACGAGTTGCTGAGGTTTCTGCAAGATGACAAAGACAGTCCGGAAACGGTGGACAAAATAGAAATTAAGTTAGATAAGGTGATAAAAATACTTGGTCTCACATGAGACAGAAAAAGGGATACGTTCAAGGTTACAGTCAATATACCGGAAACCAGGAAACCTGTTACAAAAAGGTTAATATTATCAGATGTGGCCAGGCTCTTTGATCCATTTGGCTGGCTCTGTCCAGTGGTTATCACAGCTAAAATTATGATACAGAGACTGTGGTTAAGTAATCTTGGTTGGGATGATGAACTACCTTCTGAGCTAGTAGAGGAATGGCTTAGTTACAGAGAAGCGCTTCAAAAACTGCAAGATATTGAAGTCCCACGCTGGATTAAAACGACGTCACGCTGTAAAGAAGTGCAATTGCATGGATTCGCAGATGCCTCTTCTGTTGCGTATGCAGCAGTGGTCTATATTAAGGTTTTGGATGAATATGACAGGATCTACGTCACAATGGTGGCATCTAAAACTAAGGTAGCACCATTGAAACAATTGACGATTCCGAAATTAGAGCTTTGCGCTGCAGTGTTATTGGCTAAGCTATTGCACGAGTTGTCTGGTCTATGGGATATACATATGGATCAAATATATGCCTGGACTGATTCAATGGTGGTTCTGTCTTGGTTGCAGTCTCAACCAAGTCGATGGCAAGTTTTTGTTGGCAATAGAGTGTCGAACATAATTCAGTTGATAGACAATGACAGGTGGTATCATGTTCAATCAACCGACAATCCCGCTGACCTCGCGTCAAGAGGGGTAGCACCAATTGAAATAGTAAACAATGACATGTGGTGGGCTGGACCAGAGTGGTTAAAAAATAAAGGAATGGATTTAACAAAGAATTATATTCCTCAAACATACTTAGAGATGAAAGGATCTTTTAATGTAGTATTAAAGGAGAAACCAGTTTGGGAACGATTTTCATCTATGTTACGAATGAAAAGAGTTCTTGCATGGTGTTTACGATTTCTACATAATAAAGAAAAAAAGGAAACGTATTTAACTATGGAAGAAATGAATGAAGTTGAAGAAAAATGTATAAAATACTACCAGTACTTAGTATACGAAGATGAAATTGAAGAACTTAATAAAAAAGGAAAAATAAAGGGTAGAAGTTCTTTGATAAGTCTTACACCTTTTTTAGACAAAAGGGGGCTTCTTAGAGTAGGAGGGCGACTATCTAATGCTAATATAAATGAGAATGCTAAACATCCAATTATAATACCAAAAAAGCAGCATATTACTAAGCTTATAATTAACGAAGCCCACATAAGAACTTTGCATGGAGGTTTTCTTCAGATGCTTACATACATCCGCAGCAAGTACTGGGTAGTTAGTCTGAAGTCTGCTCTCAGAGCAATTATTCGTAACTGTAAGGTGTGTATAATTGACAAGGCAAAAATCAAGCAGCAGCTGATGGGCCAGTTACCATCTGCAAGAGTGAATCCAAACCGTGCTTTTTTCAACAGTGGAGTTGATTTTTCCGGACCTGTGCAATTGCGAACCTCAAAGGGCCGTGGTTACAAGTCAACAAAAGGCTATATTTGTGTCTTCGTTTGTATGTCTACGCGAGCTATACATCTCGAAGCTGTCACGGATTTAACGTCACAAGCCTTTATTTCAGCATTCAGGAGATTCGTTGCAAGAAGAGGTCACTGTAGGAACTTGTGGAGTGACAATGGCACCAACTTTGTGGGAGCCGCAAGGGAATTAAAGTGTATGTTTGAACAGGGCAAAGCTAATCTGGCGAGAGAGGTAGCTGAGCTCCTATCTAATGATGGTACAACATGGCACTTCATTCCGCCGAAGGCACCCAATTTTGGTGGGCTATGGGAGGCAGGCGTTCGTTCGGTCAAGAAACATTTGTCGAGAATAAGTGGTACTACAAAGCTGACCTATGAGGAAATGGCAACACTATTGGCACAGATAGAAGCCTGTCTAAACTCGAGACCTATCTTTTTTTTTTTTTTTTTTTTTTTTTTTTTATAGAATAGGCTGACAAACGAGCACACAGTCCACCTGATGGTAAGTGGTTGCTGCGGCCCATAGACATCTACATCTATCTTCCATTACAAATCAAAATGCAGATGCGTTGTCACCCGTGAGGACTGAGATGGAATGCCTCATTTCCAGTAAAAAGGGTCTCCGGTTCTCTACACTCACCATACGAAATACAGCAGCATTAAGCTACTATTTCACGCTGGTATTCTGTGAGAGCGTGGTCCTTCCCCGGTCGAGCCGACCCATTCGTGCTACAACTATACTACTAATATAACTGCAGCATGGCTCTACCACGTAAAATCTATCTGTCATTCCGAAAACACCAGTGAAACACTAGATCCACTCACCCCAGGTCATTTTCTCATTGGTGAGCCAATAATTAATATACCAGACACAAATTATGAGCACAAAAGCGTAAGTATGTTATCTAGATGGCAATTCTTACAAAACAGGATGCAAGATTTTTGGCGTAGATGGAAATCGGAATATCTCCACTCATTACAGCAACGGCATAAATGGCAAGACACAGTACCGTCTCCATGTGTTGGAGATATCGTAATCATTAAGGAAGAAGATCTCCCACCGGCGAAATGGTTATTAGGAAAAATTATAACACTACACCCTGGCGCTGATCAGCTCGTCCGCGTGGCAACAGTGCAATGCAAGGGTGATAACATTCTTAAGAGACCATTGTCTAAGTTAATATTACTTCCAATGAAACCGAATGATGAAGAACAAGGTCAATGCTAAGGGTTATACCTAATAGTGATCAGTTAATTTCACATTTTTCTATAACATCACTTGTATTTTTAATGATATTTCATTACATTATGTCACTAGAATATCTATATACAATAAAAAAAAGGTCAGTAAAAAAAATGCAAATGATAAAATACGAAGTTTCAATGCATCACGCTAAAACAATAAGCCACAGAGGACTTTGTACCTGAATAATGATGGTAATGAGAACACTTTGTTATAGCATATTTTAGGTTTAAACTTGTAATCCTTGAGTTTATGTATTTTTCATAGCATATTAATTAATTTATTGCCTAAATAAATTTAAACCTATTTTTCGATTTAAGATTGACTTATATTACTCCTTCATGCATATTATTCGGAGTACAAGTGCTGAAATGTTAAATTAATTTATAAAGGTATTGTTACATTCAGATACAGTCCACGTTTGGAAGTAAAAAAGATAAATAAAAGGAAATAATATAAATTACCACTGAAAAATTATATTTAGGATTTATTGTTTGTTCTTGTCCTACTTCATAATAAATCTTGATCATAAGATTGTTAAAATAAATAATTCATAGTGCCTAGTACTTTGATATTTTACAGATAGTAGGAATTTTGTACAAGTGTTCCCATTCCATACATGTGTTGCATGTTATAATAAGATATGTTTGGGTTTGAGCGAAAAATGGTTTTGCTGTTCAGATTTCAATTCTCGTGAATTTTATATTATAAGTTTAAGGTATAATTTGTAACTTAATTACTATGTGCATTACATTTGGTTTTGAATTTTGTTCTTTTTGAGCACTTAGTTAAAAAACTGTGGTTTTTGGAGGGCGGTATGTTTAGTACATATTTGATTTTTCTAGCGGTCGGGTAACCCTATGTAATTATCCCTATAAAACAATGTATATCGCTGTAGTTGTTTGCGCGGCAATAGATGTCATAATGTATGTTCAGTAAGAATAAAGTAATCATTGAGTGAAGACACGTTTATTTAATTATTTCACCTGCAAGCAAAAGTGCACCTTATTATAAAGTGTACAAGTGGGGTCACCCATTTGGTTCCTAAAGACCAGTGTACCACAAACCCGTGCAAATACCGCCCCATCGCGTGTCTACCGACCATATACAAGACACTAACATCCATTTTAAGCGCGAGAATCACTCGTCATCTGGACTCAAATCAGGTGAAACGCAACCGTCGGAACTTCTCCGCCGCCTGGATAGACTACAGAAAGGCATTCGACTCGGTGGCCCATACATGGCTAAAGAGAGTCCTCGAGCTGTACAAGATAGACTGTACAGTTAGAGACTTCCTCGAGCAGTGTATGGGGCAGTGGAGTACGATCCTTTGTCATCTGGGCGAGCGGATGATGGCTGCGGAGACCCAGAAAAGGATAAGAAGGGGTATCTTCCAGGGCGATTGTCTGAGTCCAATCTGGTTCTGCCTCTCTCTGAACCCTCTCAGTACCTTACTGGAGGGCTCCGGGAGGGGATTTCAGCTACGGAAAGGAGGGACAAAAGTGACCTACCTTTTCTATATGGATGACCTCAAGTTATTCGCCTACAGTCGTCTTATGGAATTGCTCAACATCACTTGTGAATTTTGCAATTCCTTTGGAATGGAGCTGGGGACGGATAAGTGTGCGCTCCTCCATGTTGAAAGGGGAAGGGTTGCTAACTCTGAGGGCATATACTTATCTATATCCGTCAACTTAAGAACCCATTCCGAGGCTGAAACATACCGATACCTGGGTATGTCACAGAACATCGGTATCGATGAGGCTGGTATGAAACAGTCGGTTTGCGACGTGTTTTATGTACGCTTGACCAAAGTGCTTAACAGCCTTTTGTCCGGTGTGAATAAGACACACGCATATAACGGTTGGGTCATGCCCGTCCTCATGTATACCTTTGGCATGCTCAGGTGGACTCAGATTGAACTTAACGCCCTGGATAGAAAAGTCCGCACTACCATGACGTCCCATAAGATGCATCATCCGAGATCGTCGGTAATGAGGCTGTACTTGCCGCGAAAGCATGGTGGGCGTGGCTTCTTGAGCGCGCTCACCATGCATAATCGCGAAGTGTTACGGAGGCTGCACCTCCGTAATTACTTCCTGGCGAGATCGGATGATCCATTCTATAAGGACGTCATTTCTTGTGATAAAGGACTTACCCTTCTATCCTTTTTTTTGCTTTTCTTCCTGCTGTTTTTTATTTTACAGCATCCTTTATTTCTCATGAATTTTGATCTTTTGTTATTCAGCTAGGTTTTTTTATTAGTTTTTTTTATATCTTTTTTACAATAGTTACGTATTTTCGCCTCTATCCCCCTCTATCCTTAGCCAACGAGCAATGGCAAGACCCGGCAGTGCAGAGCATTTCCGACCGGGAGACCGTATGGAAGGAGAAGGAGCTCCACGGTAGGTTCTACAAGGCTCTACATGAGCCTTTCGTAGACGCAGGAGCCTCCCTCCACTGGCTACGCTTTGGTGACCTCTTCGGGGAAACCGAGGGTTTTGTCTGTGCAATACAAGATCAGGTTATTAAGACCAACAACTATCGGAGATACATCGTAAAGGATGGCACCGTCGACATCCGTCGTGCTTATCGCCATCCCGGTGAGTCACTTAGGCATGTCATCTCCGGTTGTTCGCCGCTTTCTAACTCTGAGTACTTGCACAGACACAACCTAGTAGCCAGAATTCTTCACCAGGAGCTCGCTCTGAAATACGGTCTCGTGGATCGGAAATTGCCGTATTACAAGTACTTGCCGAAAGCCGTGCTCGAAAATGATCGCGCCAGGCTCTATTGGGACCGGGCCATCATCACAGATAGGACTATTCTTGCGAATAAGCCTGATATTGTGCTGATGGACCGGGCACAGCCAAGGATATTTTTGGTCGACATTACCATTTCGTATGACGAGAACCGTCCGTTGTGCCGTGTAGTGGCGGTTAAGAATATCCACTACCCCATATCTTCCCGTGGGTGTCGTAAAAGGCGACAGAGGGAAACAGGCAGGAGATGGGCAGCAGCATCTTCCTGATAACAACAATTACACAAAAAAAACTGCGGTTGCCAACCCGCTCGCCAAGCGTGGCAACTATGGCAATATACCCCCCATGAACAATAACACAAATAGACGGCCCCCAGTCCCCGGCGGCCCCGCTATTCCTGGCTACGGTGGCGACCATGGTAACGGCGGGGCAGGGGGTGCTAAGGAGGAGGTTCGGTTGCCACCTACGACGACTCGACCTGGCAACGTTTAACGCACGCACACTGAGGACTGACGAGAAGATCCTGGAGCTGGAAGAAGAGATAGACAAATTGCACTGGAGTATTATAGGATTATCCGAGGTCCGAAGAGAGGGGGAGGACACGGTGATTCTCGAATCCGGCAACTTGTTCTATCACCGGGAGGGCGACCATCTGTCCCAAGGAGGTGTCGGATTTATCGTCCACAAGTCTCTCGTCAACAACGTTGTAAAGATTTGGAGTGTGTCGACGAGGGTCGCGTACCTGATACTCAGAATCACCAAACGGTATTCGCTGAAGGTCATACAGGTTTACGCACCAACCTCGGCACATCCCGATGAGGAGGTGGAGGAAATGTATGAGGATATTTCCAAAGCCATGCATTCCTCCAAAACCCACTACACGGTGTTGATGGGAGACTTCAACGCAAAACTAGGCACAAGAGAAAGCGGTGAGCTGAAGTTAGGGAAATTTGGGGTAGGGCAACGGAACCGAAGGGGCCAGCAGCTGGCCGAATTTATGGAAAAAGAGGGACTCTTTATGATGAACTCTTTCTTCCAGAAGCGGCCCCACAGGAAGTGGACCTGGTCTAGCCCCGACGGTTCGACAAAAAATGAGATTGACTTCATTATGACGACCAGACGCCAACTGTTCAGTGATGTCTCAGTGATCGCAAGGGTGAAAACTGGCAGCGATCACCGAATGGTTAGAGGCACACTGAACCTAAACGTTAAGTTTGAGAGGTCTCGTCTAATGAAGTCAACGCTCCGTCTCCCTCGTGCTCTAATCCAGAATCCTGAAAACTTTCAGCTCGAGTTACACAACCGCTTTCAGTGCCTACAAGATTGCAATGCAGTGGACGATATGAATGACAAGCTCGTGGAAACTGTCCATGCGGTCGGAGCTAAGTTCTGCAAGACCCGCCGCAGAAGAACACAAAAACTCTCCGATCACACTCTTAATCTCATGGCTGTTAGACGGGAGATGAGGCTGCAATCGTCAACAGACTTGACAGCATACAGGCAACCGAACAGACAGATCTCCAAATGCATGCGGCGAGACTTACGCAACTTTAATACTGCTCGTATTAAAGAAGAGATCGAGCGGAACCAGGGCTCCAAAGTCTTTGCCAGAGATCTGTCTGCCCGTAAGAGCCAACTGTCAAAGCTGAAGACTGAGTGTGGCAGCATCGTTTCCGGGACACCTGAGATTTTGAGTGAGATTGAGAGGTTCTATGGGCAGCTGTACACATCATCGTTGGAGCCACACGTAAGTGTGAGTAACGATCCAAGAGCAAGTCTTATCCGACACTATTCCGATGATATCCCGGACGTCAGTCTAAGCGAGATTAGAATGGCTCTCCAGCACCTTAAAAACGGCAGGGCCCCAGGCGAGGATGGAATTACAGCGGAGCTTCTGAAAGCGGGTGGAACACCGGTACTTGAAGTCCTTCAGAGGCTCTTCAATTCCGTCCTCCATGGTGGCACTACTCCAGAGGCGTGGAGCAGAAGTGCGGTGGTCTTGTTCTTTAAGAAAGGCGACACCGCTCTCTTGAAGAACTACAGACCGATTTCCCTTCTGAGCCGCGTCTACGTGCTGTTTTCGAGAGTCATTACGAATCGTCTCGCACGCAGACTCGACGACTTCCAGCCTCCCGAACAAGCCGGTTTCCGAAAAGGCTTCAGTACCATAGACCACATACATACCCTGCGGCAGATTGTACAGAAGACTGAAGAGTACAATTTACCACTTTGCCTGGCGTATGTGGACTATGAGAAAGCCTTTGATTCCGTCGAAATTTGGGCGGTGCTGCAGTCCCTTCAGCGGTGCCAAGTTGACTGTCGGTATATCGAAGTGCTGAAGTGTTTGTACAGTAGGGCTACGATGGCTATCCGAGTACAGAACCAGAGCTCGCAACCTATCCAACTGCAGAGAGGTGTAAGACAGGGTGACGTTATATCCCCGAAACTCTTCACCGCTGCTTTGGAAGACGTTTTCAAGCTACTGGACTGGAAAGGATACGGTATTAACATCAATGGCGAGTACATCACTCACCTTCGATTTGCCGACGATATAGTCCTTATGGCAGAATCGCTGGAGGACTTAAGCACTATGCTCAATGACCTCAATAGTGCCTCCCAACGGATAGGTCTTAAGATGAACATGGACAAAACAAAGATCATGTTTAATGTCCATGTCACACCTATGCCGGTAGTTGTTGGGAGCACTATGCTCGAAGTTGTTGACGAGTACGTTTACCTGGGACAAATAGTCCGACTAGGTAAGTCCAACTTCGGCCGAGAGGTCAATCGACGGATTCAACTCGGCTGGGCAGCGTTCGGGAAATTACGACATATCTTCTCGTCAGGTATACCTCAATCTCTAAAAACTAGATTGTACAACCAGTGCGTGTTGCCAGTGATGACTTACGGATCTGAGACGTGATCCTTCACTGCTGGCCGTATGAGGACGCTCAAGGTCGCTCAGCGAGCTATGGAGAGGGCTATGCTCGGAGTTTCTCTGCGTGATAGACTCAGAAATGAGGATACCGCAGTAAAACCAGAGTGACCGACATAGCCCAACGGATTAGTAAGCTGAAGTGGCAATGGGCCGGCCATATAGCTCGAAGAACCGATAACCGATGGGGAAGAAAGGTTCTCGAATGGCAGCCTCGTACCGGTAGGCGTAGTGTAGGGTGACCCCCCACTAGATGGAGTGACGACCTGGTAAGATATGCAGGAAGTCGATGGATGCAGGTGGCTCAGGACCGTGCTTTGTGGCATTACTTGGGGGAGGCCTATGTTCAGCAGTGGACTTGTGAAGGGCTGTAATGATGATGACGAGAACCCCGTAAAAGCCGAAAGAGATAAGCAAACAAAATATCTAGACCTAGCTCACGAGGTGACCGACATGTGGGGTGGTCTGCCAACCGAAATTATTCCTGTAGTCGTCTCTGCAAACGGGCTAATCCTAGTCAGCCTTTCGTGTCATCTGAGGCGACTGGGACTACGTGGCGGACCGCTCCAGGCTCAAATGCACAAGGCGGTGGTCCTCGATACCGCCCACATCGTCCGCCGCTTTCTTTCCCTTTCCCCCTGACCCTCGGCCGTTTGGTCTCCTGCCGAGGGCCTCCATCTGGTTGGGCTTTTATTTATTTACGTATTTTTATATTTATTTAATTTTATTGATATTTATGTATATTCATCTTTTCATTTCCATTTATATTTATATATTTATAGAACCCAACCAGATGAGAAAACTATATTGATACCCCCCAATAATGACGTAACGATGATCAATAATTCATTAACGTTAGATCATATCAGATACCCAGGTATAAATAGCTCTAGCACAAATGTCTCAAAACGATTCTAGTCATTCAGTTAATAGAATCCCGCCCTGAGCTCACATGAATTCCCGCGGGCCTACTGCCGCGTTTAAAGCGAGGAATAAGCAAATAGAACAATGGGTCTTGGTGCAATGCCAACATAGTTAAGGCTGAATGGCACCGATTGTCTTTGTATTCACGACTCCTACCCGTTTTACGATGAGCTTAAATTTTATTGAATTGTATATTTAGAGACTTAATATTCAAAAAGTTTTGTCGTAGTCTAATAAATAGTTCTAATAATAGGTTCCATGGCGCAGTGGCTTAGCAATCAGTGGCTGCGCTGGAGGCCGCGGGTTAGAATCCCGCACGGAACAAGTATTCGTATGGCCTACAAATAATTGTTCCGGGTCTGGATATTTGTCCTTGTGCAATTTATGTTTGTAAACTGTCTACACGATACAGGAGAAAATCCTAATGTTAATAATTAAGCGTATATTATGTACAACAGTTATTGTTAAAATAGCAGTTAATATTGGTGTAATAATGACAATCATAGCCGTGTAGTGGCGAAGTAAGAATATCCACTAGCCCATATCGTCCCGTGGGTATACAAGATGGCAGAGGGAAATTGAAACAGTAGTTGCGCAGCAATACCTTCCTTATAACAACTGACAATAATAAAAAACTGCAGTTGCCAACCCGCCGCCCAAGCCTGGCAACTATAGCAAAATACCCGCTACGATGCAATCTACGGGGAAAGCATATGTTAAGCTGTAGCCTTTTATAGGCTGTAATGGATGGACAATCATGCACAATTTGTGGAAGGCTTATGTTCAGCAGCGCATTTGTGAAGAGCTGTAACGATGATGATGATGATGATGAATAATCATCCATTCGACAAAACTGAGAATTCATCTATTGGATGATTTTTCTGGTATTTGAAAGTCGAAATTTTAACGTGACTCCACGTTTTAGGTCTTAGATTCCGATCGGATTCTACTGTTATAAGTGGATGTCTGTCTTTGTGTTTGCGTGCGTACGTTTTTATGTTCGTGAACGTTTTCGTCTCGAAGTAGTTATCGTCATATCGCCTTTAAGCCACACTAAACGCTTAATTGCCTTGTGAATACATGACATTGCGAATGTTTTGCGGCACCTCCAGGCATTCGGTAAACATCTCAACAATCTCAACATTTCTACGTATACATGTATGTTTCTACGTATATAAGTGGTAGAGCCACGCTACAGCTATGTTATAGTTTTAGCACAATAGGGTTAGCGCGACCGAGAAAAGACCAGGCTCTCACAAAATAAATGCGCGAAATAGCACCTTAAGCTTAAGCTGTGTTTCGTTCATATGGTGAGTGTAGAGATCTCGAGACCCTTTTTTACTGGAAACGAAGCATTCCATTTTAATCCTCAGGGGTGACAACGCATCTGCATTTTGATTTTTAATCGAGGATAAATGGAGATGTCTATGGGTCATAGCATCCACTTACCATCAGGTGGACTGTGTGTGTGCTCGCTTGTCAAGTTTATTGTATAAAAAAGAACTGTTTGCTGTCTTTATGGAAAACTTATACCTAGCGGTGACATATTTTCGTGCTGGTAATGATAATGTTAAGTTATGACGGACACATGGCAAAATAACATCATCTATTCATCCATTACAGCCTATGATAATCCACAGCTGAACATAGGCCTCCCACATAAATTGCCTCATAGGCGACTTTGCCATAGTTGCCACACTTGGCAGGCGAGTTGGCAACTGCAGTTTTTTTATTGCTTTGCGTTAAAGCTTCTATTTAAGTTTCCTCTGTCGTCTCTTACGACACGCACGGGACGATACGAGATAGTGGATATTCTTACACCGCCTCTACACGGGATGACCATCTGATCTGATATTAAGCAATATTTATAATTAATATAAAATTCATAAAATTTAAAAATAAATAAATGCAGAAGAAAGTTGTGGTCAGATAAATATAATATTTCCTTTAGTACATTTTTAATCACAAAGTTGCATTTTATTTCAATAAAATTTACAACTAAAATCTGAACTAGAACATCACAGGATATTACAGTATTTTGTGTACCGTCCGTTTCCGGTACACATACAAAGACTTCCGCCCGTCAATATGGCCGCCTAAACAACACATCACGTTGTAGAAATTAAATTCTTTAAATAAACTTTAAGTTAAAATAAATGTCCCTAAATAAACTTTTAATAAGACCAGGTTAAGTTAAAAAAGCTTTATAGATATTGAAAGGTACGTCGGCTCGACCGAGGAAGGACAGCGCTCTCACAGAATATCAGCACAAAATAGCTGCTGTGTTTTGTATGGTGAGTGTGGGGAACCGGAGACACCTTTTTACCGAAAAGGAGGCTTTCCTTTTTAGTCCTTAGGGATGACAATACATCTGCATTTTAATTCGTTATTGACGATAGATGCATGTGGGCTACAGCATTCACTTACCATCAGGTGTGTGCTCGTTTGCCACTCTTATTCTATTTGAAAAAATTTAAAAAGAAAACATTAATAACGAAAAAATTTATCACTGATCAAGGCTGTTTAAAAAAAACTATTTACAAGCGATAATAATAGTGAATAAACTAAAGAAACAATTTACAAGATATAATAGAACTGACAAAACAAGACAGTTAAAACGGGTTATTTACACAAAACAAATATTAGTATAGATCTTGTGAATGTTGATGCTGTGGAGTCAATAGAGTGGATAAAATGGCTAGAAAGTTCCCTAATTTTTGAGTTGGAATATTGGAAAAATTTTATCGCCTAAAATTCGTTGTGAACTTTAAAATGAATAATATTGGTAAACATGGGATAAAACACGATGCTTTAAACCATCAACGTTTTTATAGAGCCATTAAATAAGTCACCCGGCATTAATTCCGCCGACCATGTTGCTTGACAGTTAAAAACTCAAATTTTCTCGTAATCAACTTTAATGAAGTCCCTTGTCAGTTGCTATCCCACAGATAAAATTCAATAAGGACTTATTTCGTGGAGTTTCACTAATTACACTTCAATGTTATTTGTTTTATTGCAGTCTTCATAATATAAATCTTGAATATGGGCTATCTACATAATCTGTAAACTACCTACATACACAAGTAAGTTTACTCGGTTTTATTTTATAAAAGGGGTGACAAACGAGCACGTAATCTACCTCATAGTAAGCGGATGCCGTATATATATATATATATATATATATATATATATATATATATATATATATATATATATATATATATATATATATATATATGTCACTTCTATTATATACCATATACGTAACTCTTTTCCAATTCTTTACCAAGGATCAATTAAAATCGACCTGATAATGTTGTGAGAACAAAAATACAATGGCCAGATAATTTAAATGTAGGATGCAATTAGCTATTACTTCATTTAAGTGACTTAAAATTAATTGCCTTGCCGTTTGCCGATTCATAAATTTTTCGGTTTCCGGTTAAAATCTAAAGCCGTTACCGTTACAGCCCGTTAACATCCACCGCTGAACATGGGCCTCTCCCACAGATTGATGTAAGGGAAGTATTTTGTAACTGGCAAACAGTGAAAAAAGACAACTCAATTTAACCATGCTCAAAGGAAACAAATAGAAGGAACAGTGACACATATTGAAATGCCAGTTCGTTTGAAATACCTGACCTGAAAAATAGACGAAATTCCCTTTCATGACGCATTTATAATGACACAAAAAATATTTTTACAAACGTCAGAATTTAACTAAATTTTCGCAAATAACCGCGAACAGCTTCGCTGTCAATAGCAAAGAAATGCTGATTGGTGAGCTTAGAGTTGGCATTGGCTGTGCAATTGACGGGAAAATTGCAAATAACATAATTTATTTACATACAACTACAGAAAGAAATAAATACGAAGAGGTTTATGAACACGAGTGTACCGAAGCGTTCAAAATTTCCATGGCCCTTTTAAAAAAAGTAGTATTCCCCATTTTGCGAAGAGGACATGCAAAAGATTATGCTTCCTCAAAACAACAGTGCATACCGCATACATTAGTCTTTTGAAAGAACATGCAAAAGATAATGCTTCATTAGTAGGACTGACAGTGTGTCAGTGTGCCAGGCGTAGACTTAAAAAAAACTCTGAACTGTCAACAGTGGTTGGGCTACAGGGTCCCGAGTTCGATTCCGGGAATAATGACTCCAAAATTATTAGGTGCGCGAATAACGAAAGTGGACTGTATTAGCGTTGTTCGTTATAAACCAAAACAAAATGGTGGACGTGGCACGTCTGGACAAATATACTTGCTATCAATTTAATTTACTGCTAGTTGCTAAGGAAAAAAAGCAAATAAAAACCGCTCAAGATTTAAAGGAACAGGCACTTAACGGGGGGCCAATCTGCTAACCCCCCCCCCCCCAGAAAGCAAGTCCGTTCAGGAAGTGAAGGTAGGTTGTACCGGCTAATTTTGACTAAATAAAAATGCGAGGGTATTCGTTTTTGGCGCAACCAAACCGAAGTAGTTTTTTGGTTGTTGGAACATTTTCTATCCCTGCATAATAGTTTTATATTATTTTATTTATTACCTACATATTATTTTTAGGACTTATTAATACCTATCGCCGTTCATCATTAAGTAAGATAGTAGCAATCAAGCGCTTTATAGCACTGTGGTAAGCTTTATTAGTTTTATTAACGTGATAGAGTCTGCAGCTATATTATGGTTGCAGCACGAATGGGTCACCTTTATCGAGGTAGGAATCAGGCTCTCACAGAATACAGCGTAAAATAGCGGCTTAATGCAGTTGTTTCGTTTGGTGAATCTAGAGATCCGGATACCCCCTTTACTGGAAAGTAGATCTTCCATTTCAGTTTTTAGAGATGACAAAGCATCTGTATTTTGAATCCTAATCGAGGATAAATGTGTATGTTCTATGGACACATCATCCACTTACCATCAGGTGGACTGCGTACTTGTTTGTCACCCTTATTTTACATAGAAAAGCTACGGTAAGTTTGCTTTGTCTTAACTATTGACTACTTAGTACATACTTATTTTGTCACTTCGGTGTCTCTGACACTTTTAAGTCTGTGTCATTCACAAAATTTGATAACAAATAAATAATGCGTAGTGCACACATCAGACTTTAGATTAAACTTACTTAAACATTAAGAATGCTAATAATGCGTGCTGCCGGTGTTCTATAAATAAGTAAATGAGCGCTTCTCCTAAATAATTTGCTTACATTACACCGAATTCGAGTATTAATAATGATAGTGATAGATGAAGTATAATGATAATAATAATAAATAATAATAAAAATAATAAAATGGCGTAGGGAATTGACGACCCCATCGCCCGCTGACGTAACAGTTAAGTGACAAAACTGCTACGTCAACGCAGTCAGCCAGCGCCTTGCGAGAGGTGTGAGCGCCGTGCATCGGCAGAATTCAGGGTGCAAAGGCCCGTTTGTGCTTATGGCCGTCCACGATACGGTGCCGGGCCTGGGCGTCTCCCGTTAATGGACGCCCATATTATGGATGATGGAGAAAAAGATAGTGCGCAAAGGGCCGCTGCCTGGAGGTCGCCAGGGCGCGTCTGGAGCTTGCGCTGGACGCGACAGCATGCGGGCCGCCAGCCGAGCGCGGGGTGTTGCAAGATCACCTAGCAGCCCCCCGCATCCATCATGCCCACCAGAAGGCTTGGTGTCGGCTGGGTCTTCTCGGGCTCAGCAAGCGGCACCCGCCGCTGGTGGAGCACGTCGCATGCGTTGGTCTAAATCAATGAATGAAAACGCACTGCGGGCGAAAGGGGAAGAAACTGGATGTTTGGCGTATCGGGCTCGGATGCATCGCTTTTTTGCAGAGCTGGAGCCATCTCTATCCGTCACTGAGCAAAACCTGGCAGACCGAGTTATATACATCCTACGCTCCAACATATTTGGTGACGCCGAACTCGAGCGACTACGACGTGGGGCTATTCCTTCATCGTATGGAAATGCTACGGCTGGGAATGCGGCGCCACTAGATGCGCAACAAACTGCATATGTGGATGCTGCCGTCAACATTCCATTTGTGGCTAATTCAGACGATGATGGAATAGTCTCTCACGAACTAGAGAAAATGAGGAGCATACTGGAAGAGTCGATGCTGGAAACGCGCAGCATGCCTCTCGAAAATCGACCGCGAGTTCCCCGCATACCCCTTAACAAGCGAAATCGGGCTGTCGTGCGGGCTCTTAACCCAATGCTGGTGACCTATTTGGAAGCCAGCCGGGACCTTTGCGAGACGGATTCAATTCTTTTTGGCGCCGCACTGGCAGTATGCCGTATTATTGGCGCCAAACTTCCCGTGGCTGGACGTGCTACTCAAAAAAGTAGCGCCATCCCAGCCTGGAGAAAAAGATTTGAGGACCGTATCGCAAAGGCAAGGGCCCTTATCGGCAGACTGACAAGCTTCAGGTCGGGTAATAATAGACCGAGGATTATGCGCACCGTTAGGATGGCGTTTGCTGGGACAAATATCAGTTTGTTCCAGCCGAATATCACGCAAAAACTAACGGAGCGCATAGATGACCTGAAGCAAAAAATCGCTGCTTGGGGGAAGCGGATTCGACGATTTAGCGAGAGGTCAAGGCGGTTCAACCAGAATCGTCTCGTCCAGAGTGATCAGAAGAGGCTCTATAAATCATTGGAGCGACCAGAGGTATGTGGAGCGGGCCCAGGACCAGATCAGGCTGACACTGTCGCATTTTGGCGTGGCCTGTGGTCAGAGCCCGTAAACCACAGCGCGGGCCCTTGGATGGAAGTTGTGGCGAGCCAGAGTGCAAGTGTTACGCCTATGGACCCCGTCACCATAACGCCTGAAGACGTGGCTGAGGCGGTCCGTAGGGCCCCGAACTGAAAAAGTCCGGGGCTCGACGGGCTGCATCATTACTGGCTAAAGGGGTTCGTAGTGTGTCACGCTGTGCTCGCCCGACAGTTTCAAGAGGCTCTCGATCAGAAGTCGCTCCCGAGCCTCTTCACTACTGGGATCACTCATTTGGTTCCTAAAGATCAGGATACCACAGACCCGGGCAAATACCGCCCCATCACGTGTCTACCCACCATATATAAGACACTGACATCCATTTTGAGCGCGAGAATCACTCGTCATCTGGAGCTAAATCGGGTGATGTCACGCGCTCAAAATGGATGCCGGGGCGGTGGTCGTGGAACCAAGGAACCACTCCTCATTGACGCGGTCATTGGCAAAGTGGTGAAACGCAACCGTCGGAATTTCTCCGCCGCCTGGATAGACTACAGAAAGGCATTCGACTCGGTGCCCCATACATGGCTGAAGAGAGTCCTCCAGCTGTACAAAATTGACTGTACAGTTGTAGACTTCCTCGAGCAGTGTATGGGGCAACGGAGTACGATCCTTTGCTATCTGGGCGAGCGGATGATGGCTGCGGAGAACCACATAAGGATAAGAAGGGGTATCTTCCAGGGCGATTGTCTGAGTCCAATCTGGTTTTGCCTCTCCCTGAACCCTCTCAGTACTTTACTGGAGGGCTCCGGGAGGGGATTTCAGCTTCGGAAAGGAGGTACAAAAGTGACCCACCTTTTCTATATGGATGACCTCAAGTTATTCGCCTCCAGTCGCTCCCATCTTATGGAATTGCTAAACATCACTTGTGAATTTAGCAATTCTATTGGGATGGAGCTGGGAACGGATGAGTGTGCGGACCTCCATGTTGAAAGGGGAAGGGTTGCTAACTCTGAGGGCATAGACTTATCTATGCCCGTCAACTTAAGGACCCTTTCCGAGGCTGAAACATACCGATACCTGGGTATGTCACAGAACATCGGTGTCGATGAGGCTGGTATGAAACAGTCAGTTTGCGACGTGTTTTATGCACGCTTGACCAAAGTGCTTAACAGCCTTTTGTCCGGTGTGAATAAGACACACGCATATAACGACTGGGTCATGCCTGTCCTCATGTATACCTTTGGCATACTCAGGTGGACTCAGACTGAACTTAACGCCCTGGATAGAAAAGTCCACACCACCATGACGTCCCACAGGATGCATCATCCGAGATCGTCGGTAATGAGGCTGTACTTGGCGCGAAAGCATGGTGGGCGTGGCTTCTTGAGCGCGCTTACCATGCATAATCGCGAAGTGTGCAGCCTCCGTAATTACTTCCTGGCGAGATCGGATGATCTATTCTATAAGGACGTCATTTCTAGTGATAAAGGACTTACCCCTCTATCCTTAGCCAACGAGCAATGGCAAGACCCGGCAGTGCAGACAATTTCCGACCGGGAGACCGTGTGGAAGGAGAAGGAGCTCCACGGGAGGTTCTACAAGGCTCTACATGAGCCTATCGTAGACACAGTAGCCTCCCTCCACTGGCTACGCTTTGGTGATCTCTTCGGGGAAACCGAGGGTTTTGTCTGTGCAATACAGGATCAGGTTATTAAGACCAACAACTATCGGAGATACATCCTAAGGGATGGCACAGTGGACGTCTGTCGAGCTTGTCGCCATCCCGGTGAGTCACTTAGGCATGTCATCTCCGGTTGTTCGGCGCTTTCTAACTCTGAGTACTTGCACAGGCACAACCTAGTAGCCAGAATTCTTCACCAGGAGCTCGCTCTGAAATACGGTCCCGTGGATCGGAAATTGCCGTACTACAAGTACTTGCCGGAAGCCGTGCTCGAAAATGATCGCGCCAGGCTCTATTGGGACCGGGCCATCATCACAGACAGGACTATTCTTGCAAATAAGCCTGATATTGTGCTGATGGACCGGGCACAGTCAAGGATATTTTTGGTCGACATTACCATTCCGTATGACGAGAACCTCGTGAAAGCCGAAACAGACAAGCGAACAAAATATCTGGACCTGGCTCACGAGGTGACCGACATGTGGGGTGGTCTGCCGACCGAAATTATTCCTGTAGTCGTCTCTGCAAAAGGGCTAATCCCAGTCAGCCTCTCGGGTCATCTGAGGCGACTGGGACTACGTGGCGGACCGCTCCGGGCTCAAATGCAGAAGGCGGTGCTCCTCGATACCGCCCGCATCGTCCGCCGGTTTCTTTCCCTTTCCCCCTAACCCTCGGCCGTTTGGTCTCCCCTGCCGAGGGCCTCCATCTGGTTGGGCTTTTATTTATTTATGTATTTTTATATTTATTTTATGTTATTGATATTTATGTATATTAATCTTTTCATTTTCATTTATAATTATATATTTATAGAACCCAACCAGATGCGAAAACTATATATATATATATATATATATATATATATATATATATATATATATATATACCCCACTAATAATAATAAATTTATTCACAAGAAATATGGTACAAAGATGTTCTTATAAAATGAATCACACATTTCACCAATTTGGTATATGAAAACTTATGGTTAGAATATACAATATTTAAGTACAATTAAACGTAAAAAGAATTAGTATATAATTAATATATATTAAAAATTAATATTAAAACATGTTAAGGAACAGATGAGTCGGAAAGGAGCGTACTAGACAAAAGTTTATCGACCAAATTGGCGATATATTTTATTTATTAAGTACCCTTAACCGACGAGCATATGTACGTGTAGGTATATGGATGTGAAGGAAGCGAGGTGTGTCTGGATGTTGCTAAATGGAAGTCTGTAGTCTCTGCCTACCCCTCTGGGTGACAGGCGTAAGTGTTTATGATGTTAAGGCAACAATAAGCCGGTGCTATTCGTTTAAAAAATATTTTTATACATTCATCATTCATCACAGACCGTAGTTTTCGTAAGTAGCCGTGTCATGCAACTGCTGAAGCATTGTCCATAGAGACGCTTTAACAGTCTGAATAAGCTGTACCAAGGAAAGATAAAACTGAACGTTCTAACTGTACCGTTAAATTGCACAGTTTTAACTGGTGTGGAGCCCGCATTACGGCACTTACCGGGTTTATGGTAAGTATGTTCATTTTATAACTAGACAGTGGCTAAATTACTGCAGGTATAAAATTTAGTACCTTCACTAGACGTGAACGTACCGTGCAATTTGAACTCATTGAATTGGCTTTAAAAGTTCATTGAATATTTAAAGCTAAATAATATATTACTGAACAACCATATACATTAAAACTTCCATTAACACATATATCAATCATACAATAAACTTATTTTATGCTCGATAATTTTTTTGTAAATATACATATACCTCGTTTAGAGCCGACGCAGTATCAGAGGCAGCTGCACTAAGTATGAGCCCCCGAGAGATGACTATATATTTGTGCCATTGCTGTAGAGACTAATTGCGCCCTCCTTTCTGCCAAGGAGGGTTGCGTTCGTATACGGCTTAGAGATCTCTAGTCAGATCGTTAAGCCAATTCCTAAAAGGTTGGGTTTAGTGGGTAAAAGTCGCCACATAACCACGTAGCCGGCTGCGTGGTATGCTATGAGCATTCCCAACCTCCCTCCCCCGCTTTCCGGAGGGTTGCCCATATTTGCTTCGGGCGCAAAAAAAAAATAGAGACTAACGGCCCGTGGGGTCCATGTGCGGTGAAGTTACAAAAGGAAATATATCCACGACTGGTCATCGCGGCTGATAGGGAAGTATAGCCATTCAGCAAGGAATCGCAGCCAGTGTCCTTGGCACGACACCACGGGGGGTAGAACGATATGATAATTTAAATTTTTATATCAAACTGAATAATAGACTTGTTTATAAAATATGCAAAACATAGGTTGTTAAACCACAAAAATATGTTGTTAAACCTCTTAGACACATCATTTCTTTACTGTACGAACATCTAATTCAAATTTAAATTGTTTATTGCATGTCACATAACAAATTTAAGATGGTACATCATTGACAGGTATCCAGGTATGTGTGACGCCCTGCAAGGACAAAGCTTAAACTTAAACGTAAATTATAAAATATCATAAATATTCAATATTGTGTTATGTAAAAATAATATGTAATTTAGTTAAAATAATTAGAAATACAATGTAATCGAAGTGTCCCTCCTTTGTTAATTTTTATCACAAAAAATAAAGTTAAAGTTAATAATAATATTTTTACGAATAGATTTTGTTAAATTTTTTATCAAAATGCGCAGTTTTCTCAGATGTTTATAATATGCGGTATATGATTTTTTTTAATATTATAAGCCCGCACTTAACTGAAGTCCCACCTGAGGGGTAAGTGGTGATAAATTTTTAATTTTTTAACTGACATAAAGTGGGGGCTAGTCAAAACTAATTTTGATTTAAATAAGTTTATCCTAAGCTAAAATAAATTTTTATATTTCTATTAGGGTTTTGTAATAGGTGACTTACCTTCCTTACCTTCATTTTAAAATTATAGCCGTGGTGAACTATGACTTTGGTTAAACAGGCGCGGGGGGGGGGGGGCATGAGTGCTGCAAAGTACTCGAAACGTCGGGAATTGAAAATAAATTAATATATGCGATATAATCTGTTAAACTTAGTTTCACTTAAATGTGTAATTTTCGCGTAAACATTAGGAATCATTGATTAACTAACTCAATGTTAGAAATCCTTCAAAATTTTGACTAAACTGTGTATTTGTTTATTCTAAATAAAATACTTCATGAGCATTTATTGTAAAATTTCATAATATCTACTTCAAGATACGACGATTGAGCTGATGACCTCCTTAAGAGCTTTCGAAATAACGACCTTTCTTAGTGGCCTTGTTATCCGGAAATACGGTTGATAAGGATTCTTAGGTCACCTTTATAGAGATCCGTTTGCTAAATATTTTACAAAGCAACAGAAGGGATGAGAAAATCAGATAATAAAAATATATTTTGCATTTCTCAAGATTTTGCAAGCATTTTTGTGCATTTATCACAAATTCAACAAAAATAAACATTTTCACTAGAGTGGTGTTTTACTTTCATTGTTTCAACATTAATAAAATGATACTTACGAATACACTTTATTATTAATATATTAATATCTATATACATAAATTAAGCTGCTATGTTACGCTGGTATTTTGTGAGATATATCACCACCCAGTGCGTATCACGTTTTATAGAATTCCAAAACAATTATTAATAATTTCAAGTAGTAAAAGTTCACACACCGCGAATAAGATCGAAACTAGAATTTAAATTCTTAGATTTTAAATCACAATGCTACGAGTACACGAAGCAAAGTGTTTTCTTGTCATAGCTTATTCACTATAGACACGCAAATTAAGTAAGAGAACGAGTAGGCGACGCAAACGAGTATCAGCATTTCTAGAAAAAGATGTATGGACCGGACCTTGTCTCACTTAAAAACCAGCTAATTTAAATTTATTAAACTAATTAAACTTCTTAATTAAAAAATTATAACTACGTAATATAAAAGTAGAGCCGTGCTCAGAGACCACTCAGAAATAAGGTGGCCTGATCATACTTACGAATACTTCACTATCTTAATCATGTTCTGTATGTACGTACCTGTAAACAAAAAAAAATCTATTATGAACGCATTAACAAATTTTTAAAATCTATAGTATTATTTACGGCGCGTCCGCACGCTAGGCAAAACTCAAATTCAAACGTGTGGATAGAGTGTATGGCTTGGTTTGTGTAGGTTTACACTTGTAGCCGTTCCGTCGAGTGTTGGGTTTTTGCCACAAATCAAAGGGAATTTGCCGCAAGTGCTTGCGATGCTTCCACACGTTTGTGGGCATTTAGTCTCATTTGTGCATTCATGGCGAAAATTAGAAATTATTTTATACATCACTATTTTATACATAGTTCTCTTTCGCTTGTTTTCTTGTATTTATAATAAAAATAACTTAAGCTAAAAATGACCTCATGTTATCAATGTCCATCATGTTTGCCTCGATCGCAAGCGCGTGGATGGCAAGGTTGATTTCCAAAATCAAGCCAAACGTTTGTAGAGATTTGGAGTTTGCAGGCAATGCGAAGCGTGCGGACGCGGCATTAGGGCTAACTCTGAATGATATTAAGAGAAATTATGTTAATAGGAGAGAGGAGTCGTTTCAAACATGTCATTAGAATTAAAAACAGAATGCTTCGGTTGTTTGGACACGTAGAAAGAACTAATGAGAAATAGTAAAGTAAGTAAATATAGTGAGTAGTATGTATATTCGACAAAGGATGCTTTAGACGGAAGTTTGCCGTCTGCTTGTTCCTTTCTCACGACACCCACCGGCGTTGCCATTGATACAGAAATTCACGATATTTTTTCCAGAAAATACCGCATACGCCAGACCTTTCATTGCCGTTTCACAAAATACGGCAATTGACTAAGGTGAAACGAAACGTTTCTTCACTAGTGTAATAAACGAAATGAAATGTACATACACGCACAAACAGTACCACTTTTATGAACAAAGCCGAAAAAATTCCGACTGTGAATCTGAAGTCTGAATTACAAAAAGTAATGAAAAGGTTGCAAATGAGACGACGTACTTCTACTAACGTAAATTATAATTGTATCGTATGTGAAATACGAGTCGAGTGCGACCTAGCGTTCATTCGTAATTTAACTGATCAAAACACGTTAAGGTTGCGTATGAAATAATTCCATATTCTGTGTTGTATTGTAATCAATATCAACCGATAATACGAGGGAATGTGACTTTGAAGGCCCTACTTCACTAAAAAGACACAAGTGGGAAAACATAAGACATAAATGGGAAAAAAACTAGAACTGAGGAGAAACAAATGAGAAATAGATAGTGTTAAAATAAACAATGTAATACGGCAATTTTGTTTGGCTGTTTTTTCTTAAATAATGGCAAACTAGACTGTGACGTAGGGCAGCTCAGATTTTTATGATAGCGACACTGACACCCACGGACGATATGGGGTACTGGATACTATTACACCGCCACTTATCCGACCGATCATAAAATTGCAGACGAAAAGTGAGTTTGCAACTATAACATCTTTGCTTACCCCTTCGGAGCAAAATTGAAAGCCTTGAGAGCATAAAGAGAAACCATTATATGTGATCATATGTGCATGATTCCTTAGTATTTTATTAGATTTTTAACACAGTACAATAAATTAAAGATAAAGAACATTTATATGCATTATTAAAAGTGCACTTTTTTACTGTCTAAGAAACAGAGAATCAATAAAAATTTAAGAATATTATTTGGACCAAAGCAAAATTCGTCGTTCATTCTATGGGTATACAATTAGGAAGCTTCGAACGGATCGTTGAATGCGAAAATTTAATTCCTGAAAACTGTCCTGGGAGAAGTGAAAATGGTGCCCGTCTCTCGTAAACTCGAGATACTTGGAGCGGAATAATATTAAAAGTAAAGAAATTAAGCTTATGCTCTTTGACCGAAGAAGCAAATATACGCCATAAAATACGTAAAGTCGTAAGTAAAATATCCTCATTAGAACGAAAGTTATTGGCATATTCAAAAAAGATAAGTAAATTGAAGTAGAAATGGACCAGTTATATAGCTTAAAAATTTGACAACTGATGAAGAAAGATTTCACTTGGTAGCTTTCTTCATAATCGTAATCGTATATAATAAATCGTAAAGACCTGACCAGGCATGCCTGGAGTCGAAGGAAGTAGGTGACACTGGAATGTGCTTTGTAGCAATGTATAAAGAAAATCTATGCTTTTACATGGTAATCGTTGTTCTACATGGTGGAGCCATGCTCCAGCTATTTTATGGCTCTAGCACGAAGGAGTGTGCTCTAACGGGGAAAAACACGCTCTAGATGGTTATCAGCTTAAAATAGCAAATTAATGCTGCTGTATTTCGTATGGTGAATGTACGGAGACTCTTTTATACTGGGTACTGGGGAGGTATAATTCTAACTTGATCCTCAGGTGTGACGACTCATCTGAATTTTAGTTTTTAAACCTAGATAGATGTAGATAAATATCAGCCACATTTTCACTTACCATCATGTGCATTGTGTGCTCGCTTGTCACCCATATTCTATAAAATAAAAACATATATATATATATATATATATATATATATATATATATATATATATATATATATATATATATATATACCTAGCCCTATCTGATTTAAAAATAACCTTTAATTAGAATATTTCAATGAATATTCATATAATTAGATCCCTATTGGCAGTGCCAACTGCAGTTAACAAAGGATTATTAGACAAATAATATTGTAAGTAGAAATATAAAACAACATTTATAAATAAAACATTTAAAATGTTGAACCTTGAGCGCCATTATTAGTGCTTAGATATAAATGAGACGAGTTTTAATGATGTGGCCAGTTAGTGTGAAAATGTTTTTAAAACTTAAAAATAGTTAAATTCGAACTAAGAAATAAGATCGTGGTAAATCAGTTGTTATGCACTCGTAAACTTAGAACCTAAGTACTTAGGATTATAATAAATAGAATCAGGCGTTACTTTGCGGAAATACATTATGATAAAAATATTAATTATTTTGCAACCTTCCGCTAACTATATACAATGATGTGTCTTACCTGGATTGAAGAGCACCTCCCGCTCTCCCTCAATTGCGTACAATAACTCCGCACTAACTAAGATCTTAGCGGTCAGCCGCCGTAGAGTCTACATCACCTGAGGATGCCTCGTGTAGAGGCGAAACACGTGTCGTATTATCGTCGATGGTGTATGTTACCTTGAATAGTGGAGTTGAAAGTAGTGGTTCTTTATACTGCTTGAAAGAGTGAGGGAGTAGTGTAAGTAGTTACGATGTACCAGTTCTGGCGCACTTGTAGAGAGGTTGTACCAGTTCTGGCGCACTGAGTCAGAAGTTGTACAAGTACGACGTTCGTCGATTCACGATCCTAAAAAAAAAAAAAAAAAAAAAAAAAAAAAAAAAAAAAAAAAAAAAAAAAAAAAGGTTTTGGCATGCTCTGATCACGAATCTGCGGTCCATTTTTGCGTAGGATGCACGTTTCCGGAGATGTGCAGATCAATTAACTCTTATCTAATTGATATCCGCTTAGAGCCTCAACCGTCATTAGCGCTCCATTGTCCTTATCTACTTATCTATTGTTGATTGACTACCGTCATTATCTATTATTCGTCGGCGTGTGGGTCGGCTTATGCTATTGTATTATACTCCTTTGTTACTAATCTGACTCATTAATAAAACACATTACCCAATTTTGTTAAAAGTTTTATTTATAAAATACAAAATCTTATTACTTATTATCTATAAAATAGGAGCGAAACATCTCATCCACTAAAATATCGTTGTACAATGTGTTCCCTGTAAATATACTCGTAAAACTATGCATTGAACATCCCTGAAACTTATATAGCAAATACATTAAGCAATATTCGCCACAAACTGAAGTCCACTCATTCTGAATCCTATCAACATTCCAGTTCCATCTTTTACAATTTCTTTTAAAAAACTCTAGATGATATCGTACAGGTGCCCGTCCGAATGAATCAAAATATTGACCGACGTCATTCGTATCGATATATAAAGCTACCCAATGTGACCCTGGTTTATCATCTGTATCCAAATTGCATATTATATACGTTGGTACGTGGGTGTACATGGGTAGTTTATTGGCAGCATAAACATTATTTTCTAGAGTGGGGTGAATCTTTTTCAGATGTTGTTGTACATCTAGTGTATCCATAATATTACTGCTATTAGTAGATTATTACAGTACCAATCTACTCAATGACTAATATAGGAGTGATCAATTATAGTGATTTCTAAATATTAAATTGCATTCTTTGTGTTATACAAATCGTATTTGAGTCACCAATACACTGAACAAGACACGACAGGAAGGACGTAGGAATGTAGAGATAAGCAACAGAATGTAAGGTAAGCTTGTTGACGCATAAAGATACTATCAATTCTACTGCAGAAATTCTTTAGATTAGAATTATTACTCACTGGTACTATATAAGACCAAGCAACTGCAGTCATGGAGTTAGTGTATGGTCGTTTGACCGCAGTGGATCTATCAATACTACGTTTGTGTTACTTCAACGCATCAAAGGCCATGGATGTAAGTGTTTATTCTATTGACAAACTTACTTTTCTTTCTGTTATTTTCTTACGTGTGTATGATTTAGTGTTAACAAATTATATTTAAATATTATGTGTGTGTATATGGTTAAGCCGTGGTAGCTCAGATGGTTAGCGCAAAATGTAAAATTCACAGTACGCGACCCGGGTTCGATCCCCGCCGGCACCAATTAAATTGTTAATTACAATTTTAAGTGCTGATTTACCACGTGCTCAGCGTAGCCCTAAAACCCTCTCAGAAATGAGAGGAGGCCTATGTTCAGCAGTGGACTTTAATAGGTTGTAACTTTAGCTTTTTTAACTTTTATGATTAAGTGTTAACAAATTGATATTAACATGATAACTGTGTTGTTGCAGAAATCATTGAGCTTCGATGAAAATACCTATAAACAGTATTACTACTCGCCACTCTCCCCTCAAGAAGAGAGTGATGACATCGTCATTAATAATAACACATGCGATGGTGGAAAAAGAAAATCGCAATCGATTGATCATTTTTTTGAAGCTGAATCAAAAATAAAAAAGAGGAAGCTGTTATCATCAACCGTAGCACGAGCCGCTAGAGATGGTGTATCATACATTTCTACTAATTCTGACGACGGAGACCAAGCGACGCATCTCATCAAAATTGAAATGTACGATATGAAGAAGCTATCCAAGATTCCAACTACTGATCATTGGAAACATGCTTCCACGAGGATTAAATATTACGTAAAGACTAATAAGGATAGCATCTACGACAACACAAACGCCCTCGTATACAATATTACAAAGACAATAGCAGAAAGTGAAAAAGTTAAAAAATACTTTTTTAACAATGACAGTCATTAGCTGATCATTAGTGAATGTGATTCTGTTTACTTAAATTACTTCCGTGTACTCATTATATTCTATTTCTAATCCTTTGTTAGACTTAAATATCGGACATTATTTGAAATTTGGATATCAGTTGGTCTACCAACACTGAACTGTTACTTACTCTGCTACCTATTTTCTTCTTTACTATAAGGATGGCAAACTTCAGTGAAGTGTGCACCAGTGCTTTCTTCTCCACAACCATGGAAGAGAATACGGAACTATTCAACAGTGAATTAAATCAGGAGTTGTCTAAAGTTTGTGATGAAATGGAGAAGGATCAACTGTTCGATTCATCGTATGATGATGAGTTGTATAATCACTGTGCGATGGTTGAAACACAGTTTAAGTAAGTAAAATAAACATTCATTTCGATCATAATTTACACAATGTCTTGTACAGTTTTTAATAAATTTAAACATTTTAGTAGTCAACCACTACAACTTGGAAGAGGAACGAAGCGAACGAGCAGCAAAGAACCCAAGATCATCAAAAAACCAACAACGGAAGCAGAAGCGCCTACCTCTGCAGGGAACAGTATCAGTAACGATGATCAAGTGGAATGTCTAACGTGTCATATATTTATCAAGAAACGGTATTTAGCTAATCATTTTAAAAGTAATGTTCACAAAAATAATCTTTTAAATTCACATAATTCTTTATCAAACGTTAGTGTTATTGAATCTGCTTTTGGAAATAGGATTTTAACTTATAAAATCAAGAGTAGAGTAGATAGTTCGACATTGGTAAATTTTGAAACTCCTGAACTATTTTTAAATTCTATTAAAGATGATATTTTATTTTTAATACAAGAGTGTATTCATCAACACATAATTTTTAAAGTAAACTTCATATTGCATGCTGATTTTGTTCAACAAACTAAAGATATTCATGATACGTTCGATTTTCAAACGCTTAACTATATTATTTGTCAAGGAGATGACTTAAATATTTTTTTTTCATCTTTAAATGATACAATTACTACTAAAATTAGTGCATTTGAAAAAAAAGATAGTGGATGGAGTCTAAAAAACATAAAATCTATAGACATGAATGTTAATAAATTTAACCCCCTACGCGGTACTTCATACATAGATCTTCCTCGTGACATAAAATTAAAAAAGGCTGTTATAAATGTAAAAAGCAAGGATTATTTTTGTTTTAAATGGGCGTTACTCTCGGCGTTATATCCCGTAAACAAAGACGCGGATCGTGTATCATCGTACGTTAAACATGCAAATAAACTTAAATTTGATGGTATTTCCTTTCCAGTTAAAATTTCTGACATAGCAAAAGTAGAGAAATTAAATGATATTAGTATTAATGTTTTTGGGTTAGAATATAATAAAGAAAAACGATGTAATTCTATAGTAGGTCCATTATTTTTAACAAAGTGTCGTAAAGATAGACATATCAATTTATTATTTTTTTCCAAGGATACAAAAAATCATTATTGTTACATAAAAAATTTATCGCGGTTAGTTAGTAAACAAATTTCAAAAGACGGTCACATCATGTACATTTGCGAAGCATGTCTACTTCACTTTCCATCTAAGGAAAGTTTAAATAACCATGAACAATACGATTGTGCCCACATTTGTACAGAATTACCAAACAGTGAAACTTTTAAAAAAAAGAATTGGTTTGGTCAACCTATTTCAAATGATAAAATTAAATTTGATAGTTATGAAAAAAAGTTGAAGATACCATTCGTAGTTTATGCTGATTTTGAAGCATTTTTAAAACCAATAGAATCATGTTCTAACGATCCTTCCAAACCTTTCACACACAATATTCAGAAACATGAAGTACATAGTTTTGGTTATTATATTAAATGTTCATATGATGATAAATTATCAAAATATGTAACGTATTGCGGACCCAACTGTGCACAAGTGTTTATGGAAAGTTTATCTAACAATCTCAAAGAAATAAATAGACTTCAAAAATATCCTCCACTTCCGCTAACAAATGAAGACAAAAACCAAATTTCAAATGCAACCATTTGTCATATTTGTGAAACAGAGTTAGCAGAACATTTTTATGATTTTGATTGGTACACCGGTAGTTTTATAGGTGTTGCTCACGAATCATGTAGCTCGAAGTTCAGAAAACCTCGTTATATACCAATATTTTTACACAACCTTAGTCACTATGATGCTCATTTTATTGTTCACGCGTTAAACTTTTGTGATGGTGAAGTCGAAGTTATCCCTCAAAATAAAGAAAAATATATATCCTTTTCCAAAAAATTAAAAATGAATAACCACGAAATTATATTAAGATTCATAGATTCATTTAAGTTTTTATCATGTAAATTAGAAGAATTGGCCAAAAATCTCAGTAATGATCAATTTCAAGAATTACGTAGAAATTATCCTAATGATGAAGATTTCTTTCGTTTAAAACGGAAAGGCGTTTATCCATATGAACTTATGACTAATTATGATAGTTTAAGCCTAACATCGCTCCCCGAACAAAAATTTTTTTATAGCTCGCTCACAGATTCCCATATTTCAAATGATGATTACAATCATGCTAAAGATGTTTGGAAACACTTTGGGTGTTGTAATATGCTAGATTATTCAAACCTGTATTTAAAAACAGACGTTTTACTTTTAACCGATGTATTTGAAAACTTTAGAAAGTTATGTATTAATACTTATGATTTAGACCCTGCCCATTATTACACAGCACCCGGTTTAAGTTGGGAAGCAATGTTAAAATATACAAAAATAGAATTAGAACTTTTAACAGATTATGAGAAAATTGCATTTATTAGATCAGGTATCAGGGGTGGTGTATCTCAATGTAGTAATCGTTATGCTAGAGCTAATAACAAATATATGGGGGATTATGATGCAGGGAAACCAAATTCATATATCACATATTTTGATGCCAACAATTTATATGGTTGGGCTATGTCTCAATGTCTTCCTACTGGTGGATTCGAATGGGTAAATCCGAATACAGAATTTAATGTGTCTGAGACATCGAACTTCGGTTTTATTTTAGAAGTTGATTTGGAATATCCAGATGGAATTCATGATTTACATTCGGACTTTCCTTTATGCCCCGAAAACATTTGTGCAGACAATATTAATGAAAATAAACTAGTCCCAAATTTAAATAATAAAGATAAATATGTAATTCATTACAGAAATTTAAAGCAGTGCATAGAAATGGGGGTTAAATTAACTAAAATTCATAGAGTTTTAAAATTTAAACAGTCTCGCTGGTTGAAGATGTACATAGATCTAAACACAAAATTAAGAACGTTAGCAAAATCAGACTTCGAAAAAGATTTTTATAAATTAATGAATAATTCAGTCTTCGGAAAGACTATGGAGAATATTGAAAAAAGGGTTAACATAAAATTAGTTACACACTGGGAGAACCAGGGCAAAGCTTTAGGTGCTCAAGATCTAATCGCTAAACCACAATTTCATAGTCTTTCAGTATTTTCGGAAAACCTAGTTGCGGTTCAGTTGCGAAAAACAAAGTTAATATATAACAAACCAATTTATTTAGGGTTTTGCATTTTAGATATTTCAAAAACATTAATGTATGATTTTCATTATAACTATATGGTTAAAAAGTTTAGTAAAATCAAATTATTGTATACAGATACGGATAGTTTAATATATCATATATTTACAGATGATTTTTACTCTGATATAAAACCTGACCTTTCATCATACTTTGATACCTCAGCTTATGATGCAAATAATATTTTTGAATATCCAAAATTAAATAAAAAGAAATTAGGTTTTTTTAAAGATGAAAATAATGGTAAAATCATGAAAGAATTTGTGGGTTTACGATCCAAAATGTACGCTTTTAACTTAGAGAATAAGACTATAGCCAAGGCAAAAGGCGTAAATAAATGTATCACTAAAAAGATGACCATGGATAATTATAAGTCTTCTCTATTTAATAAAAAAGTGCAATATTATAGTATGCTTAGATTTAAATCAATTAAACACACAATTTTTACACAAAAATTAAATAAGATTGGTTTATCATATAATGACACAAAGAGGCATATTTTAGATAATAATATTGAAACATTAGCTTGGGGTCATTATAAACTGCGTTATGTAAGTGTTGATAGTTTTTAATTTTATGTCTGCATGTAAATAAAATTTGTATTGATTGTAAAATAATGATAATAGTATAATATGACGTAGAGTTTATTACATATTTAATCGTTGTTTTATTGTAAATAATTTAAGTTAATTGTTGTTTATATTTGCGTGTGTGTGTGTGTGTGTGTGTGTGTGTGTGCATTTATTTGAGATTGAGTTGATTGTAAAATTATGATGTACTAATTGTGCTAGAAATAGTATACAGATCATTCTGTTTTATATAATGTTTGCAATATATATTAATTGTTAACACCAACACTTTCATTTTTTATTTCACCCCTTAGAACTTTAGACGTGTATAATGTTTCACTTTATCCATCCGTTTACTGCTATTGTGGCGGGGCCAAGTGGATGTGGGAAGTCAAATTTTGTAACAAATTTCATAAAATCAGTTACAGAAATATGTAATTGTGATTTTAATCAGATCACATGGTGCTTTGATGAAATGCAACCTTTATATAATTTACCAAATGTTAACTACCATCAAGGAATTCCAAATGTTAATATGTTTGACGGTGAAAACCCACATCTTGTTATTATTGATGATCTAATGAGAGAGTCCGATGGAAGAATTGTGGATATATTTACAAAAGGTAGTCATCACAGGAATCTTAGTGTATTTTATTTAACACAAAATTTATTTCATCAGGGTAAAGGGCAAAGAGACATATCCTTAAACTCAAGTTATATAATATATTTTAAAAACCCTCGAGATAAAACTCAAATAAGATATTTAGCACGACAAGTGTCACCAGATAACCCAAAATTTATTGAAGATGCCTACAGGGATGCAACTCTAGAGGCGCATGGATATTTAATGGTAGATTTAAAACAGAATACCAATGATTTTTGTCGTATCAAGACAAATGTCTTCCCATTTAATGGTTTCTGCACAGTCTACGTCCCCACAAAAGAGTTTAAATACACCAAGAATCAAACATTTCAAATCATTGCTAAATGATGCATCGTCGACTCACAACGCATAAACATTTGCTAAACGCTTTGCATACGCTTAAACCAAAATATCAAAGAGCATTACTTAAAACGTGTGATGAAGAAGAAATTAACTGTATTTGTGAGTGTATTCATAACGTTTTACAAGGAAAAGTACCTCTTAAAGATCAAGATAAACAAAAATTGAATAAACACAAAAATATACTCCGTCAACTAGTGCGTAAGTGTAAACATAAACTAAGAAAAAATATAATTATACAAAAAGGAGGGGCTTTCTTACCAATAATATTAGGTGCAATATTGAGTGGATTAGTGAGTGGACTAGCCAGTTAACATGGAAAATGCAAAGAAAATGATACTTATCGAACCTGGATTGATTGAAAAATTAAAACAAGAAAATAAGGTTAATACGAGTAGTAGTTTATCTCGATTAGATATCGAAATGCAAAATATTATGAATAGTAAGACGGAAGACCGAAAGAAATGGATGTTATATTTACAAACACTGCAAAGATACCTTCATTTTACCCAAGAGGATCGTCAACCACTCAGATTACCAATTTATTCTGATACATCTCATGAAGATTCAAACGAGTCTAAAATTGGTTTTAAAAATAAAGATAGAGATCTAAAAACTTCAGTTGATGCTGAATCTTTGTTGGAGGAGAATCGATCCATCAAAAGTAAAGAAAATGTTGAAAATCCACTTTACACACCAGCTCAAATACTCAGTTTAATACCAAAAACTTATAATAAAAAAGGACAGTTATTATTAAACTTAGTTGAAACAAGTAGAGGTAAAATACATTGGGATAATGAAGGTACAGTCACAATTGATAATGAAAAAATTCCTGGAAGTAATATTGTTGATTTAATAAATGATTCACTAAGACCCTTAAAAAGAAGTGATCCAGTAGGTTGGGATAGATTTGCTGAAGCATTAAAAGATATTAAAGTACCACTTACTTATATTGGAAATCCAAAGAGATGTGAGTTTATTAACCAACTTCAAGCAAAAGATCTGAACAAACCCTCTGAGATTGAATTTCAAGAGTTTTCTACACCGAGCAGTAGAGATAAAAAGTCTACAACTAAAATACGTAAAAGGCTTGAGTGGGAAAAATGGACCCCGTACTAGAAGAAATTAACAGGATTTATTATGATCCATCTAATCCCGCTGGTTTTGGTAGTATTGATAAATTATCAAAAGCCATGAAGGGTAAAATGAATAAAAAGCAAGTAAAGGAATGGTTAAAATCACAAGAAACATACACATTACATAAACCCATTCGAAAAAAATTCCCGCGTAATAGGTACATTCTATCAAATATTAATGAACTGTGGCAAGCTGATTTAAGTGATATGCGAACTTATTCTCAATATAATGATGGTTTCAAGTATATACTTTGTGTTATTGATGTATTTAGTAAATATGCTTTTGCAAGACCAATGAAAAAGAAAAACTCAGAAACAACTAAAGAATGTTTTGAAAGTATATTTACTGAAAGTAATTTAACACCTACTCACATACAATCTGATAAAGGTACAGAATTTGTTTCAAAAGATGTACAAAAATACTTTAAATCCAAAAAGATTAATTACTATACCACTAACAATCCTGACATTAAGGCCAGTATTGTTGAACGATTTCAAAGAACACTAAAAATGAAAATGTGGCGTTATTTCACTCATAATAATACTTATAGATATATAGATGTTTTACAAGATTTAATATACTCTTACAATCACAGCTTTCACTCTAGTATTAAGATGTGCCCATGTGATGTAAATTCCAACAATATTATGACAGTTTGGACTAATCTTTATGATAGACGGTCAAACAAACTTTCTTTAGAAAATCCTAAACCAAATTTCAATGTGGGTGATTATGTTCGAATAACTAAATATAAACATGCTTTCCAAAAAGGATATGAATCAAATTGGAGTGATGAAATATTTATTATATCTTCAATAATTGATAGATCTCCATGGGTTGTTTATACAATAACAGATTTACAAAATGAACCAATAGTTGGTACTTTTTATGAAAGAGAATTACAGAAAATCACTTACAACCCCACCTCACAATATAAAATAGATAAAATAATTGACACTCGTTACTCAGGTAACAGAAAAGAAGTATTAGTGAAGTGGAAAGGTTATCCAGATAAATTTAACAGTTGGATTTTAGCTTCTAGTTTAAAAGAAATATGAATAAAGAAAGTTTTTATTTAACTTTGCTCAGCAATAGTTCAATGGAATATTTTCCTGATAACAAGACCACAAATTTTTCAACGAAATTACCGAAAGCTATTAAATTAGAAGGTGAATGGTCGGTTGGAGTTGTCGAGTTTCAATATCCATGTACCATGTTTACTGTTCAAGATCATGAAAATGTTATATACATTACAAAATCTATGTTAATGCCTAATGAAGATAAACCATCCACAGTGTACTACAAAAAACATATTCCAGCTACCAACTATGATAACGTTGAGCATATTTTAAGAGTGTTAAATGGTATCGGAGAGAACTTGAAATTTCGCTATGATGAAATAACAAAATTTGTGTCTATTTCTGTTTTGGATAAAAATATAATATCCGTAACATTATCACCCAAATTAAGTTTACGACTAGGTTATGAACCAAATAAAAATCTCCTAGAGAGAAATTTTGGAAAGTGTCCTGCTAATTTACACTTAGGGTTACCATCTCAACTCTTTCTATATTGTGACATTATCGATCCTCAGATTGTGGGTGATGTTATGACTCCTTTACTAAGAGTCATTTCATTAGATCCTACAAAATACATTTATGGTGCAAATAAAATGCACGTTTTCTCTCAACCTCACTACTAACCTGTTATGCGAAGAGAGTTCGATACGCTGGAAATAGTTATAAGATCGAGCACAGGACAAAAAATACCATTCCAGTTTGGAACCGTGTGTATTAAACTACATTTCCGAAAATTATAATAATGAATTCCCTTCGTGATCATCATAAATGTCCATATGAAAATTATTATACACATCAAGCTGGGTCAGGAGTTGGAGTAATTTATAAGGGTGCACCATACCAACGCGGTCATGGTATTGGGAGCTTCTTAGGGGGGTTATTTAGATCAGTTTTACCTTTACTTTCAAGTGGTGCTCGAGTGATTGGTAAGGAGGCATTAAGCGCTGGAGTAGGACTTTTATCGGATATGGTTCAAGCGCGTCCTATGGAAGCCTCAATAAAAGATCGTCTAAAGCAAGTTAGTACGAATTTAAAACGAAAGGCTGATGAGAAAATTGATCAATTTAACATGACAGGATCTGGGTATAAAACTAAAAGAAAACGATTGACCTCGTTCATTCCACCATTAACTGCTAAAGTGAAAGCTGCGAAAAAACTTGGTCTAAAACCAAAAAATAACAAAGATATATTTTCAAATTAAATATGTCTTTCCTTCATAATCATTCTTGCGAGTGCGTTAAGTCAGAATTGGATTTGTTTGCACTACCGTCTACACAAACTAGCATTGAAAATGGATTGTGGATTCATTATAAACCAATTTCATCTCTTGGTGATGATGGACCTATCGAGTTTCAAGTTCCTGGGACAGGCGATGACTACATAGATTTGTCTCATACATTACTCCACATAAAGGCAAAAGTATTAAATCAAGATTCAACTAACTTGATATCTACTACAATAGTAGCACCTGTAAATAATTGGCTGCATTCACTTTTTAGTCAACTTGATGTTTATTTAAACCAAAAACTTGTATCACCACCTAATAATACCTATGCATATCGAGCATACATGGAAACCCTTTTAAACTATGCTCCTGCTGCTAAACAATCTCATCTTACTTGTAGTCTTTGGTATGATGATACAGCAGGAAAAATGGATTCTACGGATGGTAAAAACATAGGATTTGTTAAAAGACAGGAATTGATTAGTGAAAGTAAGGAAATAGAAATGATTGGTCATCTTCACGGTGACATTTTCAACCAAGATAAATTTTTAATTAATGGTGTTGAAATGAGTGTTAAATTGGTTCGATCTAGAGAGAGCTTTAATTTAATTGCTGGGTCAAACGATGTAAAGTTTAAAGTTTGCATTACGGATGCAACTCTTATTGTTCGACGAGCACGAATTAATCCAAGTGTATTACTCGCACATCAAAAAGTTTTAGCTTCTACCACTGCTAAATATCCTATTACTCGAGCTGAAGTAAAAGTTTTAACAATTCCATCGGGTGTTCAAGGAAAAACTCTTGATAATATATTTTTAGGGCATGTACCCAAAAGATGTATAATTGGATTTGTGAACAATTCTGCATTTAATGGTTCCCTTACTAAAAATCCATTTAACTTTGAAAACTATGATATTAATTCTTTCAGCTTATATATTGATGGTCAACAAATACCTTCAAAAGCTTTGCAACCATCTTTTAATAATAGCATATTTACATCAGCATATCATACTCTATTCTCGGGAACTGGTATTCACTTTCTTAATGAAGGAAATGGAATCTCTTGTGAACAGTATGCCAAAGGTTACTGTCTATTAGCATTTGACTTAACTCCTGATTTATCAGCCAACTCATCAGCTCATTGGAATCTCATAAAGCATGGTAGTGTAAGATTAGAAGTACGATTTGAATCCTCACTAATACAAACAATTAACTGTATAGTTTATGCTGAGTTTGATAATATTATTGAGATAGATAAAAACAGAAATGTTACTGTAGACTATAGTAGTTAAGGTTATAATATGTGTTGTGTGATAGATTTTATGAGTTATGTGTAATGCATTTTGTGTGTATGTAACTATGTGAAACATTATAAAATTAAATAAAACAAATTGTATGCAATATATTATTTTTTTATTTCTTTATAAATATTCTATTTAATGTAATACAAAACTCTGTTCGAGTTTAAATTTTACATAAGCACACTGACTAAACCACTGAACATGCTGCTGCCAAGGATCATCATCATCTTCCCAATCTTTTAAGCCACCACCACAATGGAAACACTTGGTCCTGTCTGCATGGCCAGTATAAAAGAAACCGGCTTCTGCAAGATCTTCAGGTTTCTGTCGCATAACGAGAGGCCAGTTTTCGAAACTGAGCAACCGGCTAGATTTTGAACTGAAGAATGGATATTCAGCTCTTGAGTACTGCATATTCTTCTCGTTTTCATCTCCACTCAGTGTTGTAGTTTTGTTCTTCAATGATGTGTTCTGTACACGTATGCCACACTCATCTCTTTCTTCTGCTCTTGTCTTCCTGTAATTTAAGTAAACAGAATCACATTCACTAATGATCAGCTAATGACTGTCATTGTTAAAAAAGTATTTTTTAACTTTTTCACTTTCTGCTATTGTCTTTGTAATATTGTATACGAGGGCGTTTGTGTTGTCGTAGATGCTATCCTTATTAGTCTTTACGTAATATTTAATCCTCGTGGAAGCATGTTTCCAATGATCAGTAGTTGGAATCTTGGATAGCTTCTTCATATCGTACATTTCAATTTTGATGAGATGCGTCGCTTGGTCTCCGTCGTCAGAATTAGTAGAAATGTATGATACACCATCTCTAGCGGCTCGTGCTACGGTTGATGATAACAGCTTCCTCTTTTTTATTTTTGATTCAGCTTCAAAAAAATGATCAATCGATTGCGATTTTCTTTTTCCACCATCGCATGTGTTATTATTAATGACGATGTCATCACTCTCTTCTTGAGGGGAGAGTGGCGAGTAGTAATACTGTTTATAGGTATTTTCATCGAAGCTCAATGATTTCTGCAACAACACAGTTATCATGTTAATATCAATTTGTTAACACTTAATCATAAAAGTTAAAAAAGCTAAAGTTACAACCTATTAAAGTCCACTGCTGAACATAGGCCTCCTCTCATTTCTGAGAGGGTTTTAGGGCTACGCTGAGCACGTGGTAAATCAGCACTTAAAATTGTAATTAACAATTTAATTGGTGCCGGCGGGGATCGAACCCGGGTCGCGTACTGTGAATTTTACATTTTGCGCTAACCATCTGAGCTACCACGGCTTAACCATATACACACACATAATATTTAAATATAATTTGTTAACACTAAATCATACACACGTAAGAAAATAACAGAAAGAAAAGTAAGTTTGTCAATAGAATAAACACTTACATCCATGGCCTTTGATGCGTTGAAGTAACACAAACGTAGTATTGATAGATCCACTGCGGTCAAACGACCATACACTAACTCCATGACTGCAGTTGCTTGGTCTTATATAGTACCAGTGAGTAATAATTCTAATCTAAAGAATTTCTGCAGTAGAATTGATAGTATCTTTATGCGTCAACAAGCTTACCTTACATTCTGTTGCTTATCTCTACATTCCTACGTCCTTCCTGTCGTGTCTTGTTCAGTGTATTGGTGACTCAAATACGATTTGTATAACACAAAGAATGCAATTTAATATTTAGAAATCACTATAATTGATCACTCCTATATTAGTCATTGAGTAGATTGGTACTGTAATAATCTACTAATAGCAGTAATATTATGGATACACTAGATGTACAACAACATCTGAAAAAGATTCACCCCACTCTAGAAAATAATGTTTATGCTGCCAATAAACTACCCATGTACACCCACGTACCAACGTATATAATATGCAATTTGGATACAGATGATAAACCAGGGTCACATTGGGTAGCTTTATATATCGATACGAATGACGTCGGTCAATATTTTGATTCATTCGGACGGGCACCTGTACGATATCATCTAGAGTTTTTTAAAAGAAATTGTAAAAGATGGAACTGGAATGTTGATAGGATTCAGAATGAGTGGACTTCAGTTTGTGGCGAATATTGCTTAATGTATTTGCTATATAAGTTTCAGGGATGTTCAATGCATAGTTTTACGAGTATATTTACAGGGAACACATTGTACAACGATATTTTAGTGGATGAGATGTTTCGCTCCTATTTTATAGATAATAAGTAATAAGATTTTGTATTTTATAAATAAAACTTTTAACAAAATTGGGTAATGTGTTTTATTAATGAGTCAGATTAGTAACAAAGGAGTATAATACAATAGCATAAGCCGACCCACACGCCGACGAATAATAGATAATGACGGTAGTCAATCAACAATAGATAAGTAGATAAGGACAATGGAGCGCTAATGACGGTTGAGGCTCGAAGCGGATATCAATTAGATAAGAGTTCATTGATCTGCATATCTCCGGAACCGTGCATCCTACGCAAAAATGGACCGCAGATTCGTGATCAGAGCATGCCAAAACCTTTTTTTTTTTTTTTTTTTTTTTTTTTTTTTTTTTTTTTTTTTTTTTTTTTTTTAGGATCGTGAATCGACGAACGTCGTACTTGTACAACTTCTGACTCAGTGCGCCAGAACTGGTACAACCTCTCTACAAGTGCGCCAGAACTGGTACATCGTAACTACTAGTGTATATATAATAGTCGGACGGGGCCATGTCTGGACTGTAAGGTGGATGTTGAACTTCTGTGAACCCGCATTGACGAACTGCATCCTTCGAAACACCAGCGGTATGAACAGGGGCGTTGTCATGGAGCAACAGGACACCTTTAGACAGCTTGCTTCTTCGTTTTTCCTTTATCTTGTCTCGTAATTTATGTATTAAAGAAGCATAATATTCGCCGTTCACGACTGTATTACGTTCTTTAAAATCCACCATCAAAATGCCTTGGAAATCGCAAAATATTGTGCACATCAGTTTTTTAGTCGATTGTTGCACCTTTGCCTTTCTAGGGGGCTTTTCACCCTTATAACGCCATTCCATTGACTCGCGCTTGCTTTGTGGATCATAATACAAGATCATAGTTTCATCACCAGTCACTAGCCGCTCGATCACAGTCTTTGGATTTTCGCCACAAAGATCCAAAAACTCCGAAGCGCAGCGCACTCTTTCCTGTCTCTGTACCGCTGAAAGAAGTTTCAGTACCCATCTTGCACTCACTTTTTTCATGTGAAGATGTTCATGGATCGCGCGATGAACGGTACTCTTAGAGAGCCCAAGCCTTGCTGCAATTTCTCTAATCTTCAAACGGCGGTCACTCAGAACTTCCTCTTCGATAAGAGCAATCGTTTCGGGAGTGAGCACTTCCACAGGTCGACCGTCGTGGCCAAAGTCTTCGACGGTTTCTCTCCCGAGGCGAAACTCATTCACCCAATTTTTCACTGTGCTATAGGAGGGGGCAGACTCCTTATACACGCCATCCAATCGTTCTTTTATTTGGGCAGGGGATAAACCTTCTTTAAACAGAAACTTTATGACACTTCGATACTCAGTTTTCGACATTTCGAAAAAATACGCAACTCTCGTTATTCAAATGCCTGTTAAACTAAGACTAAGCATTTCATGTCGATGCATGTTTCTTATATTAAGTGCACGATAAACGTACTATTTAATGCAACGCAACATGTAGCGACATGTCGCGTTGAACTATATCAGGCCAGTTCATTATGGGACCGCCTGGTTGTTAGCGAAAGATTGCAAAATAATTAATATTTTTATAACTTAGGATTAGTTCATTATCGCATCTACCACGGGGAGTGCTCTGAGGAATTGTTCGGACTAATTCCAGCCGCATAATTTCACCATCGCACATCGCGACAAAACTCGCAATACCATCCATACCATCTGGATGACCACCAGCGGTCCACCACCACGCGATTTAAAAGAAGTTTTCTTCCTCGCACAACTTCCCTGTGAAATCGACTACCACCAGAGATTTTCCGGACAGATACGACTTAGAGACCCTCAGAAAAAGAGCCTACTCTTTTTTAAAAGGCCGGCAACGCATCTGCAATTCCCCGTGCATTACGAATTTACAATTTTATAACGTATCGCTAAATTGTTAAAGCGTCTAGATGGAACAAGTGTGTCATACGGGAGTGGAACAAGAGTTCATAAGGTGTAAAAGCGTAAGCCGAGGACCACACCTTTCACAAGGAGTTTTCTTCCGCGTACGACCTCTCTGTGGAATAGTTTACCACCAGCGATTTTTCCGGATCGATACGACCTGGGGACCTTGAAGAAAAGAGCTTACTCCTTTCTAAAGGGCCGGCAACGCACCTGCAATGCCCCTGGTGTTGCAGTGTTCATGGGCGTTCATGGGTAATCACTTACCATCAGGTGAGCCGTAAGCTCCTTTGTCTCGTTTCGGTGTGAACCGACCCTTATAATAAAGCTAAGAATCGCTAAGCGGTCAGCCACCGCAGAGTCAACTTCACCTGAGAATGTCACTATCAAAGGTGAAATACATGTCGTATTATTGGGATGGTGGTGTGTCTTTTCGAGTGTAGTGGTGCTGGGATTAGTGGTGACGGAGATAGTGCACGCAATTGAGGGCTGGCGGGAGGTGCTCTTCAAAATCGACAAGACAAATTATTTTATTTCATAACACGAATCTTATCTAATCAACCCTTACTCTACTAGAAAAAAAACCCACATATTTAATACTTAAATATTTGGAACTTAATCAGTTACATTCTGTTATGATAGAGTTAATCAAAAGCGAATACAAACTAATTATTGAATGGGATTTATTCTACCCTTACTATACTAATACGCCTGCAAAATCACATAGCGCAAATATTAATCCGTACGCATGTTTATTTAGACCGAAGCTCTGCAGTGCGGAATGAATAAAAGCTATGATTTAATTAACAATGGAATAGATTTTTTATGTACTCGTAGTGTTAGATAATACTGCTAACTATTTAATAAATGAACACTACTTAGTAAAGACTTTAAGTAATAAAATATTTATGAAAAGCATTATAATTATATTCAATATACATATACTGGATGATTTTTTACCGTCTGGAAAAAGAGGGAGTAACACGTGAACGGAATAGAAGTCTATGGCACTGATATTTTACAACTTATTATTTTATTTTACATTAACATATTATAAAATTGATCTATAAAGAAATACTAACTACTAATTGGGTACGTATTTATTTAATTTTGATAGTTTTTCATTGATTTAGGTGTGTTTATGTATTTTGTGTGATTATGTATTTATAAATACACAAAGTACATGAAGTATGCAAGCCAGCAAGTAGCAACATCGAAACAAAGCTTGACATGGAGCAGCCTCAAAGAAACATCACCTTCTTTGCTGGGACTAAGAGAATTACCATGACAGACATAATGATAACAACGAGTAAGACTCGTTGAATGACCTCAGCTAGTCATCTGCGCAGTTCTTTATACTGCTTGAAAGAGTGAGGGAGTTTAAACGCTTATAAGTAAACTACTGTCACTCTTAACAAGAGTTTTAAAGTCAGTCAAGATAACAGACCACTGGCTGCTGACCACAAGAGAAGCACCAGCTTTCTAAAGAATCATAAAAATCGGTTCACATATTTTACCATCTTGAGATTGTTTTTACAGGAAAACTTGGAAATACCCGTGAAAGCATTGGTTTCTCTCGTGTATATAAAATATCGTTCAACTTCTATGTTCTCACTCCCATGACTTACTTAACGTAGACATTAAAAATCTTGTGTTAAAAACTTAAACGACGAAATGAGTGCATTGTTTTTTTCTACTTCTTCATCATCTCTAAAGATCATAGAATATATACAGTTGTACTTTAGTACATCCTATCAAAGTTCACTGCTGATTGTACGCGTCCTTCGTATTGTACGTCTCGTGGCCGGCCTTTTAGAAAGGAACAAGCTCTTTTCTTGAAGGCCTCGAAGTCATATCAGTCTGGAATAAAAAAACTGGCTAAGTGCGTGTTGGGCCACGCACATTGTAGTAGTAGTGTTCCGAAGTTGTCCGTTACAATACGTGAATTTAGAAGGGGCCTTGTTAATAATATGAACATATTGAGTTCATGGGAGATTACGACACATCTTGTCGTCAGGCATACCTCAAAACTTCAAAATAAAAGTGACGACCTGATAAGACACGCAGGAAGTCGATGGATGCAGGTGGCTCAGGACTGGGCTTCGAGGCATTTCTTAGGAGAGGCCTATGTTTTGCAGTAGACTTGGGAAGGACTGTAATGATGATGATGATCGTGAAATGAGTTCACGGTTTGACCGCTATAACGACTAAAATAGGACAATAGTAACTGAAGAATTTATTTTCCAAGCAGACTTATAGGAATATTACATTCAAGAAAGATTTAAAAAACTTTTTATTTTGAAAATAATTCAATCTACAACAAACCATTCACAGTCCGTAGAAAAATAGAGAATGTTCATTTATCCATCTATTAGTTTCCCGCAGTTGAACCCTAAGTTACACATGACCGTAACGAACCTTCCCGTAAAGAATTACTGCCTAAACTATCCTGAGGGTCACCCGCTTAATCCACTTAAGAGTACCCGGATGAAACTGTATGACACTGTGTGAATATATAAAAACTGTGAATGAGGCCTGCGATAACTACCAACTAAAAATTAAGCGAAACTGATATGTCAGATTCAGTCTCTTGGCGATCGATTCACCCTGCATAACGCGCAAAAGAAAAAGTTAAAGTAAAGTATTAATAACGCACATTTCGTTTTCTTAAAGTTTTTTTTAATAATCTTACAGTTATAATGCAGCTAGTTTAGATCATTTTATATGGAATTGTAACGAAATTTTTACTTATCCAAGCGCATTTTGTAAGTTGGTTGCTGTTTCTTGATAACCCGTTAACTGCGATGTAATTACCTTGCTGTGATAGTTTTCCTTTTTACTTTATTATAAAGGGTTTTCCAATAAGGACTTGACAACTTTCTTTCAAAATAAAATGAAAAACATTTGAGATATTTCAAAAACTTTATTATTGGATTGAAGTACATTCAAAACATTTATGAATGGAACTCGACTTCGCTCATATGGCCACCGCGGGCACGTTTGTAGCGGTCGATTCGTTGGACTAATTTTCCATGACTCGGCCACACATTTCGGCCGAAACGGCTGCTATTTCCCGTTCAATGTTGGCTTTGAGCTCCTCCAAAGTTGTCGGCTTATTAGCATATTTCTTTGGGGCTACATGACTACATCAAGTCAATGACTTGATGTAGTCATGTAGCCCCAAAGAAAAAAATCTAGAGGCGTTAGATCGCACGAACGAGGCGGCCAATCGACTGGTCTATTTCTTGGGATAACACGCTCATCAAACTTGTTCTTCAATAAATTGATTGTAACGTGTGCTGTGTAGCTTGTGGCGCCGTCATGTTGAAACTACATGCTGTCCATATATTTCAATCAGGGATTCAAAAATAATCGATAATCATGGCGCGATAACGATCACCATTCACAGTAACGTGGCGACCACTATCGTCGACGAAAAAATATGGCCCTATGTACCAAACAGTTATCTTTTGTGGATGAAGTAGTTTTTCATTAAACACACGTGGATTTTAACCTGCCCTATTCCGCATATTTTGTTTATTGACAAACCCATTAAGCTAGAAATGAGATTCGTCACTGAAGACGATTTTGCGATGAAATTGATCATCTTGGCGCATCTTTTCCAGAGCCCAATCGGTGAACGTACGTCGCTTCGAATGGTTCATCGGCTTCAATTCTTGAGTGAGCCTGATCTTGTATGGGCGTAAAGTAGGATCCTTACGCAAAATTTGCCATAAAGTGGTCTTGGCGATACCCAGCTTTTGAGAACGCCGTGGAATTGACTGATTTAGATCATTTGCTACGGACGTTTCAACGGCAGCGATATTTTCAATACTTCGACCAAGCTGTAGTCTCACTGGCACGGCAACATCACACAACGAATATGTAGACTCAAACTTTTTCACTAAACTTGTTACTGCCTGTCTACTAGGGCGAGAATTACGACCGAAAATCGGAGTTAACGCTCTTAAAGTAGCGGCCGCCGATTCCGAATTTCTGTAGTAAATTTTTAAGATTTGCAGACGTTGTTCGTTCGTGTACTTCACCATGATAAAAAGGTAATGTCTACTGAATAAACTGACAATGACCGTTCCATGTTAAGTGAAAAGGTACGTTCACAAACTAAATTCAAAATTGTCAAGTCCCTATTGGAAAACCCCTTATATACTACTAGTGTATACTTCTCATTTTTCTACACACAGAGGTTTTGTTGGTAGAGGAAGGGTAGGGACACATGATTTTAATATAAATCTATATAATATTAATATATAATAAAATAACACTTTAATATTTCGCAAACGGACTCCTAAATCGAAAATATGTTGTTCCATACCCCCATCGTTTTTGAAGACCTATCCAACGACACCTACACGATGGTATAGACGGGTAAAAAAATCATCCCTTCTTTACCTGTATGGGAGATACCTAAAATAAAAATATTTTTCAAGATTTTATTTCACAGTTTTGATTTAAATAATACCTACAACTATGCCAAATTACAGCACATTTGTAGCACTGCGTAAAACCGCGGACGGACGGACGCACGGACATGGCAAAACTATAAGGATATTGTTTTTTTAATTATGTTCCTTGTTATTTAATTATGGAACCCTAAAAATCGCCGGTGGTAAACGATTCCATAAAGAGTTCGTACAAGGAAGAGAACTAGTAAAACGCGCAGTAGTGGACCGCTAATTATCTAGGTGGTGTGTGGGTCGTGTCGTGAATTTTGTCGCCTAGTTATTATTATTACTAGAGGATCCTAAAATTATCGAAAGATTGACGGTGTACGTTACAGAGACGAAAGAGGATAACGCAAAATTGACGCAAATATTAGGGATCTCTGTCGTTATCAGAGTATAATATCTACGAACCTTTACGTGGAAAATTTGTTCCTACAAATCACTGAGGGGATTTCATAAATTATACCTTAGTTGCTGGGTCATGCATTTTTGTTTGGCAACGAAAGGTCCCTTAGGACCTTAATAAGTTTTTATTATGTCTCTGCAAAATTGATGATTAAATAAAATTCCTAGATATTATTGACTATTTGTCAATTTGATCTCATATGACAACACATATATAATAATAGGTCTTTATCTATAATATTGCCGTCCTGCAGTACTGGCCATTTCAAATGAAAATAGTTTTTGTTTGGCTAAGAATTCTAACATCAAATTAATTTTATTTTATAAACATGGAATTCTTTTTAAAATTAGTTTTTTGTTTAATGATTAGCGTTATATTTTCATCGTATTAATTTTTTTAGTCATCATGGATACGTTAAAAATTCGAGGAATTATGAAATATGAGTACCGTCAAGGCAGCAACGTGGCACAAGCGGCACGCAACATCAAGGACTTCTAGAAAACGCATCATAGATTACTGTGTAGTATGGAGCGAATACTACAAACAAACGCTTCAGCTGTAATTGGCTTGCCCGATTCCGTTCTGGAAATTTCGACCTGAAAAATGAACCCCGTGGTCGTCCGAAAACTTTTAACGACAATGACAAATTAAAGGTCGTTGTGGAAGCTGTTGATACTCAATCTACTGCTGAATTTTATTTATTATTTTTTATTTCGATGTTAGCATTAAAACAATGTGTATTACACTTACATGAAATTGGCAAGGTAAAAGAGCTTGACATATGGGTACCCCACGAACTCTATGATCGTTAGTGCGAAGTACGCGCCGAGAAGTGCCTTGCACTCATGGAGTAATTACACTAAGCCTTATAATTCTATGCTTACACTGCTTAACGTGTGCCTGTTACACGAAAGAATTTTGTACCGTATCATTACCTGCAATGAAAAATGGATTCTGTTTGACTACCACAAGTGCTCAGCAAGTTGGTTGGATCCTGATTCAGCACAGAAATAATGCCCTAAACGAAAACTTACCCTTAGAAAAGTAATGGTCACTGTTTGGTGGTCTAGCACCAGTGTGATTCACTACAGCTTACCAAACTGGATAAGCAATACTGCAGATGTGTAGAGTGAAGAACTGAACACAATGATGGAGAAGCTCGCACATCTCCAACTAACTTTGGTCAGTCGTTCGTCACTGCTGCTACTGCACGACAACGCGCGACCTCATACTGCACAACACACGGTCTCCAAGTTACAAGAGCTTGAGATTGGAAGCTCCTCGTCATCCGCCGTACTCACCAGACCTTGCGCCTACAGACTTCTACTTTTTCCAGAATTTGAATAACCTTTTGTCGGGAACTAATGTCAATGAACGAGTGGCAGTAAAAATGTCTTTGAAAATTTTTATTGCCTACCGTCCAGCTGATTTCTTCTAGAATATCATCGATAATTTGCCACTGCGCTGGCAAAGATGCATCGATTGCATGGGTGATTCATAGAAATAAAAATATAGAAAATAAAAATACGTTAACTTCTTTCATAAAAAACGGTAATTTCATAGGTTATGCTAATGTTTCACACAATATTGTATATTGCTGAAAACATTTTTATTCAACTTTGTTTTATTAGCTATCCGCCTCGATTTCACGTGGATATGATCTATTGTAGGGTTATTTAGATTTAAGATTTTTTTTAATATAGTATGGTAAGTGGAAGCTGTAACCCATAAAAATAACATTTAAATTATCAATTTTTAGTTTTTTTTAAATCTCCAAGTTTCTCGGCTAAAATATAAAATAGATCCCTCGTGGTGTTGCTCTCTATCTGTTCCATAAAGTTTCATAACACACTGACAAACAGACAGACAAACATTTTAAAATGGTTATTCATGTCTTAACAACATTCAGATAACTCCCTGAATCTGACAGACACTTCAATTTTATTTATATGTACAGATAAACAATTACCGATTTAAAAAAAAGTAAGTACAGTAGTAACGTAAAACGTTAATGTCTATCATTAGTGGATAACACCGTGTTTTCTTGTGACCTTTTTGAATTAAGATAACACTTTTTACAATATATAGAATACAATTAAAAGAAGGAAATTTTCCGCTATAATTATTAATTACCGCTAATATTATTATAATTATAATTATTCTAGAATTTAAGTTTTGCCTTTGCTAGATCCGTAGTAGCTTATAAGACATCGCTCATACCGTTCCGACGGGAAAAGGATCACGCTCTAACGAATACGAGCAGGAAATAGCAGCTTAATGCTGCTGTGTTTCATATGTGAATTGTGTAGAGAACAGGGGACTCTTTTTACTGTAAACGCCAGTCTCTTTTTACTGGCATTTCCAGTAAAAAATAGTCTCCGGTTCTCTACACTGGCATTAGTATTAAGCATTCCATCTTCTTCTTCAGTTCTCAGGGGTGACTCAGAGGTTTCTGAGGGGTTGAAGATAGATCTAGATGTGTATGGACCACAGCTTCCACTTACTATCAGGTGGACTGTGCTCGTTTATGACTCTTATCTTGTATTTTCTATTTTACCCTATTCTCTACTGTATTTTAATCTTAAACTAATTTGTTTGTCTCACATAAAAATAAACGTACAATTACAGAAATAATCCTTGAATTTCCGGTTTGAGCGTTCATCTCATATCTTTCTAAGCCACTATAAAGCGGTATTACAGAGATAAGAATGTAACAACGGAACGAGGAAACTAAAAAAGGGCCCCGTCGGCATCCAAGTGTAATATCCGACTCAGCGACTATTAGACGAAGCGGGAACGGCTCAGTCGTGGCAAATTTTCTTTAGTAAATCATGCGATGAGGGTAAATGAAGGTCACCAGGGAAGTTATGTATGCTCACGTTACCGCCTCGTACCGACAAATAGTAGGGAGAAAATATTGAGGTTACTCAACTTCGTATTCAAAATCGATAACTGTGTAGAATCAGAATACCTTTAAAATAACTTACATTAGAAGCGGATATAACCGATTGTTAATTCTAGTGATTTCGTTTGTCTGTCTTGTCTCTAGACATATTCACTTAATTTAATAAGTAGCCGTAAAAGCTATTATTTGATAGACACCATTGATCCTAGCTAGCCTAAAATAACAGTTTAATGCTGACACTATAAAGAACCGGCGAACCTCTTTACAGAAAATGTGGCATTTTATCTTGGTTTTCAGGGGGGACAACGTATCAGCATTTTTATTCTTGATCGAGGACAGATGTAGATGTCAATGGGCCACAGCATTTGCTTACCATCAGGTGGAATGTAACTCCATTGATCATTTCTGATATTATAAAAAAATGTGTCACAGACGGTAGAAGCGAAACCATCAAATGAAACGAAATATAAAACATTTCACTTCAAATGAATTATTTAATATGATGGTTTTCAACCATAAGTGCGGCGTAAAATATAAGATAAAGGTGTATTTTTATGGCCGATAAAAATCACAATTATTATTTTATAACTTTATTTTACTCAAAAGAACTTTTTTGCGAGTAAAATTGCTTTGTAACAGCACCATTTACTTCATTCTATAGGTAAAGTCTTTTTATCGAACAAACATTGATGGACTCTCAAAGTGGTACATAAGATAGGCGCTAGATGGCAGAATCACGAATAATTTATAATTATACAAATCGGTAAGCTACGAAATTGCAGATTGTTATGACTGAATTAGACATGATAATTTTATTCGATATGATTAATTTTATGGTTATTTTATTTTTTTATTTAATAAATGAGATAATATTTGAACTGTCTATTTTAACAGTTATAATTTATACTAACCATCTTTAAAACACCGCACAAAGAGGAGACCGAAATAATAATAAACACTATTATTCAAAAAATACTGGCATTGCTATTAAACATTACTTAAATTCAACCACTATTGATCATATCCGGATGAGATATGCGGGGGTTCACTTGCCGAGGGTACTGTGTATTTTACACTATGCATAAGTCATTCACACTTGCCACATGACTTAATGAAAACCGTAGTGGTGCCAATTGTGAAGAACAGGACAGGAGATGTCTCGGACATGGGGAACAACCGCCCCATCTCACTAGCAACAACCATTGGTAAGGTACTGGACGGTCTGCTCGACTCTTGCTTGCAAAGTCATTTAAATGTCCATGACGTCCAGTTCGGGTTTCGATCCGGACTATCCACGGAAAGCGCCATCGTAAGTGTCAAGCATACCGTCCGTTATTACACTGATCGCGGAACCCCGGTGTATGCCTGTTTCCTCGACCTCTCTAAGGCTTTTGACCTTGTGTCATGTGATTTGCTTTGGAGGAAGCTTGGTGATAGGGGTTGGAGTTCTGAATATATTAAAGTATTGGTATGCTAATCAGCCCAACCTTGTAAGATGGGCAGGCTCTCTATCGAAATCGTATATGTTGGAGTGCGGGGTGAGACAGGGGGGATTGACGTCCCGGCTCTTCAACGTATATCTAAACGATCTCATCGTGAGGCTGAGTAGCATGCGTGTTGGGTGTCGGATTGATGGCATCAATATAAACAGCATAAGCTACGCAGACGACATGGTGCTGCTTGGCCCCACGGTGGGTGGTCTGAGGGAGATGCTGAATGTCTGTGAGACGTATGCTGCTAGGCATGGACTTACATACAATGTGAAAATCTCTTTCTTTGAGGCTGCTGGTAAATGTCCCAATAATACAACAAATAGCACCCTTAATGGCGTGAACATCAAACGTGTGACTGAATTTAAATATCTGGGGCATGTCATCACTAGCAGCCTCAAAGATGATATCGAAAGGGAGCGAAGGGCTCTGGCGGTTAGAGGTAACATGTTGACTCGCAGATTTTTTCGCTGTACAGAAGAGGTTAAAGTGACGCTATTTAAGGCATACTGCCAAAGCATGTACACGGGAAATCATCGTGTCAAACATACCAAGAAATCGGTAGACACTCTTCGAATCCAGTATAACAAGGATATAGGATGTATATAACAAGGTATATTCAGGATAATGTTGGGCCTGCCGCGGTTTTGCAGTGCATCAGGATTGTTTGCGGAATACCAAACCGATGGCTTCGATGCCATCATTCATAAAAAAACGAGCTCCCTGATTAGCAGAGAGAGGAACAGTTCTAATAGCATCCTGAAGACATTAGCAAACCGATTTACTTCTCCAATTTGGAAATGCTTTGTGCGAAGAGTGATGATCACGAGAACATACCCTTTCCCCTGATGGTCACTCATACATACATAACAAATATAACTAACTGTAGGTAATTAATTTATTATTATTATTGTAAAGTATAATTTTTAATCCCAATTAATAAAATACTAACATATTTTGTAAGCCATTTTTACTAACACAATATGGATGTACAAGTTGTCCGAAATAAATGATTTATTATTTTTATTATTATATTATTGGTAAGCTTAATAATGGTTCACGACGGTAATTGAATAGCGGATTCGAACTCCTTTGAGTTTGCGGTCCGCACTCCGCACCCTGCTATTTACATTCGCTTACTACACTGTATTCTATCTCGTTCTCTCTCAGGCTGAATCCCATTAATGTATACGTTTGTCTCTTTAGTTTTACTTCACTTTTCCAATTCATCTAGTTTCAAATCATAACGGTTCTAAAGAAGTTTTCGCCTCAAAAAATGTATTTTAATTTTCATAATAGGCACGTAAGCGTCTATAAATTCATACTATACTACACTGTACTATCATGTACAAGGTCATGTCTCAGATTAATCTCGTCCGATCTTGAATTTATGAAACCCTGGTCTATAAGGGTAAGGTAAATCAATTTAAGGGGCATAAATTCGATTCCCGGCGACGGATTCGACATTTGCTCGAGGGAAGGACGGTTATACGTATACTGATGGTGATACTGAGGCAAATTCGATAAGGCATAGCGTGAAATATTTTTCCAAAACTTATTTTCCGCAGGTGTGGCTTACTCTGATTGAATTGAGTCGATATGTTGCCTTTTTCACGCTCGTATTACTTTAAACGTAAAAGAAATAATGTTTAACGCTAAATAGTTGAAGCCACTTGGATTGCCTTGTTAGTGTAGTGGTCGTAACGCGAATTCTGATTATAAGGCTTTTTGTTACGTGGTAGAGCCATGCTGCAGCTATATTAATTGTATAGTTGTAGCACGAATGGATCGGCTCGACCGGGGAAGGACCACGCTCTCACAGAATACCAGCGTCAAATAGCAGCTTAATGCTGCTGTGTTTTGTATGGTGAGTGTAGAGAACCGGAGGCCCTTTTAACTGGAAAAGAGGCATTCCATCTTAGTCCTCAAGGCTGACAACGATTGATTCGCAAACGAGGATGGACATAGATGTGGCCACAGCAACCACTTACCATCAGGTTGACTGTGTGCTCGCTTGTCACCCTTTTCCTATAAAAAATTAGTTTGTGAATTTTTCTGTCAAGAAATCCTCAGTAGCAGGACGGAGTCAGAAAGTCGGCGGTGTTTCTCCCACGTGCCTTAGCCGTAGGTCCTGCTCCTGATCTCTCTCTCTTCTCTTTTACTTCTCCAACAGTCGCCGAGTCACTAAAAAGTATTACCGCAAGAAATTGTTAAACATTTCAAAATCCTTGGTGTAAAGAAAACGGCAGATTTATGGGGGACTTCCGTTACAGTTATTGCACCCATAATAGATTTAATTGCACCTCAATTTACAATTATTTTAATACTAGTGTCGAAACTGGTGTGTGTTTCTTAAAGTAATACCTTTGTTTAAATCTGGAAGTACATTTTACCCCGCCAATTTAAGACCTATTTCTGTACTACCAACTCTAAATAAAATTTTTGATATCATAATTTTAGATCAATTATTTAAAAAAAATTATAAAAATTAATTATTCCATTAAACTAAATTCGGTTTACAAGTCAACAAGGGGTCGCTCGACAACTGACACGGTGTTGAGCTTATGAAATATATTTTCAATGCCTAGAAGAATTTTTAAGATGCCTTAGTTGTTTTTTTTACTATACAATAATTTTGTTTGTACAATTTTTAAATGAATTTTTATAGAACCAGCATGGTGACAATCACCTTATTCCCGGTGTTATTTTTATTTATGTATTCTTTGATATTATAATAACCCTTTTTGTATAATTTTTCTTTCATAAAACATTTAAACATGTTCATTGACAAATTTTGTACATTTTATGGGATTTTGTTGTAAATACTTCCAACCACAGAATAAGTAATTAATTTATGGGGCAACGTATAAAGTTTTATAACAAAATCCCATAAAATGTAAAAATTTGTCAATAAACAAGTTTAATGTTTCATTAAAAAATTTAACAAAAAGGGTTATTACAATATCAAAGAATACATAAATGAAAATATTCTATAAAAATTCATTTAAAAATTGCCCAAACAAAATTATTAATAGTAATAGTAATATATATTTTCAAAAAAGCCCCGCTGGATTTCTTGCTGGTTTTTCCCAGGAAAATTCAAAACCAGTGGTAGATAAAAACATGACCTTCAATAAGTTAAAACAAGTATTATGCAATAATCTATATTGAATTACAATCATTAATTTCATTTCATTTCTCCAGTCGTGTCGGATTACCGTCCCATCGGACTATTAGAGTGAGGAAATAGAGAGTGCACCTGTGCTTGCGCCTACACTCGAGCACTGTAATCCTGATCTGCGCAGATAACTATAATAGTAGCCGTTGATATCAACTTAGTTGGCCACCGTGGCAGGAAATCGGTCCGGGGGACATTATTTTTATTACTCACCTTTGTTATAACTTACCAATGTTTTCTTAACGTATAGAAGATAATATTTTTTAGGCTCAAAACCGACTCTAAAGTTGTATCACAAGCGCCTAAGTGTATCACTTATATACTAAAAAAAAACAACGATTACATCAAATAAATTCTGTACCTACTAGCGACATAATCTCGTTTAGAATAGAATTGGGATTCTGTTCGTTGATTCGTGAAATGGGTTTCGGTCCAGTGCATTGCGAGCAATAAATACATTCTTTAAAACCAAGATTTCTTCTTGTTTTTTAAGTTATAAAAAATAAGAAATAAGAACCACCTTGCGGTGTAGAAGCGGTGCGGTGCAGTAAGAAGAGGTCGGCTCGACTAGAGAAAATCCACACTCGCTCAGACTACAATAGGCAAATAATCTTTATAACGACATAGAACACAGAACACTTATTTGGTTTTTTAACGGTGCAAGCAGCTACGTATGTCTAAAAAGACCAGTATCACTACGATCTGTAAGGTCTACTGTGATCGCTGCTATGGCTATATATAGTTCATTACTTAACTTGCTTATTACGTTTCAAAACAGCAGAGCAGGCATGTTGCTTAGTTATGGAAAAAAATTAGGGCGACACATACCTAGACATTTACTTAAGCGGGATGAAATTAAATAAATGGAATGAAGATGAATATGGAATGTCTTACCTAGCTGGTAATAATGGCTTTCTTTACCCTCCAAACCGAAACACAGCTGTGCAGGCACCCAGACGACTCCTAGGTTAAAAAAGGAATCCTGTCATCGAGTAATTATTTAATTGTTTATTATAATTAATTATTTAAACATTTAATTGTGAATTATAGAAACCAAGAAATTCCTTGTTGAATTTTTATACTTTACTACAAGACTCATTAATCTACCAACGACATCACCTCAGCGGCGAGTTCTGAAGTAATCAATCTAATGAGCGATCTCTTTGACACTGGGAAATTTAACAGTATTAACTGTAGCTTCAACGCTCTGGTTCAAGTCGTTTCCAATCATGACTAATGAATAAGCGTGCCAACGCTACGTTCAAACTTACTAAAGGCTATGAGACCCTAGCATTTTCACTAGTCTTTAATTTAACTTCAATTCAAAAAAAGCTAAGAGAACCCATGCGTCAGTTTTAGGTACTGTATATTTTTAACAGTAATCATTGTAGCGTGTCAAATGAGACAATTGTTTTGGGCCCACTAGAAAAATGGTCAATTTTAATATATAGTAAATTGGCTAAAGATTTTATGAAAATCTAAACGGAATCAAAAAACCTAAAAAATGACTTGTATCTTAATATATATAAATTACGTGTCACGTTGTTTGTCCGCGATGGACTCTAAGCTACTCAACCGATTTTAATCAAATTTGCACACCGTGTGCAGTTTGGTCCATCAGGTCATTGAAAGATAGGATAGTTTTTTTTTGCCAACGAGTGACCCACAATTTTTTTTAATTAAGCTAATTTAAGGATTTTAATAGGACATGACAAAGGGTCGTCGAAAAGGGCAGAACAACGTCTGCCTGGCAAGCTAGTTTATTTTATAATTCATATACGTATTTGTATATTATATTGTTATTACTAAAAAGAGATATCACCGAGAACTTAGTGTTTAAATCCTATTTTTACAAGTGTTAGCTAATATCATATAACATGGTTCAAAGTGACGCTATTTTATAATTGACTTCCGATTTTTGGTAGCAAAATTAAAAAAGTTTATATTAACTTGTTTAAAAAATTGATTATATATGATATTACGTTTGTGTTAAAGTTTAGAAAGGTTCCTATTTATAATTATAGTAAGTACCTAATTCATTTAAAGATTTCTGCTAACGTGAACGGTATGTAAACGAAACAAAAGAAAAACCATTGTTAGACAGTGAAAATAAAGTCAGACAACTTGTACATAGTTAAATATTGTTATCTGTAAATTCATAATAACTACTTATCTATTTAATCAACTGGAGCTGATTAGTAGTATTTTTTTAAAATAATATATTTTTATTTAACATACAGGCAGAGATAACTAAATGTTAAAAGTTTTATAGAAATTTAAAGCTTATTAATATTGAAAGCAACGGTAACGGTATCTAATCGGTAACGGTCTTTATCTTATATCTCTTATTATTGAAATTGTCCTTCCGATTCCTAACAATATCATAAATCAACGTGTTTTTTTTTTGAAAAATAAATTATTACTTAATCAATACATACATAAACATATAAAAGCAATAAATGTAGAAAAAACAATAAATTCATAAGAATAACGTTTTAATTGGACGTGGTAGAGCCATGCTGCAGCTATATCGTGATTGCAGCAGGGTCGGCTTGACCGGGGTAGGACCACGCTCTCACGGAATACCAGCGTATATACGAAACACGTGTTTCGTATATTGAGTGCAGGGAACCGGAGACCCTTTATACTAGAAAGGAGGTATTCCATCTCGGTCCTCAGGGGTGACAACGCATTTGCATTTTGATTCTTAATTGAAGATAAATATCTATCGGCCACAGCATCCACTTACCATCACCTGGACTATGTGTTCGTTTGTCACCCTTATTCTATAAAAAATATTTTTTTAGTATGGACATTACAATATTCATTAACTTTAAAGTTTTTATGAGCCTGTAAAAGTGTTCTGCTTGACATGGAGTGACACAGTTATTATGACTATTTGTTCGTTCGTCACGTAGGACAGCAGATGGTTTCTATGCGGAACTAAAAGGCCTTCTCGACTGGGTAAGGACCACGCTCTCACAAAACAATGTGTTTCGTATTGCGAGTGACCGGAGACTACTATTAGTGGAATGTGTCCTTAGTCCTCAGGGGTGACTACCGTACCGTATGTTGTTTTTACACATCTGCATTTTTTAAATCAAGGATAGAAGTATATGTCTATGGGCCATAGCATCCACTTGTAACACGAAAATTTTCGTGTACTTTATTTTAGCATATTTATGTTATTACATTCAAGCTAGCTAATTGCATGCAATTGACCTTTCGTGTTAGTTCGAAATCCTACCACGGATCGACGGTGGCGCGTAGCGCAAGGGAGGCCGAGTCCTTTTTGGAGCGAGCCGTTGTAATGATCGGGCACGCACATATATAATTTTTGAATCGAAACGCCGGAACATGAATTTAAAGTGACGAGTACTTGGGAGTACGGCCCCTTAAGAGGATAGAGTAAGTCAGCTCAAATTCTAATTTCGTCCCCACTTGCCCGCGCGTCGTATGCTATGTACCGAAATGTTTGTAATCACTAATACTGTAAGTAGAAAGGTCGTTAGACACTTATTTCATTAGGTTTATCATATTTATGCCTGTTTCTTAAAGCCAAGCCAGCCGCTTCTTATTTTTATCACGGTTATTTCCCATTTTAATTTTACATCGTACTGTTGCGTCGACAGGAATCAAGCTCAAGACGCCGATAGTTTAGGTAATTTCTTTTTACAGTGAAAATAATGGTATTTTAAAAAAAGTAAATAACATAAGCACTGCTTTATAGTTAGTTCAGTTAGTATGCAAACTTTCATGATCTTATTTAAAGTATTTTATGAATAACAGCGGTTTATTTTTTATTTTGGAGGTAACTTTGGATTTTTTTTCTATCGAGAAAATTTTACGAAATCGTGTTTTCGTCTAACATAATCACTAACATTAATCCTCAACTTTACCATATATTTATTTCAAAATTAAGGCTGCAATACTTTCGGCATAACGAAGGATCTTGCTAAGCCATTTGACATTATATTTCCCCTTAAACACAATGTCTACAGGCAGTTTAATGTGTTCAAACACATCATCCCATAAATTGTAAGTACTTAATGTTTTTGTCTTCTTAAAAGCACATGTGCTCTAATTAACGGTACATGGTATTTCATAGATTATTTTGTCTTGTCATAGGGGTCCTTAATCCTTATTTTGAGTATGGTCCATTATCAAGTTTAACTATGTGAACGAGGCGAGGCAGCTTCAACTGGTGGCTATATTGGGACTGGGCGGCATGGAGACCGCGACCGGAATACACCAGGAGGACATCTGTTACCTCACTGCTTCGCGGGATTGACCATAATCAGTGTAATATTGTGTAATCCACCAGGTTAGTCAAAACCTCAGTTCCCAGTGTATTTTAAAGTGACAACTTGATATTAAGAGCCATACGTATGAACTTTAGAAGGAAATAAACTACCTTTTGTCTGTATATGTATCTTTGAATTTTCATTTACTAATCATCCAAACACAGGCGCCCTGGGATACTTTTATTTTGATACTCGAGTCTCTTAATTCTCCGATGACCGTAGTCGGTGAGTAACGCCCTAAAAAGTGTTATACACTTACCACCGGTTGAACTGTATGCTCGTATGTGGTTTTCTGCACTCATCATACAAAACACAGCATCCCGATCGGGCCAACCCATTCGTGCTAAAATCATAATATAGCTACAGCGTGGCTATACCACGTATACTAGTTTGTTTTAAATGATAACTTAGAATGAGTACTTAAATTATGAATACTGCCACCTCATTTCATTTTATTGTAGGTTGTACTTTTTGAATGGGAAAACTTTAGGCAAAGTTGGTTTCGATAAGGTTAACTTAATTCCACACAGAATGCTTTTAAAGTGCTAATGAATAGAGTAATTAGTGATTTATTAGTGAAGAATACGGATCAGTAAGCTGAATTACAAGCGATGAAAAAGAAAGGTTCTCGAGCGTAACGCTCGTACCGGCAAGCGAAGTGTAGGTCGGGCCCCTCATAAATGGAGCGACGAACTGGTATAGGAACTCTATGGATGCAGGTGACTAAGGTTCGTGTTTTGTGGTATTACTTTAAATTAAGTTATTATACATTATACTCTCAAGACATAAGGTCTTGAGATATATGAGCCATGTGAAGTGTACGTCTATGCTCGAGACTGACAGAATTGAGTTTAATCAAACTGAGGTCACCAATAAGCCCCCGAAGTAGAAAACGAAATTGTACAACCAGTGCGTGTTGCCAGTGATGATTTATGTATCTGAGACGTGGTCCTCCACTGCTGGCCGTATGAGGTCGCTCAAGGTCGCTCAAGGTCGCTCAGCAAGCTATGAAAAGGTCTATGCTCGAGGTTTCTCCGCGTAATAAACTTAGAAATGAGGTTATCCGCAGTAGAATCAGAGTAACCGACATAGCCAAACGGATTAGTAAACTGAAGTGGCAATGAGCCGGCCATATAGCTCGAAGAACCATCAACCGATGAGGAAGCAAGGTAGGTTAAGTGTGGGGAGACCTCCCATTAGGAGTGATGACCTAGTAAGACATGGCAGGAAATCGATGGATGCAGGTGGCTTTTTGACTTGGACTTGCTTTGCGGCAATCTTTGGAGGAGGCCTATGTTCAGCAGTGGACTTGTGAAGGGTTGTAATGATGATAATGATGATAATGATGAATAAGGCTCATAGCACGTCCATCCAAGCAGATACATCCGTTCATATAAAGGTAATTAAAGTGTCTGTCTGAAATATCAGAATCACACTTGATATAATTGTCCTTTATTGAGCTGTAAGTGTTATATGCATGCCATAGACATGAATAACTTTTTTTAATTTTTGTCTATCTATTTGTTTGTCCGTCTGTTTGCCCGGGCTAATCTTCATGATGGCTGAGCCGATTGTAACGAAACTTCATGAAGACACAGAGAGCAATGCCAAGAGTGATCAGGGCTGTATTTTAACCGAAACTTTTGAAATCGAAAAATTGGTAACATAAATGGTCTTCGATGATTATCTTGAATATAATTAACGCCACTAAATAGATCTTATCCAAGCGGAGTCGAAACGGGTCGGGAGTTTAACATATAAATGATTTATATATTAAAAACCTTATATATCATTACAACGTCGAAAAAACGCGGATAAATAGCACGTTTATTTCTGAACAACAGATAAACTTTATTTTTTCCGCCTTTCCCATCTCCAGTTGTGTGCGACCGCAATAAAATTACCATTTTACGGCCCGTTCTCGGGCGGTTTCCCGCAAGTTTTGTTTAAAGCTTCATGTTTTAGTGATATACAGATGTAAATCCTATTCCACGCTCATTTTATTTTTAATAAATACAAAATTCGCATTAGGATACCGATCAGTACTATTCTTTACTTGAAAACAAAAATTTTCTATTATTTTACGTCATTTTAGTATGTGAATATATTTAACGGTTTAATAAAATTTAGATTTTGTATAAGGGTTTTGAACCGGAGAAAAATCCGCTACTCAGCTCCAAAACATTTCAGCAGAACTCACATGTTCTTCTAAATCAGCACTTAAAATTGCAATTTACCATGTGCGGAGAAGAAAAACATCGTGAGAAAACCTGCATGTCTCAGAAATATAAAAAATCAAAGACATGTGAAGTTCACCAACACGCAATGGTGCAGCGCGATGGACACTCTCTCTCCCATTTCTGAGATGAGGGCTGTGCCCAGTTGTGGTAGGTCGTATATAGGCTGTAACTTTTACACACACACATACACATACACATACACACACACACACGCACGCGCGCGCACACACGCACACGCACACGCACACACACACGCACACATATACATATATATAGGAAATAAAAGTCTTTTACTTTTTCACTAACACACAAAAGTCCAGGGTACATACCTCTCCTCGTGGAGACAGGTGTGCCATAACCATGACGCTTGAAATCGAATTGACGTTCGCAGTAGCAGGACATCTCCCAAACTTGATGCTGCCTTATGCCTTAACTTCTTCTTAAAATTCATAATATAATGTACAATATCTATGAATATCCTTGTATAAACCGTGCAGTGGCGGTGTAAGGATATCTACCACTCCATATTGTCCCATGAGTGTCGTAAGAGCGACAGATGGAAACTGAAACAGTACATATAACAAATGAAAATAAAAAATAATTGCGATTGCCAGCCCGCATGCCAAGCTTGTCAACTATGGCAAAAGCATCCCTACTAGACCATCTATGGGAATTTCTCAGGCTGTAAGAGATTTCTGTATAAAATGAGTAGGTACATAGAAACAAACTTAGCAAAAGAAACAAGCTTTTATTTTAACAGTACCTATATATTATATCATTTGCTGTTAATCAATTCGAAATATTCTTTTCAAATCCGCATCTTGAAACTAAATTTATTCCAGCATTCACTTTAAAAGCAAATCCTTGCTCGTTTATTCCCTATGCAAAAGAGAGAAGTAACAAAACAAACGGGGCGGATGAGAAAGTTCCGGAAAAATATCGCCTCGGTGCATCATTAAGTAAAAGTGGTGGTACTATAGATTTTTTTAAATTAAAAAAAATAAAGACTTTTCTTTACTTATTATATGTCAGTGTTCAGCTGCAATTTCAACTGGTATTAAATGGTGCAAACGGTGGCAAATCTAACAGTCTTGGTATAAACAAAAGCCTTGTTCACTCCTGCCTTGAAGACACCAAAATTATTATCGGACGATAAGACAGCCTCGGGTGAATTATTCCACTCCTTTGCTGTATATATTGTTATTATGTATTAAATATTTGTTAGGAATTGTAATTAATAAAATTAATTCGCAATCAAAGCATACAACTGTAGGATTTTAAAATACCATCAACTTATTTTGCGTAGATTGGACCAAAAATTAATAATTTGAAATCGATGACAACCGTGGTTAACTCTGACACTGGGGCGTCGAATACCTCAGTTTCCCTGTGACCATGGGTGCTGTAAAGTATTCGAAACGGGAATATAAAATAAGTTAAAATACGCGATAAAATTCGTAAAAACTAGTTACATTTAAATGTAAGTGTTTACATAAAAAATCATTGTTACAAATGCATATAAAAAAAGAATTTACGTTTTAATATTAACTTAGTAGCGAACCTTTTGCGGAAATAACACTGTAAACATGAAAATATGATATTTGATTTCGTTTATAAGAACGTATATTGAGAAGGATATAAAGACATATAAATAGATACTCCCATACTCCCTTCGACCTTTGCCAAAAAATTTCTAGCCTGTAACTGGATTTTGTGTATCAGTACGTAATACTATTATTTATATTGTGCTATCAGTCTATATTTTCATAGATACGTCAATTGCTGAGAATTTTCATGCATAAATAAATAAAGCTAAATATACATGACAGTTCACGAAGTTAAAAAGTTTCGTCACTATTATAAAGTTCAAGCACTGAAATACTTCGCGAAATCATCATAATCTTACTAACTCTTGACAATTCCTTTGCAGAACATTGGCCTTACCAAAAGAATAGCAGAAACTTCGGTCCTGAGACTTCTGGATCTATCGACTGCATGCTTGTCCTACTAGGTCATTATTCCATCTAGAAGGGGACCGCCCTACACTCCGCTTCCGGTAGAAAGTCGCCACTCGAGATATATTGTCTGTTTTTCGAACTACATGGCCAACCCATTGCTCTTCTCCTCAGTGATCCGTTGGGTAAGATTGGTTTCTCTGCTTTTAATGCGGTGTGGGTGTAGCATGATTGGGTCGGCTCGACCGGGAAGTAGGCCCACGCTCTCACAGAATATCGGCGTAAAACAGCAGCTTAATGCGGACGTGTTTCGTATACAGAGAACCGGAGACCCTTTTGACAGGAAACGATTCATTTCATCTGAGCCCACACGGGTAACAACGCATCTGCGTTTTGATTCGTGATCGAGAATAAATGTAGATATCTGTGGGCCAAGGCATCCATTTACCATCAGGTGGACTGTGTGCTCGTTTGTCTATATTTTTTTATATCAAGCCCGGTTCAATTCCCTCTTCTTAGCTGGCTATGCGACCTTGTGCTTACTTCGGGAGATAATGTTACTTGATTTATCGTTGGGAAACGTTTTAACAGCCAGAGAAGATTGCGCCCAGCCGCCGCGCCGTAATTAAAAACTTTCCAGATCATATCCATTATGTATCTCAGTTTCTTCGAGCGCCGGTGTTTATTTCGCACGTAGCTTGGAAAGTTGGACTATGAAACTGTTGGTGCGGGAGTTGGACGGAGGAGCCGAGCGGACTTATTGTTCCATCATGAAGTTACACCGTTAAGTTTATCAGATCGGATCTTTTGTGCCGTTAAGACTTGGCGGAGTTTAATATTTTATTGTAAGAAATGAGTCTTCAATGACGTTGCTTGCTAAGTGTTCTGAGAACTTTCTTGGACTTTAATGAATAATCATTCTATAATATAATAGAAAATATGGCTTTGGTTTATATTTAATGTGTGTCTTTAGTCTTGTTATATTTTTTCGGTGTGTGTATGTAAACACCTTATTACTTTTTAACGGCTTGATCGATGGAAACGCGGTTGAAGGCATTCGAAAGAACTCTTACCATTAGACTTCATGTGAGTTTGAATCAAATCGGTTCGGTAGATTTTAAGATATCTCAAAAATTTAAATTTCAGAAAAATGTTTTTTAGAGATAACTTTTAAACTAAAGTATCTATCGATTCCAAAATCTAATTACCTCTTACCCTCAAAAAATAACATCAATTGCCGCATCAAAATCGGTTCATACGTTCAAGAGAAATCGTTGTCAGAAATTCGACAATTTATTGTATGTATAAATTTTTAAATATTTAAAACATCATAAAAGATGGACTTTGGAGCGTTTTGTATTTGAAATTAGCAGGAAGTTGCAGGGATGGCCAGTAAGGGTCAACAGTATTTTTTATTGCGTTTAATATTACTTATTTAGAAAAAAAATAAACGCGATAAAATCCGTATAGATAGTCACATTCAATGGGTAGTGTTCGCGTAAATATAAGAAATCGTTACTACTATTACTATTTTTTATTAGGATTAGGGTGACTAACAAACACACACATATATATATATATATATATATATGTGGCCCATAGACATCTACATCTATCCTTGACTATGATTCAAAATGCAGATGCATTGTCACCCGGGAGGACTAAGATGGCATGCCTTGTTTACAGTCAAAGGCCTCCCCGATTCTCTACACTCACAATACGAAACACAGCACTATTAAGCTGCTATTTTACACCGGTATTCCGTGAGAGCGTGGTTCTTTCCCGGTCGAGCCGACTCATTTGACCTACAACTGTATTACTAATAAAGCTGCAGAATGGCTCTACCACGTTTAATGAAGAAACCATAATATACATCATAATATACTTAAACATGTCATAAGTTCCGTCAAAACCTTATTATTTAAAAAAATTGAATACTGGCTAAATGAACTTCACCAATTTTTAAAAATATAAAGTTTGCGCTTGCCGAAAATAAAAAGACATTAATTTTCATTCATTTACAAATATGGAGTGGTCGAACAAAGAAGATAAAGTAAAGGTTATCGCGTTGCACCGCTGTGGTTACGCGCCAAAAGAGATTTTCATCAATATTCTAGAAAAGTGAAAATAACCCTACGATTTATTTATCGCACTATCAAACGATTCACTGAAGATTCAAGCTTCGAAGATCGTAAGAGGACCGGCCGACCTCGTACAGTTAGGACACCCGCGATCATCAAAGCAGTGAAGGAGTGAATCCAACGAAATCCTGTTCGTAAACAAAAAATCTTAGCTCTTCAGATGGGCCCAAGGAAAACCACGGTCAAAAGAGTAATCAATGAAGACCTAGGACTACGAGCTTATCGTAAGAAGACCGGACATTTTTTGAACGAGCGATTGAAAAAAATTAGGCTGGACAGATTCTTCGCTTTGTTACGGCGACGGTTTTCGAATAAAAAAAATTTTTTACATCGAAGAAAGTTATAACAAAATGATAAGGTGTATGCCCACAGCAGTGAAGAAGCATGAATGCGTATTCCGAGGGTTCAACGACTGTGGTGCGTGCTGCGATTGATGATTGGCCGCGTCGATTAAGGGCATGTATTCAAAATAGGGGATAGGGGAATAGGGGAGAATAAAAATTTTGAATAATATAAATAAAATTGTATTCTGAATTAAATTACCTTTCATTACATATATAATTTCTACATAATTATCAAAAAGTGTATCATTACCTGACAAAGTATAAATCGTAACAAATACCATGATAGTGACATATATATATAGCGTACTAATACTAAAAGGTTTGAGAACCCCGTTAGACATGTTTAACTTGTACACGGTTTACAAAGCACAAATTATGTTATGTAATACCTACTCCTTATAAATAAAGTAATACTAATATAACACAACAATATACATTAATTAATAAGATGCAAAGTAGTTATCTCTTACATGTTTCTAAATGCCAATAAAGTTTCAGAATCACATAATGTGTAAGGCGGTAGTGAGTTCTCGCATGTTCCTGCAATTAACCGCATGGACCGAAAAGGAGTAAAAACCGGAATTATGGACGGATAAGTTAAGAAAAGTTTTAACAAGGGATAGGATGGGCGAAGGGAAATCGGCTTTTAATATATGAGGGAGAGGATGGATTGTGCAGGTTGTTAAGAGGAGACGTAACAATCGAGTATAAGTCGAATTGGGAATTGTTTCTTGTTGGTCCCAAAACCATGAAATCATCACCATCAGGATGTATAAAGGTGTTTATAATCTTATAATATCTGTCTGCTACGATATAATAAAATTTACAATGCTATCACATTAAGCATAGGGATGACATAGCGCCATATTGTGACATATTGATTGCCTATTCAAACCTGTTAGGTAGGGTGAGCAGAACGATATTTTTGAAAAAGTAAATATTTTACAATAGAAACATGAATGAAAAAGTTTTAATCTGAATCAGGCACTTTAATTCCGCTGAACTTTGCATTACTGATTTAGTCACCATCATCGTCATCATCATCATCACTGCTGCTTCCTATAAAAAGAGAACATGATTTTATGTAGGTATTTACAATATTCCACCATAAAATTTTATTAATTATCATCGTCTTCAAATATCTCACTTTGCCAGTTTTCATTTTTGATTAGATTGGCATATTTATTTTTTTCTTCCAGCCGTGTTTGGTAATTAAAGCAATTGTTTCTAATATTAGGCCCTCAATTTGGCTTTCCAATTGAATAAAAATTTTAAAACTAATTTTGACTTCAATAGATTTGAAAGACTCATGCCCAAATACTCAAATGCTGCTCAATTAAATGTCACACACACTTACGCTACACAGCCACTTACACTTAAAGTGATAGAGACAGCGCGAGGCATAACGGCATCTTAAAATTAGTACGCAAATTGACAGAAAGTTACTGACATTCCTATTTATGCTTGAACCTCATAGTATTAAGCTGCGTATCGACTTCGCGCGGCAAACCATCGAACATTGGCTCGCGCGGCGGCCGCGCTCAGTGGATACTGTGTTGCCGCGCGCGGCAATCCGAACATTGGCGCGCTCGAATATGCCGCGCAACGTGTCGGTTTTTGACGGCGCGGCGCGGCGAAGGAATCTCAGCGAGTTGTGCTCGCGCAGTTGTGTCGGTCGTTTAAGTATTTTAGTTGGTGCGCGTAATTAGATTATATGGTACTAAACAATGTCTATGGAACAGTAAATGTAGGGATTATCACAACGACATTACAACAACAATCATTAAAGAAAAGGTGCTTGGAATGAAATCAGTGCAGAAATGGACTTGCCTGCTGCACTTCGCCGACGTACAACGTCCATGATCGCCGCGCACAAAATGAACGTTCGTTGGCGGATCGGATGCCACGGGCGGCTGTCTCGCTCTATATACTATAGTTATATTGTGCGCTTAAATTGACTTGCGATCCAAAACACAGCTTTGCCGCGGACCAACAATGCTCGCGCGGCAGCCACGCGAAGTCACATGGGATTCAGATTTTCTCGATGTAGCCTTGCCTCGTGAGGACACCCATTCCTCAAATTTGGAACGCAATTGAAAATGTCAAAAAATTATATATTATCCTTTATACATTTTCACGTTTTAATTCCATAAGAAACGTAAATAAAGGCAATAGATAATGAAAACTACTTTTTTATTCTCAGTGTCTACAGTGCCTAAAGATAGCATCTATTGACTTGTTTAAATATTTATGGAAAATCATAAAATTAACATTGAAGGAAACAATAAAACATTGAGTCGAATCTGTAGAGATTAATATTGAATGAAATAAATCTATTGCACGCCTCACAACGTGCTCTACACTCGATATGTGGCCATACCTCGATTTCGCTACATAAAATCATTCTCATACTATTAGCTAGATACCAAATCCATATTATTATTAACGTTACAAAACTACAAACATTAAATTATAAGATTAGTTTATTTACTAATTGATTCACTTTAGATTATATAACAAAAAATGTAATTGAAAAAATTATGGACTACCGTCCGTTGGTCTGTGCGTCGGTGAGTCTTCTCTTGATTGAGATATAGTGTACTTAGTATTAAATAGGGTTCAATATATTCTAAGGAAGATCCCTGTTGATTTTTGTTATTGAACTCAACACCGTTTAAAAATTATTATTGAAAGTCAATCAGATTGTCAGTTTTTTTTCTTGTAACAATTATCGTCACTACTTTCATCTCTTAATTTTGATTTTTAACATTATAATCGTGTGAGGCTCGCACTTTTATATTTTCTAAATATTAAGAAAAACGAGTTAATAGGCATTATAATTAAACTAAAACAAACATTGGAATATTATCTAACACGATTGAAAAGGCTGTATGTCGTTGATCATTGCCTGTTCCGAAGGAGACTTAACTCTGTAACTTCGAGTTTCAATTTGTCATGCACATTCGGTATCATAGTGAATATAGTGTTTGGCATTGTGAATAGATTTTTGTTTTCTTTTTTTAATAGAAGAAGGGACAAACGAGCCCGCTCGGCTGCAGCTCACCTGATAGATTTCGTGTTTTTACTTTTGTGGATTTATTTAACTTAACCCTTGGCTTTTCTCTCGGATTACATGACAGTAGGTTGTGGAGCCCACACGGAACATGTTATTGATAATTGCAGGGAGTACTTCATTTATACCAAATCAAATATCTAATAACTACAAAACTTAATGTTTTGTGTCGTTTTCAGTTTATTCACACTACGTATCACAAAAAACGAGTGATTTTAATAGATACCCTACAATTCAGAAGGCACAAAATAAAAACAAACCCCAGGTCCTGCAAAATTTGATTTTTAATATAAGTAGCAAAAAATGTTTAAATCTTGAATATAAGACATACTTAAACTTTGTTCCCGTCGAGTCCAAGCTTGTATAGAACTATGTTCATTTCTTTTAAGCACTTTAGCAAATTTATTAACAACGCTAAGCACCTTATCACGCGAAAGTAAGATTAATATGCCCGATCCGTGACTAAGCTAAAAATAAATAAAACGGAAAATTCTAACGGGTGTATAATTTTTGGATTAGATCGTGAAAAATTGTTTAATACGGCTCGATAGGAAAAACACGTTATTCATAATATGGTGTTTCAGTTTTTTTCTCTCACCTTTAAGTTTTATAACTATACCTTAATGGTAATTGACTGTTATTCATAACTCTAAATTTGTTTGTGGTGAAAAAATAAATGTTATTATTACTATTATTACTAACGCAAAATACGTAAAAATTTTAAATTTTGAAAAGAAACGCTGCTTTTTGGTTATTATTATTATTTCACTATTGGGTTATTTTTGGGGTATCTTTTTATTTTATTATCTATAATTTTCTCATCTGGTTAGGTTCTATAAATATATAATTTTAAGTTCAAATGAAAAGATAAATATACATAAATATCAATAAAATAAAATAAATACAAAAAATACATAAATAAATAAGATCCAACCAGATTGAATGTTATATTAGTATTATTAGTATAATGGGTCGGCTCGACCGGGGAAGGACCACGCTCTCACAGAATACCACCGTCAAATAGTAGCTTAATGTGCTATGTTTCGTATCCTGAGTGTAGAGAACCGGACACCCTTTTTACTGGAAACGAGGCATTCCACCAAAGTCCTCACAGGTCACAACGCATCTGCATTTTGATTCGTAATCGAGGATAGATGTAGATGTCTATGGGCCAAAGTAACATTCTTACCATCAGGTCGACTGTGTGCTCGTTTGTCACCCTATCCTATAAAAAAATTATTTCGCCACCTAACCTAATTAATAATAATGTCAAGTAAAACCTTCCCATTAAGAGTATAAGTGCGACACTACAAACAAATTTCTCAGATTTTGAACCACAATTAATTTACTTATCTTATTAGTCACCCAAGGAGATTCAAGTACACGAAGCAGAGCTTAAGAGTTTCCTTGTCCTAGCTTATTCAGTAGAGACAAGCAGATTAAGTAAGTGAACGGCGAGGCGACGCAAACGACTCTCAGCATTTCTAGAAAAAGACGTATGAACTCCATCCTATTTAAAATATTTCAATCTTACAAATACATTTATTTAATTATTTAAACTTTATTCAACCTTACAACAGTAAAGACCCAAAAGGCGGGCTTAATTAATGTTAAAGCGTTCTCTGTCAGTCAACCTTAGGGTAACACTAGGAAAGTACTAAAATTCCTTAGAAAAGTTATAACTTCGTATGATAATAAAAGTAGAATGAAGTAAGCCATGGTAACTCTAAGATAAGCTAAGCGCTCGCCACATATGCCACAGTAAGCGAACAGTCCGTGTGCGATCTACGATACGCCGGCACCAATGAAATTGCTAATTACCACAATCTCTACCATGCTGTTTATAAATGTCACAGTGAACGAACAGTCGTGTGCGATCTACGATACGCCGGCACCCATCAAATTGCTAATTATCGCAATCCCTACCATAAATTAGTAAATATCAAGCCGCACCACCCCAATGCGTTCTTCCTTCATGCAGAGAAGCCTATATCCAGCCAGCTGTAAAATGCTTCAAGCTAATAAAGACAAAGTTGAAGAAAAAATAGACATCACTATGTAATTCATCATCAGAAAACTATTCAGTGACATACTTTTGTTTGTGAAAACAAAGATAAAACAATAACAAGAGCGTACAATACCTACAATACAATATAAAAAAACAGGATGTAATAATAACGTATACATACATACAAATAGTATATCAAACTTTATTCTCTTGGTAGAAAAATCTCATCGAGTCTGTTTAGGATAATATAATAAGGCTCGTTTCGCCGATACAACTTTCCATTGTTATAATCAATCAGAGATAATTGCCTCGTTTGAAAATCCCTTCAGCTTTTTCATTAGCGATTTGTGTTCCAATTCTGCGGTGAAATTAGATAAGTTTCCAAATAAAGAACCGTGAGTGCCGCGGGTTGATGAAAATGGTTGCAATCTTCCAAAGGTATTCCTAAAGTGATGAATGCTTGGAATAATTTGTTTTGAAAGTATTTTACGGCTGGAAATAATCCAAACAAATCCTTGGAGCACTCGACGTAGTAAACATGATAAAATTACATACCGGGACACATTTATGGGATCATCATGGGTATCTAACAAGTATACCAGAGGCAGATTAGTTCCATGATCTAAATTGCAACCAAAATTTCTTTTTATAGAAATTGAATGACAAACGAGCACACAGACTAACTGACGGTAAGTAGATGCTGAGGCCCATAGACAACTACATTTATCCTTAACGAAGAATCAAAATGCATATGCGTTGTCAGCCCTGAGGTCTAAGATAGAGGCTTCGTTTCCAATAAAAAGGGTCTCCGGTTTACTAGACTCAACATACGAATCATAGGAGCAATAAGCTGCTACTTGACGCTGGTATTCCGTGAGAGCGTAGCCCGGTCGAGCCGACCCATTCGCGCTACAACTATAATATAGATGCAGCGTGGCTATACAACGTAAAAACTCCACGTGTAGGCTCTAACAGGAGTTCGATCCAAACTTAATCTGAAATAGCAGACTGGTTGCAAAGTACCTACATATAAACAAGCTCTACATAAATAATATGAAATATTTTCAGATACAAATATACATCTCACTTAGAAATAAACAAAATAAATTAAAAGTTGAGCAAGTAATAGTGAAATATTCGGAACGCTCATAGCGTTGGCTATATATTACTTAATTACTGTCAGTTAAACGAACTCATGCGAGAGGGGTTTGTGAGTGTGGGAGATAATTCTTCAGATAAATCAGTAGTATTACTAAGGGGCGATTGTTACTGCTAATGAAGCCATTATTGTTTTTATTAATTTGGTTAAGTTTGGCATTTAATGTTTATTTATTACCCGCGTTTGTTCAGATGATATACATTACAGGTATATCATCTCTATTCATTTTCGTTTTATGGACCTTTTTACCCGATGGTGCATGTTGACCGCCGCCCATGAACTACTACAGCATCAGATGAAACACAAGTGCGTTGTCAGCCTTTTAAAAAGGTGTGAAATTGTTTCATGAATGTTCCAGAGTCTTCAACAAAGAAGTCGCGCGAGAAAGAAAATTTCTGATAAATCACAGTGGTGGACCGCAAGCACCCAGATGGTGTGATGGTAACGTGAGTTTTATCGTGATGTGCGATGGTGGAATTTGACAACTGGAATTAATCCAAAGAATTCCTCGTAAACAATGCGAAAGAAAATGCAAAGGGATGCAACATCTCTTTGCAGCGCCAGTGAGTCCAGCCGATCAGAAAGAACTCTGTCGTTGACGGATTCGATTAGGTCAGCACGGATTTCATCGATAAAAAGAATCATTTATGAGGACGGTTATATAATATTACAGTATTATAGTTTATATATTTACGATAGATTTTTACGATAGACACTTATTGCATCTTCTATTTGCGGCGGAATTTCAAATATTCAGAGCGTGAATATCTGTTAACAAAAATTATGTAGTAGAATAGAAATTTCGGTTATATTCTTCAGTTTACAAAAATTCTTGCTCATTTAGGACTTCATGCGTCCGTTCATGACGTAAATGATCCAAGTGCAAGTGTGTTACACTTGATGAGCTGTCGGGCGTAAGATTCTTTGCAAAGAAATCTTTGTTTTATTTTTTTATAGAAGAGTGGGCAAACGAATATGCGGCACACCTGATGGTAAGTTTCGTACTGCCGTACGTAAACAACTGCAACAGTAAGTCAATCGCAGGTGGGTCGACGACCTAATAATAAAAGTCAACATTTCTTGAATTGCCCTTAGTAGTATCATCGGGCCGTAAAACCTGGTGGTAGTAGATTTCACAAGGATGTTTTGCGAGGAAGAAAACAAAATTCTCCTTGTAAATCAAACAGTGGTGAGCCGCGAACCATCCAGATATTAAAGATAGTATCGCGAGTTTTGTCTTGACAACATCTTGATGTGCGATAGTGAAATAAAGCGGCTGCAATTAATCCGAACAATTCCTCAGAGCACTCCCCGTGCTAGATGCGATAAAATACGCAAAAAGATGCAACATATCTATGTAATGCCAGTGAGTCAAGTCGCTCATAAAGAGCTCAGTCACCGACGATTCAAACCGCGCTGCGCTGGATACGATCAAATGGAAAGAGCTGACACTGGGAAGGCCCGGCCCAGTGATGTAAACAGTATTCCACGTAAGGCCGAGTCTGCGCCGTGTAAAGTTGCAGTGTATATGTGTATATTTGGTATGGCGGCATGAAATATTGTCCCGCTCTGCTGAGCACGCAAAGCTTTATATAGGCCAATCTGGCCTTCTCTTTCAAGTGACCACCAAATTGCACGTCATATGATATTTCGATGACGAGGATTCCAATACTGGCTGAGGCAACAAGAAAAGTACCCAGAAACTGAGAAAATCCGACAAAGGGGTTCTTTTTAGCGGTAAATGTGCAAACTTATGTCTTCTGGGGATTGAACTGGACCAAATTTAGCCGCTACCAGTCCGAGACTTCTTCAACAAATTCTCAACTTCAGACACAAACTTGTTCCGGTACTCGACGATGTTTTCCCGAGAATAACTGTCAAGGTCGGTGTATAAAGCATAAACTGTGCTGTCATAACTGTGCCTCATAACAATGAACGTTACCGGCTTGCAACATATCATTGATATGCAAAAGAAACAGCGTTGGTGATAGTACATAGCCTTATGGAACACCAGCATTATCATCATCATCATTATTACAGCCCTTCACAAGTCCACTGCTGAACATAGGCCTCCCCCAAGGTATGCCACAAAGCACGGTCCTGAGCCACCTGCATCCATCGACTTCCTGCATGTCTTACCAGGTCGTCACTCCATCTAGTGGGGGGTCGCCCTACACTTCGTCTACCGGTACGAGGCTGCCACTCGAGAAACTTTTTTCCCCAACGGCTGAGCGACCTTGAGCGTCCTCATACGGCCGGCAGTGAAGGACCACGTCTCTGTTCCGTAGGTCATCACTGGCAACACGCACTGGTTGTACAACATAGTTTTCAGGTTTTAAAGTATACCTGAGAAGATGTGTCGTAATTTCCCGAACGCTGCCCAGCCGAGTTGAATCCGTCGATTGACCTCTCGGTCGAAGTTGGACTTACCTAGTCGGACTATTTGTCCCAGGTAAACGTACTCGTCAACAACTTCGAGCTTAGTGCTCCCAACAACGACCAACATAGGTGTGACATGGACATTAAACGTGATCTTTGTTTTGTCCATGTTCATCTTAAGACCTATCCGTTGGAAGGCACTATTGAGGTCATTGAGCATAATGCTTAAGTTCTCCAGCGATTCTGCCATAAGGACTATATCGTCGGCAAATCGAAGGTAAGTGATGTATTCGCCATTTATATTAATATCGTGTGCTTTGCAGTCCAGTAGCTTGAAAACGTCTAACAATGTAGCGGTGAAGAGTTTAGGGGAAATAAGGTCACCCTGTCTTACACCGCTCTGCAGTTGGATAGGTTTCGTACTCTGGTTCTTTACTTGTATGGTCATCGTAGCCCTACTGTACAAACACTTCAGCACTTTGATATACCGACAGTCAACTTGGCACCGCTGAAGAGACTGTAGCACCGCCCAAATTTCGACGGAATCAAAGGCTTTCTCATAGTCCACATACGCCAGGCAAAGTGGCAGATTGTACTCTTCGGACTTCTGTACTTTTTGTTGCTTGTTGCCGAACTGTATATATGTGGTCTATGGTACTAAAGCCTTTTCGGAAACCGGCTTGTTCGGGAGGCTGGAAGTCATCGAGCCTGCGTTCGAGACGATTCGTAATGACTCTCGAAAACAGTATGTAGACGCGGCTCAGAAGGGATATCGGTCTGTAGTTCTTCAAGAGGGCGTTGTCACCTTTCTTGAAGAACAAGACCACCGCACTTCTGTTCCACGCCTCCGGAGTACTACCACCATGAAGGATGGAATTAAAGAGTCTCTGAAGGACTTCACGTACCGGTTTTCCACCCGCTGTCAGAAGCTCCGCTGTAATTCTATCCTCGCCCGGAGACTTGCCGTTTTTAAGATGCTGGAGAGCCATTCTAATCTCGCTCAGACTGACGTCCGGGATATTATCGGAATAGTGTCGGATAAGACTTGCTCTTGGATCGTTACTCACGCTTGCGTGTGGCTCCAACGATGATGTGTACAGCTGCCCATAGAACCTCTCAATCTCACTCAGAATCTCAGGTGTCCCGGAAACGATGCTGCCACACTCAGTCTTTAGCTTCGACAGTTGGCTCTTAGTGGCAGACAGAACTCTGGCAAAGACTTTGGAGACCTGGTTCTGCTCGATCACTTCTTCAATACTAACAGTATTAAAGTTGCGTAAGTCTCGCCGCATGCATTTGGAGATCTGTCTGTCACCAGCATTAATGGTCTTGTAATTGGAGCATGCATCGTTTACTACGTTCTTGATGCTTCGATCTGCAGGAAAACTTATAATTGAATAGCATAATTTCACAGGAAGCCCATAGGAAGGAAGCTTCGAAAGAAGCGCATTGTGCCAAACCCGAATACCTTCGGTATTACTAAACTAATAGTCATGGCCTCAACCTTGGACTCTACTACCTCCGCCCGTCTATGAGTCAGGTAGACCAGATGATCACCAGCTGATCGACCCAGACGAAAACCGAATTGGCAGACACTAATCTGCTGATGATCCTCAAAGTACCTCATGAGCTGGCAGTTTATAATGGATTCAATTATTTTGGAGAAAAAGAAGGTGATGGCGATAGGCATGTCGGGTGGACTAAAGTTATCTTCCATAAATTCAGGACTACGCCTAGGGAGTAGGAGTAACGAAAAAGGCGTGTAAAAACTGGTGGCAACTCCGAAGTACACGTCTTCAGCACAATAAGAGGGACTCCATTAGACCCACTCGACTTGTCACATGTGATTAATTTGATTCAAGAATGGTTTAGATTCACAATTCAACCCGGTAGATGACACTGTTGTCGAGATCCAAAAATCATCCATGCGAAGTCGTGGCGGATCGCTAGTTACTTCTCATATATCTTATATTTGATTATTAATTTGGGTTAATTTAGAAAAAGTTATTACACTGACATGAAGCTGACGATAACCTATGTTTAAGATAATAATTAATCATATTAAAATAAAGGATATTGCTTCAAAAACGATAAGTTAGTTATAATTTCCTTAAGGTAAATGCTCTTTTTCCTTTTACTATTTTATCTTGTCTTTTAACGTTGAAAGATTACCATAACTTTTATTATCACAATCGCTTAGCCTTTTTAATTCATGAAATATATATAAAAACCCGGATAAAAATGATTTTACCTACAAAGTTGTGAACAAATATAAGTTGAAAAAATATATCATCTTACGGTGGTTATAGCCATCTATATTGTATTATAACTATAGTAAATACCAACCTATTCTAGTGGTTCAAATATAAAAATGGTGAGAAACAGAAAAAGTTTACGATACAATTACTTAACATTTTCGCTGGCCCGTGTACTCCTAGATACAGTTCATTGCTGCTGTCTTACTATTGTGTCTGATAATCCGATAGTGAAAGTGTTAAACATTACTTTACATTAAAATAAGAGACTTCCAATAATAATAAAAAACGCGAGCTTTTCCGTGACTTTTGAAACAATGTTTCCCTAGAATTACTGTATGTCAAAATTCTAATTTCAAATATTGTTATTTGTGTCAATGTGTAAATAACATTACAGTTCAAAATCCGCTAGCACGATGCAGCAATTATTTCTGGTGCATAAATCTCGCACAGACACCTGTATTGAATACGCTCATTAACAGCGCACTGATAAATCCATGGACGTAAACGTAGACGTAGTCGTAGACATTCTAAATAAGATTAAGCTCTACTATTTACTGACTTTAGAAGAAAATATGAGCAACTTTAAATTTCTTTCAGAGAGTCACAGACGAAAGATAAACTGAAGTCGTAGTTATAAGTTATCAGCATAATTCAACGATCGGACCACGATAGTAAATTGTAAGCGGCGTTCAAGTAGGTAATGATTTGGTTTCACGAGATTGGTACTACAGAATGACGAGGCACCATACAATTTTCCTTCGGCATTTCACAAACTATCGAGTTTCTAGACGCTATTATATGATTTTTTTTAATTATTTTTGGTTCTTTGAAGTCGGTTTTCATTTTTATCAAAAGTTTTATATTTCTTCTAAGAAATTATATTTCTATTTGAAAGAGCTTGTTTGTATTGAAAACGATCAAGTTTCTTAAGTCAGTAAAAGTATATTATTTATTTGACTAAAATATGATTATTATCTTCAGCTGAATGAAAATCTAAAGATCTTGATACGAAAAGGTAAACCATTTGATTTTGTTTAAATTAACATTTTATTAAATAAAATGAATTGCACGTGGACGGAGAAATTCCATTTTTAGAAGACTTAAAAAACGAGGAGCTTCACAATTCGACTGTATATTTTTATGTTAGCGATATCTTCGCCAATTTAGACTCGATTTTGAACATTATTGTTTATTAATTAGTTTATTTGTTTATTAATTAGTTTATAGTGTGAGAGCGTGACCCTACCTTAGTCGAGCCGAGCCATTTGTGCTGCAACTATATTATAGCTGCAGCATGGCTTTCCCACGTGTAAAAATATATCATCAATCATCATTACTCCTCTATCCATGGGTAGTAATTTCTAGGAAAGCAGCACAAAAGATGGATAATAATATAACAAAACAGGCTCAAAAAACTAACTTGAAATAATAGGTCCTTACATATGAAATTGGCGTTTTGTATGGGAGAAAATATAAAGTTAATTTTTTTTGTAAAATATATTTAATTAATCAAAGTATGCACCGTTGTTATCTAAGTACTTTTGCCATCTCATAGGTAGTTCATTGAACCCTTTACTAAAAAACCATGGGAGCGAGAATCAATAAACTCTTTGAAAGCGGTTTAGACTGCCGCATCGAAATTAAATTTTTTTCCTTGTAAGAAGTTGTCCAAATTCCGGAAAAATGGTAATCTATTGGAGCAAGGTCCGAGAAGAACGGTGGATGTCGCAGACATTCCAATTGTAGCTCATTTAACTTAGTGGTTGTTTGTTGTGCAGTGTGTGGTCTTGCGTTGTCGTGAAGCAGCAGTGGCCTAGAGTGATTGACCAATCTCGGTTGTTTAGCAGCTAGTTCTTCCTTCATGGTTTGCAGTTGCTGACAATAGATATCGGCCGTAACCGTTTGGCCAGATTTTAAGAAGCTGTAGGGAACGACACCGGCGCTAGTTCACCAAACACTCACAAGTAACTTTTTCTGAGTCAATTTCCGTTTAGGGCAGGATTTGGCTGGGTCTCCAGGGTTCAGCCATTGCGACGAGCGCTCCCGATTATCGTACAGTATCCACTTTTCATCTCAAGCAATGATTCGATTTAAAGTCCCTTCATTTTTGTGTCGGTTGACCAAAGTAACACAGCAGTCGACGCATGTTTGCAAGTTCGATTCACTCAATTCATGAGGTACCCATCGTTCAAGTTATTTTACTTTCCCGATTTGCTTCAAGTGGATTAATACAGTATTATCACTTACCCCGAAACCTACAGCTATCTCGGAAGTGCTTTGTGATGGATTCACTTCCACAATAGCCTTTAATTGTTCATTTACCACTTTGGTCTCCGGCCGTCCGTGGGGTTGGTTCTTAAGGTCGAAATTTCCAGAACGAAAACGTTGAAACAAAAAACGTACCGTGCTTTAATGATTTCTTATATTTACGCGAACACTAGACATTGAAATAATTCCGTAAAAACTAGTATTATTTCAATGTAGTGTGCTTTGTTTTGGACACCCGCGCTGTACATATCATTAATTCTTCGAGCTGTTTCTGCAGCACTGGTGCCATGGTAGAACTCGTACTCGTAAATATACCGATGTTTCATGTTTTCCATTGTGCGGTAATAAGCAACGCCAAAAAAATAACGAGGAAAAAACAAACGGATAACTGTTTTTAAAACTTAAACTTACCAGCTAAATGAATTTATAAATTTGAATTTGGAATCCTTAACCAAAGAGGAGATATTTCAGATCAAAGTGGCAAGTACGACAAAACGCTAATTTCATTTGTAAGGACCTAATATTATTACATAATCAAAATTTGATTCGAGTCGGGGAGGCATCAGAGGCGACCGAACCGTGTAAATCGCGCAAATGCGAATCTCTGACCTATGACTATAAAATATTTGCGCCATTTTCTGTATTAACTGTGGGGTCCAGGCACGTTCAAATTTCTTAAGGAACTGTATCCGCGACTGGTACTCGCCATGGAACACACTATTTTGAGGGAAGTAGAAATATGAACAATGTTATAGAAGTTGTACTCGTTTATTATTATGTTATGTTAAAAAAAACTGAAATAAATTTTTATGTGGGCCACGCCGCGATATAATATGGATGAAGTGCAAATGGATTGGCTTAACAGTGAAAAATAGCAGCCCACTGCTCCTGTGTTTCGTATAGTAAGTGTAGAGACGGTTCTCTAGGAGACCTTTGTTACTGGAAATGAGGCGTTTCATCTTAGTCCTCAGGGGTGACAACGCGTCTCTATTTTGATCCTAATAGAATACAGATTACAGTATCCACTTACCATCAGGAGGACTATGTGTTCGTTTGTCACCTTAATTCTATATAAAAAAGATTCCAAGATTAATCAATGCTGTAAGTACTTACTATTACAGTCTTTCATAATTTTACTACTGAACAACCCCCCACCCCTTATACTGTAACAGAGTATGGTTGTAAACCAACCGCGTCCCACCGCCTACGGATCAGTAAGCTGAAGTGGCAATGGGCCGAACATAAAGCTCGGAGAACCGACAACAATCGGCAAAACACCGACAATTAAAAAACACAAAACTGAAAAATTTTGGATAATTTAAAAGCATAGCTCGTTTTGCGTAGATCGAACCAAAAATAAATAATTAAAGTTTGCAGGTAGCCTTCGTTAACTATGCCATCAGGACGTCAATTAATATAAAACCCCCACACCTCAGTTTCCTCCGTGACTATGGGTGCTGTAAAATACCCGAAACGTCGGGATTAAAAAAAAGATAAAATTAGTTTAATTTCATAATTTAAATCAATCTTCAACTTTAGCTACTACGTATTGCAGTTCCAGTAACTTTCAAGTTCGTTTTCTATTGTGTACCTAGACCATTATCAACGACCCTGTGAGCGAATAAGTACGTTGCCCGCCTCCCCGAGATATGCAGGCGCCGCGGCGTCGCGCCCGATCGGCGTCGCGTGACGTCACACCATCTCACTACCTTCGCTACCGTAGCTAAAAACAGGGGTACATATGGTCAAATATTTTCGAGGCACTTACCTATTAAATAGATAGAAAATTTTTAATAGCGTTTAAAATAACAGATACGAAGCGAACTTAATGAGTAAATAAATTTTCCGACAAATACCAAGTGTGTTTAGAGCTATATAGTAGATGGAGAAATTATAGCATTACAGCCCACAGCATCCACTTCAGGTAGAGGTAGACTGTGTGCTCGTGCGAGTTACAGTTTTTTAGTTGTAGATTTGTGAATAATTGTCTTTTTGAGTTAACCACAATGTCGAGTTTGTTTACAAGTGTCACAACTCGAATGTCGCTTTGTGAATATAAAAAGAACATTGCGTTGTGAATGTTTTATTGCATCAATGACAGTTCTTTGTTCTTTGAAGATACCATTTATATTACACACACATGTGCATGGAATTTTTTTTTGGAGCAAACGAGCATGCGGCTCACCTAATGGTAAGTGACCACTGCCGCCCATGAACACCTGCAACGCCGGAGGAATTGCAGGTGCATTGACGGCATTTTTAAAAGGATTATGTTCGTTTTTTGATGGTCCCTAAGTCTTATCGGTCCGAAAAAATCACCGGTGGTCAACGGTTTCACAAAGAAGTCATGCGAAAGTCGTGAAAAAAATCCTAGTAACACGCACAGTAGTGGAGCACCAAGTATCCAGATGGTGTGGCCGGTATTATGAGTTTTGTGACAGTGAACGTTGATGTAATTTGGTGGCTGCATTTAATCCGAATATTCCTCAGATCACTCCCCGTGGAAAATGTTATAGAATGAAGCAAAGAGATCCAACATCTCTTCGCAGTGCTAGTGAATCTAGCCGATCAGAAAGAAATCGGTTGTAGACGATTTGATTACGCTCCGTAACAAACAAAGCATAATCAGCAGTCTTTCTAAAGTACTGCTTGTATATTTTTTTTTTTCGGAATATTCTTGTCAGAGTTAACCGCCCAGTCGACCCGCTAACTGAAAATATTGCTGATAAGATTACACTTATAAACAACTACGAGCGATATCATTACAGGTAAGCGATACTCAGCTGAAACTCAATCTTGTTTATTGGAAAAAATTACTCTTATTATTGGAAAAATACAAACTGAATGTGGAATTTATACCACATACCGTTATATAAAACAATATTAGAGAAAGTAAATTTTACATTGTTGACGTAGTTTATGGTAACATTTACCACATACCATTACCATTGCAGCTTATAAAAGTCCACTGCTGAACATAAGCTTCCACCACAGACTGCCTCATATGGGGGAATTTGCCATAGCTTCCCAACTTTGCAAGCGGATTGGTTACCGCATTGTTATTTTTGTTATCAGGAAGGTGCTACTGCCTATCTCCTGGTTCAAATTCCTTCTGTCGCCTCTTACGCAGTGGATATTCCTACACCTCCACTACATGGTATACTATTTATTTTAACTACATAATATTAACTAACCTTTTGAAACAAAGCGTAGCTTATGAGATAGCTCAAGTAAAGACTAAAACAGTATAACAGTAAATATTGAAGATTTAAAAATAAACTTTCACCAACGCTACCAGGGCCAGCATCCGTCATCAAATGTCAGCATTTGTTTCAAAAACTGATTTAAGATTTTGAACCGAAAAGACATACAAAGAATTTTTTTAGCAAATGCAAGCTCAATATTTGATTTTGGCACCTGGCGTAATATTTGCGGTGACTGACTCGTATAAAAATGACTGACTGATATAAAAAAGCTAAATCCTCAGGAACCTAGTGTAACGCACTATCCAACAGACACATTGTTTACCAGTGAATTTACTTGTGAATAGTTGGATAGGCTTTGGACTCTGGTTTTGTACCCGAGTACAGAACCAGAGTACGAAACCTATCCAACTGCAGAGTGGTGTAAGACAGGGTGACATTATATATTCCCGAAACCCTGCACCACTGCATCGGAAGACGATTTCAATCTACTGGACTGGAAATAATACAGTATTAATATCAATGGCGAGTACATCACCTACCTTCGATTTGCCTTCTGTCCTTATGGCAGAATCGCTGGAGGACCTAAACACTACGCTCAATGACGTCAATAGTGCCTCCCAACGATTAGGTCCTAAGATGAACATGGATAAAACAAAGATCATATTATGTAACTTCCATACCACACCTACGCTGGTAGTTGTTTTTTGTGGTTGTTGTCGGTTTTGTTTGCACTAAACTCGAGTGTGCTGCTGAGTACGTTTTTACCTGGAACAAATTGTCCGACTAGGTAAATCCAACTTCGACCGAGAGGTCAATCGATGGATTCAAATCGGCTGGGCAGCGTTTGGGAAATCACGATACATCTTCTCGTCAGGTATACCTTCATAACTTGAAAACGAGATTGTACAACCAGTACGTGTTGCCAGTGATGACTTGTGGACCTGAGACGTGGCCCTTCACTGTTAGCCATATTAGGAAGCTCAACGTCGCTCAGCGAACTATGGGGAGGGCTATGCTTGGGGTTTCTTGGGGGAGGATATTTGCAATAGAGTATTTTAATAAAGTGCACACTTTAACTACCTCTATTTCCTTCTACCATCCTTCAATAGGCCTGCTGGAAGAAATTTCATTAGGGAATAACCAGTGCCTTTGCAAATAATTTGTTTTTACAATGTTCCTATCGAAGTATGTGTGTACATAAACTGTTAAATAAATAAATAAGTACAACCATAGTGGCTGACGGACCCAACGGATTAAGTAAGCTGAAGTGGCAATGGGCCAGCTATATAGCTCGAAGAACCGAAAACCGATGGGAAAAAAGGTTCTAGAGTGGTAGCCTGGTACGGGAAGGTGAAGCGTAGGGCGTGACCCCACTAGATGGAGTGACGAACTGATAATACATGCAGGAAGTCGATGAATGTAGGTGGCTCAGGTCCGTGCTTTGTGGCATTCCTTGGAGGAAGCCTATGTTCAGCAGCGGACTTGAGAATTATCGTAACGATGATGAATGATGACGTGGCTTAATACTATTTAATAATACACTTCACTCACGTGTTTAGGAATGTGAAGTGTTCAGATTACTTTTATTATTTCTATTAGAAATCTAATCATGATATTGACGGTTTTCAGTTTCAACTTATTTCTAACCTACGTATATCCTAAAAGGAATTTTTAATCAACGTTAGAAATGTTTTAGCCTCGTTTGAATTTGGACCTTTAACGGCCGAAATATATAAAATTAATATCGTGAGAATTTCATGAATTTTATTTATTAAAAACTCCCGATTTCAATTTTAAAAATACCAGAATAAATTAAACGCTTACCTAGCTGAGTTTTTTTTAATGAAAATATCAAACGAAATACCACATCACCACCAATTAACTTCAAAGAAGGCTACAGGCGAATTCTCTAGCTCTCTATACCGTTTAGAATGGACCACAGCAGCACTTCTACATGGACGCAAAAAATTGGTCAGAACCATTGAGAAAGTGTCACAATTATATAACTAGTGGTCATCCAGTGTCGTGTAGTTGCGGTGTAAGAATAAACACTAACCTATACCCGTCCCGTTGGTGTCGTAAGAGCCGACAGCTGGAAATTAAACCAGGTGATAAGCAGCAGCATTTTCCTGATAACAAACTCAAAGTAATAACATTCAACAGTGGTAGAGCCACGCGGCAGCTTTGCTGTTGCACGTATGGGCCGGCTCAAACCGGGGTGGTACCACGACCTCACAGAATACCGGCGTGAAGTGGTAGCTCTGCTTCCGCGTTTCGTCTGGTGAGTGCAGGTGGCCGGAGGCCCAAAGGAAGGTTCGACCTGTCCATCCTTTGGCTACGCGTAGACAGCGACGACCATCCGCGCGTCTATGGGTGCCTCTATAGGTCCCATAGCGGTAATGCCGAAACAGACCGACTCTTCGACCACGTCCAAATGGCTACAGATTCGTTGCTACAGCAGATCCCCTCCGCAGAGATCGTGATCCTCGGCGACTTTAACGCCCATCACGCCGAATGGCTTGGTTCACGTTTAACCGATCATGCGAGGAGATCTGTTTATGATTTTGCCTTGGAATATGGTCTGACACAACTGGTTACTTCGCCTACGCGGATTCCAGATGTGGAGGATCATGCACCTTTCCTGTTGGACCTTCGGCTGACCTCTCACCCGGACGGATATCAGATTTCCGTCGAAGCCCCTTTAGGCTCCTCGGACTATTGTCTTGTCCGGAGTGTGGTGCCACTCACGCAGAAATCGCAGTTGCATTCAGCAGGCTGCCGCCGTGTTTGGCACTATAGGTCAGCCGATTGGGATGGGATGCGGTCTTTCTTTGCATCCTACCCTTGGGGGAGGATTTGCTTCTCGCCGGACGATCCCAACGTTGTTGCGGATTCTGTCGCTGATGTGGTACTTCAGGGTATGGAACTTTTTATTCCTTACTCTGTGTTGCCCTTTGGAGGCAGATCTCAGCCATGGTTTGGTCGCTCCTGTAAAATAGCATCATGCTATAAGCAGGAGTGCTACCGAGCCCGGGCTGACGCATCAGCGTCCCGGGATGTAAACACCAGCGCTCTAAAATATAAGTATAATTTCGCCTTTAGGTCCTTCAAAAGAGTCATTGCCAAGGCAAAGTCAGAGCACATAGGCAGAATTGGCGAGAAACTAGTTCGCCTTTCTTCTGGAACCGGTTTTAACGCGTCTTCTCCGGTACTCCTACTCCCTAGGCGTAGTCCGAAAATCATGGAAGACGGCTTTCGTCCACCCGATCCCTAAAAAAGGCGACCGCTCAGACCCGTCCAACTACCGGCCTATCGCCATCACCTCCTTGTTCTCCAAAACAATAGAGTCCATTGTAAACTTCCAGCTCATGAGGTACCTTAAAGATCACCAGCTGATTAGTGACCACCAATACGGTTTTCGCGGTGGTCGGTCAGCTGGTGATCTGGTCTACCTAACTCACAGATAGGCGGAGGCAGTAGAGTCCAAGGGGGAGGCATTGGCCGTTAGTTTGGACATTGCGGAGGCCTTCGATCGGGTTCGGCACAAAGCGCTTCTTTCGAAGCTCCATCATAGAGACATTTCGAGATCCATCATACATAATTTACAAATTCTTATGTATTAAATATAAATATTTTTTTAATTCGCCATCTTGCCACGTCACTTGCCGGTGGTAAATGCCTACACCGCACCGATACATGCTACCGACTTTGAAGTTCAGATTCATTGTCACTGAAGAATAATATAAAATGTCTCATAACCTGTAATTTTCAACCGACTTCAAAAAAGTAGGAGGTTCTCAATTAGACTGTATATATGTTTTTTATGTGTTACCTCAGAACGTTTTTCTAGGTGAACCGATTTTGATGATTCTTTTTTATTTGAAAGCTGGTGATCCTTATGTGGTCCCATATAAATTTGATCAATACTATGACTAGTGGTTTTTTACTTATCCTTAATAATGCAAAATTAATTGACTTCGACTACATTGATGATGTGCTCATTTTAATTAAATTGAAAATACCAGGGCGTGATAAAAATTGGAAGATACCGATTCCCCATACCCTTGCAATCGGAACACGACAGTAAGTTCAATGCTACTTAGCGATAAAGATCGTATTTCCTCTATTAAATTCATATGTCTTCGCAATTCTCTTTAAGTATTGTTTACATCAGCTCCTTTCTTTGTGCGTGTCTCACCAGTTCTTTTGTTTGTGTGTTACTTCATAGAAACGACTATAATATTATACAACACAGCTTTTTTTGTCTGTAAGATCCATAGCGCGTGTTGCACAAAGATTTTCCCCTCCGACCGATACATGAGTCATCAGTCTTGATTGACCATTGTACACCACCAGGCATCACTCTGTCATCTCAGTCTTTTTGTGCTCAAGGTCACGGATTGAGCTGTTTCGTTACCAAGAAATTTACAAAAATAAAATGTTTTAACGTCAACTTTTAGCGTCAATCATCAATCATCATCATAATCATTGCAGCTATTAGCGTCAATAAAGTACCAAAATTTGCCAGCTGTGGTCATATATCCGAGAGGAATCAATAATCTTAATGCTACTTTATCGGAGGTGAGCTTATAAAGCTTTATGCCTCATTTATAAAGATTACTGATTTGACGGGTAATATCATAAAAAATTGGAGATTGTTGAAATTGAATTCATGATGTAGGTACTTGTTATATTATTTCATAAACCCATTTGCCTGCCCAAAAAGCCATTAAAATAAACTTTATCACCATCATCATTACATCCCTTCACAAGCCCAGTGCTGAACATAGGTCTCCCCCAAAGAATGTTACAAGGCACTGATCTGAGACACCTGCATCCATCGATTTCCTGCAAGTCTTACCAGGTCATCACTCCATTTAGTGGGGGAACGCCCTACATTTCGCCTACTGATATGAGACCGCCACCCGAGAACCTTTATTCTCCATTAGTTGTCGATTCTTCGACCTGTATGGCTTACCCATTGCCACTTCAACTTATTAATCTGTTGGACTACGTCTGCAAGGTTATTACGCGAGAAATACTTGTTTATTTGAACTATTTTTGATCCAAAAAAGAGCAGAAGTTTTTACTTCGTAATCAACTTGAAATGTAAGAGCATAATTCACTTTTAATTAAATAAGCTATACGGTTCTTACGAAAGCGCTTTTTGTTAATTCATTACTTGCGCATATCGGCTTACAAGCCTTGCTTTGGAATGATAATGCTGGAAGCTTTCCAGGAATATATATATATATATATATATATATATATATATATATATATATATATATATATATATATATATATATATACATTAGTAAACATCGACAATGTTATTCCTGTCTGTTCTGTAATCAGAATAGCTGCAGATTTAAATCGCAGCAATGTGTAAGCTGGCAATCTTCGAAATATTTTAGTTAATTTTCATTATACTGTCATTTCGTTGAAGTCTTTTACTATTTATGCTAAAAGATACACTATTTTTAGCATCATGATTATATGGAAAAAATGCCGTATATTTAGGGGTCCTCGGTTATACGAGTATACAAAACGTTTGTAATTTTTCCTTACTCCGTTATCTGATAGATGTCCGTCTGGGTAGTTATCACAATCTTACTTATTTCTGGCGCCAATAAAAATAGCATTGCTTGCACTGTTGTCTTCCGATCTGAAGCATATAGAGAGAGTGTAATCAGAGGCTTCTCATCTTTATTCGGACCTTTACCTTATCCATAACCTTCTTCGTTTAATGTTGGCTTCAAGTGTCAATGGACTGCCGTAGCTACTGATAATCCGGTCACGCGTGTCACTTAGTTTTAAAAAAATCTACTTTTATTCTTAATTTTCACCGTTACTCGCACGCGGTGGACCCTGTAGTTTGACGGGCGAAGTTCTTATGACCACGATAACGGTAAATTCCATACAATTTTTTCTACAAACCAGCACACCAGATTATAAATGGATGCTGTAGCCCAACAGACATGTAAATACGGCCTTACATTTCTCTAACTCAAATATATTTTTTACATGGTAGAGTCACGCACCATCCATATCATAGCACGAATGAGTCGGCTCGACCGGGGCGGGACCATGCTCTCACAAAATGCCAGCGTAAAATAGCAGCGTAATGCTGCTGTGTTTCGTATGGTGAGTGTAGAGAACTGGAGACCCTTTTTGCTGGAATCGAGGCATTCCATCTAAGTTCTCAGGGGTGGCATTGCATATGTATTTTGGTCCTTAATTGAGGATAGATGTGAATGTCTATGGGCCACAGCATCCACTTATCATCAGGTGGATTATGTGCTCGTTTGTCACCCAATGCTATAAAAAATATTTAAATATATGCTACAATATTCCATTTTAGCTTATATATGTACTACTTATATACTATAAAGTCGTTTAAAAAGTGTTAAGAAAAACGCCAGAAATCAACTGTTGAAACAGGAGAAAGAAGGCGCTTTTGCGAACAAATGATGTCACATCAAAGGGCTCCTTTCTTTGTAGCTCCAAACACGAGGGCCGTGAAAACTATTTTTTTCTTTCCGCGCCATTGTTTTCAGTAACATAGTATGTGCCACCTTTTCATTTGGGGAAAGTAATTTTATTTACATATAAAGAGTTCCGTATGCTACATGTTTTAGAGGAAAGAGTTTCTGTTGGGTTCGCGATTTCTTTCTATTTAGGATTCGTTTCACAGAATATTGTTTTTGCACTTAACAAATTTTGTTACTTGTTCTACATTCTAAGATATTATAATACTTCTTTATTTAGTACTTTTTTACTCTTAAAATTAAATTCTCTTTAAATTATTTAATTTTTTAAAACGTGGAAAAGCCATGCTGAAGCTATATTAGTAGTATAGCTGTACCAGTAATGTATCGGCTCGACCAGGGAAGCACGATGTCGCAGAATACCAGCGTAAAATAGCAGAACGCTGCTGTGTTTCGTATGGAGGGGTATGGAGTGTAGGGAACTGGAGACCCTTTTTACTGGAAACGAGGCATTCCATCGTAGTCCTCACGGGTGACAACGCATCAGCATTTCGATTCGTATTTGAGGACAGATGTAGATGTCCATGGGCCACAGCTAACGCTGTGCCAAATCGGTGTCCTGTGTGCTCGTTTGTCACCCCATCCTATAAAAAAAACGTTACCTCCACACATTTTCATCTGTATCATGGGGTATCTTACATACATAAATTTCACAATGAAAAACATCCAGGCCGCGACCAATTTATTTGCATGGTATACGGATACTTGCTTTGTGCGGGATTTAAACCCGCGGCTCTCAGCACTGCAAATATTGCTAAGCCACTGCGCCACGGAGCCGTCAAATAACATATATACATATATATATATATATATATATATATATATATATATATATATATATATATATATATATATATATAATGCTATAAGAGACGACAATGGATGTATTCTGAATGATGAAGTTTCGAATTTAAACAGATGGAAGGAATACTTTGAAAGCGTGTTTATGAGTGAAGAGTCGTATGAATTAAATGAACTAGAAATTCCGAAAGAAGTGGAAAGGGGTATGGAGATAAGTGTAGATGAAATAATGAAAGCAATGAAAAGCATGAAAGCAGGTAAGGCAGCTGGATATGATAGAGTATCACTCGAGATGCTAAGGGCTGGAGAGGGAGTGGTGGCAGGCCTGCTGTACACCTTGTTTAATTTATGTTGGGAATTAAAACGGGTACCGGATGACTGGTGTAAAGCAGTTATAGTACCAATATATAAAGGAAAAGGGTCACAGCAGGACTGCAAAAACTACCGCGGTATCAGCTTGCTTAGTATTGTGGGTAAACTGTATGCTAAGGTGTTAATTGAAAGAGTTATGAAAGAAACTGATGGAAAAATTTGGGATGTGCAAGCGGGTTTTAGAAAGGGAATGGGGTGTACAGATCAAGTCTTTTCCATGCGCATGATTGCGGAGAAGTTTTTGGCCAAAAACCAGAAAGTTTTTTGTGCGTTCATGGACTTGGAAAAGGCTTATGACAGAGTGGACAGGAATGTGTTATGGCAAACACTGAACTCATATGGGTTGAGCGCTGGTTTGATACAGGCATTAAGGTCTCTTTATAGGGACTCTAGTGCTTGTGTCAGGATCAATGGGGTCTACTCGGACTGGTTTGGCATCCAAAAAGGTGTCAGACAGGGCTGTGTAGCTTCCCCTTGGCTGTTCAACCTATTTATGGACCGGTGTTTGCAAACTTTGAAAGATGAAGAATGTGGGTTAAGAATGGGCGAGTTAACCGTCAAATGCCTTTTGTATGCCGATGATCAAGTCATACTTGCGTCATCGGCGGCAGAGTTGCAAATGATGGTTACATTAATGAACTGGGAATTGAAAGAAAGGGGAATGAAAGTGAACGCAAGTAAGACGAAAGTGATGGTTTTTGAAAGAGAAGAAAGCAAAACGGTATGTGAAATAAGAATAGAAGGAGAGTTAATTGAGCAAGTGGATGAGTTTGTGTATTTGGGATGTGTATTTAGCAGGGATGGTAGATATGATAGGGAAATAGAACGACGAGTAAATGCAGGGAATAGAGTGAATGGGGCACTACACTCTATTATGAAGAACCAGAATGTGTCAAAACAGGCACGTATGGTAATTCATAATGCTGTGTTAGTCCCTACTTCAATGTATGGTAGTGAAAGCTGGGTGTGGCAGAAGAAGCACGAAAGTAGAATAAATGCTGTAGAAATGCGGTCTTTAAGGAATATGCTAGGGTTTAATCTGAATGACACGGTGAGAAATTGCGTGATAAGAGATAAATGTGGTATGCAAGATGATGTTGTGACCAGGATTAAGAAAGGAATGCTTCGGTGGTTTGGTCACGTAGAAAGAATGAATGAGGAAAGAGTGACGTGACAAAGCAAATTTATATGGCAGATGTGAATGGCCGAGTCGGAAAGGGACGCCCTAGAAAAAAGTTTATCGACCAAATTGGCGATATTTTGAAAATGGGCCACGTTAGAAGTACCCTTAACCGACGAGCATGTATGCGTAGATATATGGATGTAAAGGAGGCGAAAGAGGTATGTCAGAATCGTGCCAAATGGAAGTCCGTAGTCTCTGCCTACCCCTCTGGGTGACAGGCGTGAGTGTTTTATGTTATGTTATTATGTTATATATATATATATATATATATATATATATATATATATATATATATATATATATATATATATATATATATTCCTCAGACTTGCAGGTTTCCTCACGATGTTTTCCTTCACCGCCGATTTACCACGTGCTCGGCGGTGAAGGAAAACATCGTGAGGAAACCTGCATGTCTGAGGAATAAGATAAAAAAATATTTCGAAGACATGTGAAGTTCGTCAACACGCGTTTGGGCAGCGCGGCGGACACTTCTTTACCTAATGAGGGGAGGTCTGAGCCCAGCAGTGGGACGTATATAGGCTAATCATAGCATGATAACATTTTTTTGTCTTCATATGACCAATAAATGATCAGTTATTTATTATTTTGGTCTTTGGACAGAAAACAATTCATAAAACAATTAGATGTTCAGTGGTAACACAAAAAGGCTGATAAAAGCGAAGGAAGCAGGAAGAGCGGGAGGTGCTCTATTTTATAACGCGGATCTTACGTAATAAATTTTTAACATCTTTAAAATAATGGATTTCCGCAAAGTAACGCCTGATTCTATTAATTTTAAGTAGTTCACCGCATTTATTTTACTAGTACTAAAGGAAATTCATTGTGTTAGCACAAGAGATCTGTCGCGGTAAGCACTTGGCCACCGAGCTTCAAATGTCAAGCAAGACAACAAGCTTCGGGTCCCGTACCTACGTTACAGTGACTGAGGGAAACCGGTCACAAATCTACAACATCCTTTCATAATAATTCGAGTATAAATATGTCGGAAATACATCAGGCGGTTAAAAATAATAAGTGTGAGAGCTGTATAGAGAATTAATTATTATCAGCAATAAATCAGCCTCATCCACTATACATTCAGTATAGAGCAATTATATTTCCACCATATAACAATATCCATCTCAATGTAACACAACGCAGTCTCTCGGCAACACGATAACCGAATGACATACCTAGGCGGAATCTCCCACGCACAGCGACTACTGTGAACTTTCGAACGTTTCTCGATATAACCTCAGTTCTACTCCGCCACCACCGATATGACACTTTGCTAGAGTGATGCAACCTTTCAATCACTTCCATCCGGCATTTCATAGATGCGCCGACAAATATGTATTTTGGCATCAAATAAAATATTATGTTAATATATGTGTAAGTGGCGTCTAACATGATTTGTCTCTAAAGAAGTGTTTAAAGTATCTTTAACACGTTGAATTAATTAAAAGTTGTACGGAGTCGTTAAGATTGCGCGAATACCGCAAACGGAAAAAGTTTATTTATCGCTTGCTACGTTACTTGTTTAATCTACTTAAAATAAACAAGGTCTAGGGTCATAATTTTCATTTTCCATATCTTGAATATTATAAAGTATAATTAACAAGTTGCATTTTTAATTTTTTTTATTTTATTTTATTTCTTTATTTCAGGCATCAAGGACTTAAAAATTAAGAACATTGACCCATAGTAATATATAATAACTTAACCTAAAAATATATATAAAATATAAACATAACACTATTTAGGGAACTTTCTTCTTTGGCGCGTCCCTGTATCGGCGAAACACTACCCCAGAGAGCCAGAAATCGGGAGCAAGGAATGTCTCTTTGTATTTTGCAGGAACCTGGAGTACGTAGGATTTGAAGTTCGTGGACCTCTTAGACTCCAGACGCTGCAAATGTAAAGAGATCGGATCCCCTATGCGGCATCGGCTTCGTTCTTCCACGAAACGCAGGACGTCTTCTCCCGATGTACTTTTGTCCAAACGGGAGATGTAGAGCTGTATAGTGGGCTCCACAATACGCAGAGTTGTACTTGCATTTATTTTGGCGGTCCCACGTTGGTTACAGGCGGGTCTCGGCCGACGTCTCTTCTCAACAAGAGTAAACCCGTCATTCTCTTTCTTGGTTTGGGTCACCACAGGAACTGATTTTGCATCCACATTCTTTTGTTTTCGACCACATGAGGGTTGCGAAGATTTTCGAGCAACATCCGCAAACGTCTTTCCTCGTTGACAGGTTGGCTGCGGCGGAGGAGAACTCAAGGGTTCAGTCAAGGGCTGAGGTGGTGATGCAATGACGACCGAGGTCGCCCTAGTTTCACGGTCATCAACCCGCTGACAGACGATATCGCGTGACGGAGTCGCAATCATCGGTGAAATATGACTACTATTACGACTACCGCGTGTCGTATTTACATTCTGCGACGGCGGTGAATTCGCAGATGTAGCAATTATGTTGCGCAACATAGTGACTTCGTTCTTCAGCTCTGTTGAGGCTCGTTCCGATTCTTCAAATTTGAAACGGAGGTCGGTGACTTCGGCTTTCAACGTTGTGATGCCTTTCAACAATCTGGTCACGTCTACGTGATCGAACGTCACGGGAGGCAGCTTGTTGAGATCACGCACGACGAAAGTTGGGATGTCATCAGGATCAGTCTCATTGAACAGTATGAAGATGTCTTGCAGGTCTTTCTTACCGCGTCATCTCTATGACGTGTGATAAGACGGATTTGGGTCACGGCTGAATCTGCTAACCACCTTCTTCGCTTGGATGATCTCGTCCTCGGTGAAGCTGGTCATCAGTATCTGCTCCAGGGACACCTGGTCCATGACGTCCAATTTTTGTTGAACAAAGGCCAGGAACTAGTTCACTACGACGGTATCGGATCGTTTAGGTTGACACGCCATTTCGAATTATTTTCGCGCAGTTGGTATGCTTACACTGCGAAAATATTGTAGGTTCGGCATTAGAGCCGCCGCCACATAATTATGAAGCGACTGCACTGACCGGCAGTAGAAACGCGATTTAAGCCTAATTATGACAAGAAACACCAGAATTATTTCGTAGAAGGGACTACGACGCATCCTGTAATACAGAGAGACGGTGGATAGTGGAGCAACAATCTACCCAAGGGAACTGTAATTTTATTTAATTATTCTATCGTAGTATTCGTTTCTATCTTACTGATATTTAATAATCTGCCTACAAAATAATAAAAATCTTAAAACTCCTCGTGTTATAGTCACAAAACACCGCGCCGGCGAGAAAGAATTAACCCTTTTTACACCAGGTTTACTAGTACTACTAGTAGCTATATTATGGTCGTAGCAGAAATGGGTAGGCTCGACCGGGGAAGGACCACACTCACAAAATACTAGCATAAAAAGCAGCTCAATGCTACTGTGTTTCGTGTGGTGAGTTTAAGCAATATTAAGGCGTGCAACGCATCTGTTTTTTGTTTCTTAATTGATGATCTATAATCTAGTAGACATCTATGGGCTGCAGGGTCAACCATCAGGCAGACTGTAAGCTCATTTGTTCCTTATTCTACAAAAAATAGCGACACAATAATTTTTGTAAGGAACACGAAATCTTCCTACGATAAAGACAAAATTAATTGACTTAGGTCATAATTACAACGTTATATTTGATCAGTGCTAGAGCAAGAGTTGCAGGAGCATTAATATTTAGTAAGTTATTATAATATCAGTTAAATTGAATACTAAATTAGTTTTGACAGCAATAACGAGTACATGCTTTGAATTTAATAACCATATCTCAAATTTACGTGATAATTTTGAACACACATTTGCATAATTGGTAGCCAGGTACCAGGAGATCAGAACCGGGGCGGAAGTTCTAATATCAGGCTTGGTCGCGTCAAATTGAATTAACATAGGGAGCGTAACGCGACACAGTCGGGCCGGGAAGCTAAACAGTCGCATTATTCATAACATCTGTGTCTTACTTATCGCCTTGTATTACCTACATTAAATTACTAATGTTTGGTTTCTATAACTGAAAAACGGTTTAGAATTTCTCTATTATGCTCATTAAATGAATAAAAATTGTTAAAAATATCATTTAAGTGCTTTTTCAACAATTTATGACTTTTGACGATTGTTTGTTTATACATACAGCATAGTGTACAAAATCGTAACGGAAAGCAAAATGAACGTTTGTGATCTATAAATACTGTCAGAGGCTGTCACATTCACTAATAAATTATATTTACACATTCACTAATATATTACAAAATCACAATTTTGTATACTCCCGAAACAAAAACTGACTACATTTTAGGCATGTATTCCACGACATACGATTCGATGCATCAAATGTCAAATTATTCTTGTAACACAAGGATACCCACTCTCTTTCTCGTGTAATTTTTAATAACACAAACATTTTTTTTTTCAAATAAGAAGGAAATTTTCCTTAATCACTAATAATACAAAATGTAAAATAAGCCATATAATATTTTAAATATTGATGTAATACATTTAAAAAAATGTATTTACTAGCATTGGGTAAGTTTTTCATATAATTCTTTTCAATTTATAGCGTTACGCATATTAACCGATTATATTCCAAATTACTGGACTTCATATCAATCATGAGATTGCCTTATTTTCCCACGAGGAATAATTTTATAAGTTTACGTATATATACTAAAAACGTAGGGCACATATTTCCTTAAAATTAATTTTCGAGCCGTCATTTTCTCAGCGGATACGTAGTTACAAAGCACGCAACCTAGTTTATATAATAGGTAATATTACTCGTACTATGGAGCGAAATTTAATAAAAATATTGAGGTTACGTTTTATTGAAAGTGCGATATGGACGTGAATTAAAATAAAAGCAAATAGACACCTTTCACTTTATATCAAAGGGAAAATATTAATAAATTAAGTTATTTATTTATGTTTTACTGTGAGAGACAGTAAAATAAAGGTGCTGTTAGGAATGTGAAAGAATAAAAACCGATGTAGTAGAGAAACACACGTCCCAAACAATTACAATGAAAAGAATGGAATTGAATAAAATAATAATTTATTTAATATAAGTAGATTATAAATAATTCTTACTGAAAGCAACTTTTCACTTTTGCCAGTGGTATTTTTTTATAGAATAAGAGTGACAAACGAGCACACAGACCACCTGATGGCAAGTGGATGCGGTGGCCCGTACACCATATATATATATATATATATATATATATATATATATATATATATATATATATATATATACCATACATATAGACCATAGGTCATAGAGATATTTATCCTCGATCAAGAATTAAAACGTAGATGCGTTGTCACCCGCGAGTACGTCGTTTCCAGTAAAATGGATCTCCGGTTCTCTGCACCCACCATTCGAACACAGCAGTCTTTAAAACCGCTATTTCACGCTGGTATTCTGTGAGAGCGTGGTCCCTCCCCGGTCGAGCCGACCCATTCGTGCTGCAACTAATATAGCTGCAGCGTGGCTCTACCACGTATAAATAATTAAAGGTAGTAGTAAAAAAATATCTTCATTTGGGAAAAAAACCTCCGTCCTGGAAAAAATAATCAAAAAAACCCTGCGGAACTTTTAAGAACGGAATTCGTTTAAGAAACACTTTGGAAGCGATCACCTCATTTTAGGGGTAATTATCATTTTGATTATAATAACCTTATTTAGTATATATTTAAACAAAAAACTTTCTAATAGAAAGAATGTATATTTTCTGTTACTTAGTTAAAATACCGTGTATAAAAATTCCACCATTCTAATTTTCGAGGAGTAAGATATTATACCATACAAAGTTATATTGATCTTAAACCCCTATGTTCATAATTCCCCCAATCGTCTATTTAGTTTAACTATTTAAGTTTTGTTCGCGTTTGGGTCGCGGCAAAGACGGTGCTTATCTTCAGATCTCCGTTTAATTACTAATCGCAAGTTTCCCCTGTTAGTGACATATTAATCGGTAACGTACGCTCATGAGTTTCAACCGCAACTGAATATAATATTCAAACTGAGAAAAACCCAGAAAAATAGTTCATCAAAATTAATTAATAAATGCAAGATTTAAAAATAAAACTTTATTAAATAAAAACTGTACAAAAAGGGTTATTATTATGTTAAGGAATACAAGAATGAAAATAACCTTTAGGTTACCTTTACTTTTATAAAAAAACAACCCCATAGCCAAACTCAACTACCTAACAAAAAATATATTATATGTAACATTTATATATCTATGTATTTTAATAATATGTATAATATAACATATTTAACATGTTTTGTTTATATATTCATATATATTTTATATTATAATAAGTGTGTTGGGGTGTGGCACGTGCCACAAAATCTCATCACTCCACTGGTCGAATGGGACAGACTGCCCGTAGGCACAAGACCGCCCTTTATTACCCTATTTTTAAAGATGATAACAACAATCAAATAAATAAAATAAAACATATTGATAGTCCCAGACAACATACAAAACTGCAGTAACAAAGTGAACCAAACACAAGTTGCCGTACGCTTGCATCACTGTCGACAAAGTTTGAAAACGTAGAGTTCCCAATTTCAGGCACACGTAAGTGAATTGGCCAAGTTCTAAATCACTTGAATGCACTCGTAAGCAATCCTAAGCTTCGTACTGCATATGCAGATTCATAATTTCAATGAAAAACTACCCTATCTTTCTGTTTCAGTTTCCTACTGTCGCCTCATACGACCCAAACGATGACATCGGGTGATAGATTCTCATATGACACTACTTAACGGTGCTTATTTAAAGTTTTTTAATGTTTGAAACAATCATATTACTTATTAGTCAATTTGAAATTTTCCACTAGTTAAGAAAACAACCCCGTACTGATTGATAGTAACTACTAAAATTTAAAGAATTTTTGACTATACCTACAGCCGCGTACACACCTAGCGCCCGGACTCGCGCGGCAGCCTCACGAGCCAAATGCCTCGGTTGGTGTGGACGTGCCTCGGGCGCACGTTGCCTCGGCCGAGCGCCGCTCGACAGCGAGCCATACGTTTACTGGACGTGCTCAAAGGTGCCTCAGTGTTCGCTGTTCGTTTGGTGTGTACGGTGGTATTTTGGCTCGCGAGGCGATTCGAGTGTTTGTTTTAGTTTTAATATAATATAATAGATTTGAAAGATATCACTGAATTGTAATTAAAATATACATTAATCTTTAAGTTTAAACAAACACTTTTTTTTTAATTTACCTTTACATAATCATTCAAGGCCTCAATAATAGCGTCACAAACTTCTGGAATTATACTAGAGATATTATACTTCGATACTCGAAATAATTATTGCAGGATGCTATAAGAATCTCCGCTTGCTAAAAATCTTAGAGTTATTAAAACTCGTTCACTTACAGTGATTGCCTCTCTTATATTTTGTGTCGCACATTTTATTATTTTATCAGAAAACAATAACCACAAGTTTTCAAATTCTTATAGAAATATTCGTGTTAAATTATATACAATCTGATCATATGTTAAATCTTTGTGTAATCTATTTACATATTGGTTGCGACGCTCATAATTTTTTCTAATCCAGACGAGTCTAGGTCTTTTATTAAAACGTGACTGTTTTCGTTTTTTAAACAATAAGCAACTTAGAAAGTAGCCGCAGCTGCAAATGCAAAACTGTCCATTTCAGATGCTCGAGGACTTATCATGGCTAGGCCTGCCTCACGAGGCATGCCTCGGAGTTCCGGACAAAACTACTGCCTCCCGAGCCTTCGCTTGCGAGCCCCACACCGAGGCTGCCGCGCGAGCCCGTACGCTAGGTGTGTACGCGGCTTATGACGATTATTGAAACGATTTATTCCTCGATATATCTAAATATTTAACACTTATATTTAGTGATGAGCAAAATCGGTCTTGGTCTTGCACAAAATTGCAAGACTAAAAATTATAACATCGGTTGTAAATAGGATATATGATTTATCATAACTTCAATATGCTTTTATCGGGACCAAAAATTTTTTGTATTCAATATATCCAGTTTACCCTAATAATTTTACATACTAAATGTAAAAAATAATAAAAAATATTATATCATATTGTATTGTAATAATATATTATTATTAAAACCAATACGATAAAAATATATTTATATCAAAATGAAGTTTTATTAATTAAAGACATTGTTGATCATTTATAATGTATACCAATAAAAGCCTTGAAAATTTTTCAAAAGAACGTAAGTAATAAGTAATAGAACTGAATGAGCAAGACCAAGGCGAAGACCGGACAAGCAAAACCGAGAACAACACCAAGACTGTCTTGGTTTTGATCTTGCTTTTCTCATCACTACTTTTATTTAATAGCATGATTATGAAAATTACGATAATTAATTTTTAAATTTTTATTTGAATACAAAATATACCTTTAATTATTATGTGACATCTTATTTTTCTAATGTACACAATAAATATTCGAATTTGAAACTTTAGCCACATTGACGTTTGCAGATTTCTGATGAGCATTGCAAATGTTAGATTCTTTGTATCTCAATTATCGTTATGTAAAAACCGCGATAACGACATAATCAGCTTCATTGACTAAAATGGAATCTGAAATAATCACAGATTTCTAACGTCAGTTGATACTAAATCTATGAAAATAACAGAGTTGGAAGATAACAACGTCGCTATTATTGCCTTCCGCCCCACAAAGTACTCCGGTCGACCAACACGAATATTTGGCAGTTTCTCGAGAGTATTATCGGTAAGGAATTTGGTATTCCTTGGAATTCTGTCCGGTATAGAACATTCTATCACGTACAAACGTAACTTTGATTTCACGATATTGGAAACATTTTTGTATGTATTATCTTCAGACTAAGGAAAAATCACAATAACTAAATTCAAAGACATTTAAAATAGACCGTTTGCATTACTTTTAAATTATGATTATTTTATTTTGGAAGATAGTTGTTATCACTTGAATTATCTACACACACACACACACATTAAATGTTGTGCCCATAAATAAGTTTCCATTTTTCAGTTGTAAAGTTACTTTTATGCCGGGATATGGTGTGGATGGTCGATTGTTAAGGGCTGTGCAGTCACTTTACTATGACTGTAAAGCCTGTGTGCGGGTAGGGCATGACCTGTCACCCATGTTTAGCGTCCAAGCGGGCGTAAAACAGGGTTGTGTCATGTCTTCCTGGATGTTCATACTGTATCTCGACAGCTGTTTACAGAAGCTGAAAGATAGCTGTTTGGGTGTGAAATTGGGTGACATAAAAGTTAATTGTCTGCTGTATGCTGATGATGCAGTGCTTATTGCACCATCAGAAGCAGAACTGCAGGCATTAGTCACGTGTATGAAAGAGGAATGTGAAATTAAAGGTCTCCGTTTGAATGCTAATAAAACTAAGGTTCTGGTATTTGAAAAGGACGAAGAGAGAACGAAATGTGAAATATGGGTAAATCAGGAATGTCTAGAACAGGTAAATGAAATTGTATACTTGGGGAGTGCTTTCAGCCGGGATGGAAGATGTGATTTAGATGTGGATAGGCGTGTCGCTGCCGGAAACAAAGTCAATGGTGCCCTGAATGCATTAATAAAAAGGCAAGGCGTGGTGAAGAGTGCACGCCTTGCAATACATAACGCAGTGTTGGTACCGACTTTGTTATATGGCAGCGAAACCTGGGTATGCCAGAAGAAGCATAAAAGCAAGTTAAATGCAGTGGAGATGCGATCTCTTCGTAAAATGTGTGGCGTTACCATAGCCGACCGAAAGCGAAACGAAGAGATTCGCAATATGGCAGGATTGAAAGATGACCTTATCACAAAAATTGATAGGGGCGTACTCCAATGGTTTGGACACGTTGAACGAATGAGTGAAGACCGAATGGTGAAGAAAATATATAGAGCGAAAGTAAATATTAAAAGGTGTCGAGGTAGACCGAGACTAACTTTCGAAGACCATGTGAGCAAATTGCTCGAAGAGGGGAGGGTCAAGAGTACTCGGATACCTAGACGTGCATGTATGAAGAAGCTAATGAACCTGAAAGAAGCGAAAGAGGTATGTAAGGATCGTGACACTTGGCGATCTGTTCTCTCTGGCTACCCCGTTAGGGATTGTGCGTGACGATAAGTAAGTAAGTAAGTAAGTAAAGTTACTTTTACATTTGTATATACGGTATTCTATGTTGGTTTTAAAAAGGAATCCATCACATAAAATTATCTGTCACTGTATCAGATTATCAAAAGCCTATTAACTCTTGCTTGGATTTCTAAGATTAAGTATTGATTTCCAATTCATATTCGTAATCTTTATATTGAAGACCATACGCTGATTACCATGGGTTTCCTTCATAGGCCTTCTTATAGTTACGGCTCTTGAAAAAATGATCAATCCAATACTCCATCTTGTACCAATGAGGTCCGAAGAATCGACTACGATAAACGTTAAAAATCTTCTGTGACCTTTGATAAAGGGATTAGAGCATTTACGGGATGGTATATTACATACCGTCTCGTAAATGCCAGATGTAAAATGTGTAGGACGTCGACGAGGGGAAGCATCAAACATAAATATTAATACAGGGATTAAAAGTGTTAATTCCCATTACGTAATAAACAGGACGTATTGATTATGTAAGGCATTGATTTTAAATACCTACTTAAGTCCAAGACGTGGTCGCGAATAACTTTTGCAAACAATTAGCAGAATTCTTAAAGGACGCGCGATCTGTGAATTCCTAAAACAACTCGACCCACACTGATCCTTTATATTCCTTCGCAACATTTTAGATAATCTACTAAACCCTTTTGTCTCTTCGAAAAACCGCCGCTTGCAGACCTAAACTTGTCCACAATCGTAATAAAATGGTACACATTTAAATAAAACTTTTGGGTAATGAATTTCTGAAACCGGCCCCTATCGTTAAACAGAAGGAGATTTGTACGAAGCGTTGAGGAAGTATTTCGGGCACTTAATAAACACAGACCAAATTTAATTTGAAAAACTTCGAATTTTATTCGCTGGTCTCACAAACGGTAACCCTTTCCGGTAGACGGCGCAATAAATTTTTCGAAACTCTGAATTCACTCTGGACCTTTTAGTGTAAATATAAAATTTATTAATAACTCAACTACAGCAATATTCAGTTTTAATAACTTTCTTTTTTACACACACACACATATTTTGTGAAAATAAGGGACTTTGACCCAAAAATATAGAATTTGTAATTTTAAAAACAGCGTCACCTACCGAATTCTAGCATAGCTATGCACCATTCTAGCATAGTCATGAAAAAAAACTAAATCGTATAAATATGATCTCAATGGGTAAAGTCGTACAAAAGTTATATGATCTCTAACAAACGTTACTAAGATTCTATAAAATAAAGGTAATTAAATTAAGTACATGTATTTTAATCAAAAAATTATGACTATTTTTGAAAAATTTAGTTGAAATCACTAAGATTTCCAAAAGAGAAATGTTGTACTTTCAGTCAGAGAGAGAATAGTCAGAGTCAAATTAAGAATTTATTTTTAAAGAATAGGTGCAGTAAACTTAAAAAAAAATATTCTAACTTTCGATCAATTGCAAAAATTATTAAAAAAGCAAAATGATATTATATGTATAGTCCTCAGTCACTTACGCCATTTCCAAAACCACTACCGTCATTTTATGAAGTTATCCTCACTTACCTGAAAAAAGAAAAAGCATTTATTAGTTTATAACCATTACTATTACAATCTATATTTAAAAAAAAAACATTAGTAATCACAGGCATATTATCCTAACATCTATCAGTTGCTTGTATCGATGTAATTAGTATTTATTAGTTGGTGGATGCATTTTCTCATTGACTAATGATTATATTGAAATTATTGTCTTTTTTATTTTTCATTTATAATCATCATCATCATAATTACAGCCTTTCACAAGTCTACTGATTAACATAGGATTTCCATAAGGAATGACACAAATTTTGATCCTGCATTTACGTATTGACTTCCTGCATCTCAGGTCGCCACTCCACGTAGTGGTAGGCCACCCTATACTTGTCTTATATATCGGGTGTTCGGTAGTTAATGGATAACCTTGAAATGGGTCTAGGCCTAGAACTAACGGCCATTCAGAAAAAAATTTAGTGTCCAAGGTATGTTTTAAAAAAATAATATTTTATTTTTGTTACCTTATTTTACATTCTTGCACACCACGACAAACATCACAAATTAATGAATTTCATCGTTTTTTTTATTGTTATAATAATTTACGTTAACTATACCTTCTTCAAAAAACAAGTTGAATTATTGATCTAGTGAAAAATTAGTGAAGAGTATTTATTTTGACAAAGTTTAAGCAACCGTGGCATAAAAAACGTATTGCAACAAAAGTGACCAATAGTTTTAAAATAATATGTACTTAAAGCCGATTTCAAAATGGTATTGTTCATCTTTGTATCTAATGTAAATAGTGAATTATTGCTATTCGTGTTTAAAAGACTGAAATTTTGTTAAACAACAAAGTTTGATATAGTGGTATATTATATTTATTATATTGGTATTATTTATATATTATATTTTTATTAAATGTACCTGTACATTGGGCCTTAATAAAAAATAATAACTGACATTAATAATACTGCATTCGTTATAACTTACAATAAATGTTTAAATTGTATACCACCAACTCTGATGCAGGCCCTATATCTACGAATAAAATGCTCTCCTGAGCAGTCGTGTATAGCGTCACGTCGATCGCTTATTTTCAGTGCGGCTGCCCGGACACCGCTACATAACCCAAAGGAACGGATCGGCTTTGCGTAAACTTCTTCCAGTAATAAAAAAAAAATCCTGCGGATTTAGGTCTGTTGAACGTGGGGGCCACAAAAATGGCCCTAGACGGAAAATTGTAGTTGTACGTGTACAAGAAAATTTAAGAAGCATTGTATCGATATAAGCAAAATGTATTCAAATAAAAACTTAGTTGTCAGTTTGCCTTGTTGGTAAGGTCTATCACGAAATAACGATAACGAGCTTGCAGCGGCAGAATATCCGCCGGAGTGTGCGGTGGTTGTTTGCCGTCTGTTTGCACGATCCGCATATTTGTAAGAAATATTGTAAGACTTAAGTGAAATGTCTGATTTAAAATTAACAAATTTAAAAATAAAAAAAACACATTTGTACCTGTGTAGCTAGAATTCATTTTCCCCCTATTTAACCCCTCTCATGTTTGGATTTACGACTTGAATATTGTTGCATTTGTCTTGTATATCATATCTCCCCCCACCCCAATTTTGTTTAAAGTCGTAGCAATCTATTAATTACCGGGCAGACTGTATTTGGTATTAGGTTATAGGTGATACTCGAGAACCTTTCCACCTTCATCAGCGTTACTTTGAGAATATATTAAATAAACGAAAATTAAAATGTTTATTGTTAAAAAGACTGACACCACAACAGCGACATAAATTAGACTTTTGTAAAAGAAATTTATCAAAAAAAATAACCCTTGACATCAATATTAATTGATAATTATTCTAAAATTAAGTTCACATGACTGAATCTAAATCATCATTAATCTGTAATTGATATGCCATATCAGAGAGTAATAATTTTTGTTTTCGTGGTTATCATTTATCATGTGTATCTTTTATGAAGTGTACTTAGTAAAAACGAAATGAAATATGCTTAAAAATTTGTGAAGTAGAATGAAAACGTTAACGAACATCATCATCATCATTTCAGCCCTTAACAAGTTCACTGCTTAACATAGTATTATTTTTTATAGGATAGGGTGACAAACGAGCATACAGTCCACCTGATGGTAAGTGGTTGCTGGGGCCCATAGACATCTACATTTATCCTCGATTACAAATCAAAATGCAGATGCATTTTCACCCGTGAGGGCTAAGATGGAATGCCTCGTTTCCAGTAAAAAGGATCTCCGGTTGTCTACACTCACCATGCGAAACACAGCAGCATTAAATTACCATTTTACGCTGGTATTCTGTGCGAGCGTGGTCCTTCCGCGGTAGGGCCGACCCATTCGTGCTGCAACTATACTACTAATATACTGGCTAGCATGGCTCTACCATCTATCAAACTTCCCTAAGGAATGCCAAAAAGCACGGTCATGAGCTACCTGCAGCCACCGACTTCCTGCATATATTATTAGCATCTAGTGGGGAACGAGTCTAGTCACGTCTACGAACGATCGAATTAAATTTTCCGTATAAATCCGGTAAGTAATATTTGTCAACGATATACTGTCTCACTTTTCGCTTTTTTCTTTTTATGTAATCAGAATAATGTAGGAAATCACTTTAATTGTGTCGGATCTTTGTCAAGGTCACACATTAGTTTGACGCTTTGATTAAAACAACTATAAGTCTACGTAGGAAGTCGATATTACGACATTGTTAACTTTCTGTGGAGATATGCCGTTACATATTTTTATAGTTTAAAAAAAAACATGATACAGGAGAAAAACACTAGGATTTTCTCCTGTATCATGGAGGCAGTTTACAAACAAAAATTGCACAAACACAAACATCCAGACCCGGAACAATAATTTGTAGGCCATACAAATACGTGTTCAATGCGGGATTCGAACTCGCGGTCCCCAGCGTCGCAGCTCAATGTTAAGCAAGTGCGCCACGGAGCCGTCATTATGTTAAATTAGTTATGTCTCCTGTGATAGCGAAATTAAAACTTTGCTGTGGGTGCCTAAAGAGGCGATATCAATATTATAATGTCCTCCAAACCAAATTACAGTCACGGCGGCCAGTCTCGACGGCTACATGCGCAAGGCAGGACTATAGTGCCCAACTGTATGCTAAGCACACTCTATTCCGTCTATCTTATAGTCCGATGGGACGGTAATCCGACACAACCGGAAAGAGATCAGGCGCAGGACCAACGGCACTCCGGGCTGCTGTTGAGAATTTCTTAACAGAAAAACCTAACTACTAATTTTGGCCATACACGGGATTCGACGGGAAATTATGATTAGCAATCCAGTATACAATCACTATACCAACGAGGCATTAAAATTATAAAAAGAGCCAGAATATCTTGTGGATGGAGGCCACAAGTTATTCTGGCTCTTTTTATAATTTTTTTACATTACATATTACATTAAACATTACATATGAAATACCACATTGTCAACAACACACATATAACAACGTCATCCTGCCCAGCGAAGCGAATAAAGTTATTCGTCCCAGCAATGGGAAAGAGTCACATCCACTAGTGGACTACTTGTCGTAGCTTTTGTTGTGATAAACACTAAATCGTACTGCTGTTTTATGTGCACGGATAGAGCCTCCCCAAGTAACTTAATGAATTACTGATTGCCTAGTGCGATCGTCAGATTCACAACCGATGACGCGCTAAATAGTTTTGATGTCTCATTTGATGTCGTACCGTAGAGGAACTATATATCAATTGTATTTCTTTAGCCTTCACAACCTTAATCATTCTTGCAGTTCTGCCATCGATTTGTCTCTCCCAGTTTTGAGAATTGCAACACTAAAACATTATAAGCTTAAACAAAGTTTGTTTTTTACTAAATTTAAAAGTATCGACCAGTTTCATCAAAGATTGCAACTTTAAGATACATCCTGAATAAAATGTCGGTTGAAAATTGTCAATTTAGCCATATATTAGTGGAGTTTGTTTGTCGACGTTAAAACTGTGAGCAGTGACTGCTGGTAAAACTTTTACGTTGTAATTCTGCACTGATAAACTGAATCGGCGAACTACCTTGCTTTCATTGCAACCAGTGAGCACGAAGAAAACTGGATTGCTGTTCGAAACTTGACCGTTGCAAACTTGGAATAAAATTCATTGCTGTAACTCTACGTTGGATACGAAAATATATCAATTCAGGTCTGATACTAATATAAATCTAAATTATAAAGTCCAATTTTAGTAATTGATGCAACAAACATGACTGATATGGCAGTGTCGGAGTTCTGTGAAGAGGGTTCATAAATTTAAAGAAGGAATAGAAATAGAAATAGAAATAGAAACTTTTTTTACTCAATGTAGATTATAAAAATACTTATTGAAAGTCACTTTTTTAATTTACCACTGGTTCGCAAAAGAAACCTCTGTCCCGGGAAGAACCAGCAAGAAACCCAGCGGGACTATTTCTTTTAATAATAGCTTACAATCATGTTTACAATCAACAAGACAAATTAGAAATAGCTTGGTAGCGATCACCCTTCCCAGGGGTTATTATCATCTATAAATTCCTTAATATTATAATAATCCTTTTTATACAAACTTAGTTTAATAACATTTTTGAACTTTGTGTATGACAAATTTTGTATATTTTCTGGGATTTTGTTGTAAAAGCGTATACATCGCCCCAAGAATGAATTACTGACTCGGTGGAGTCGAGTAACTGGTACTACCAGCTTGTGTCTGCTCCTAGTATTTACAGAATGAATATCACTTATTTTCGCAAAACTACTTTTATTTTTGTGTACGTACATTACATTTTCATAAATGTATTGAGAGGCCAGAGTTAATATATTAATTTCCTTAAATTTTTGTCTCAGTGACTCTTTTGGTTTTAAATTATATATTGCTCTAATGGCCCTCTTCTGTAAAATAAATATAATTTCAGTGTCAGTCGCGTGTCCCCATAGCAAAATACCATACGACATAATGCTATGGAAATAACTAAAGTAAACTAATCTAGCTGTTTCAACACTGGTAAGAGTTCTAATCTTTTTTACAGCATATGCTGCAGAACTAAGTCTGCTAGCTAGTTTTGATATATGTGGGAGCCATTGAAGCTTTGCGTCCAGTGTGATTCCAAGAAAAATGGTGGTATCAACAAGACTCAGTTCCTCCCCATTTAAAATTACATTAGTATTGACATGTTTAACATTAGGAGTTAAGAATTTCATACATTTAGTTTTAGTTGCATTCAAATGCAAATTATTAACATTAAACCAATTGACTAACTTAGCTATAGCATTATTTACTTCGTCGTAATTTAATAACTGTCGTTTTAATTCGAAAATTAATGAAGTATCATCAGCAAATAATACTATATCATGGTTATCCCCTACTATGTAAGGTAAGTCATTAATATATACAAGAAACAGAAAAGGGCCGAGAATTGAGCCCTGAGGCACGCCCATTTGTACAATGGACCCGGAAGAACTCATACTATTAATAACAACTTTTTGTGTTCTGTCACTTAAATATGAAATAATTAATTTAAGAGCATCATTTCTTACACCGTAGTGTTGAAGTTTCCTGATTAATGTTTCATGGTGAACACAATCGAAGGCTTTGGATAGGTCACAGAACACACCCAAAGCATCCTGTGAATTCTCCCATGCATTAAATATATATTTAATCAGCTCAACACCAGCATCAGTTGTCGAGCGACCCCTTGTGAAACCAAACTGATTTTTATGAAGTAATTTATTTACATTAAAAAAAATTAACAATTGATCAAGAATAATTTTTTCAAAAATTTTACTAAGTGTTGGCAGTACAGAAATAGGTCTAAAATTAGCGGGGTCCAATGTACTACCAGATTTAAATAAAGGTATTACTTTACTATGCTTCATTAAATCAGGAAACACACCAGATTTGATACTACTATTAAAAATAATAGATAGTTGAGGTGCGATTGTATCTATTATAGACGCAATAACTTCAACAGAAATCCCCCACAGATCGGCGGTTCTCTTAATATCAATAGTCTTAAAATATTTTACAATATCTTTTGATGAAACTTTAAATAAGGGACATACTTATGTACATAGTCTTCATTTTTTAAAGTGACTATTTTGTTTTATAGACAACGAAAGAATTAAAATAATAGCAATTCGTCATTCGATTCCTTTAATCGTTTATTAAAACAACTTCTATCATTAACATCCCTATATTTATTAATATATAACAATAACAACTTCAATTAGCTGAAATAAAAGAAGAAATCTATAACTTTAATATATAATACCTTACACACTTACTGAACATTTTGATCTAAAATATCTCCTCTTTGGTTAAGAATTCCAAATTCAAATTTATAAAATCATTTAGCTGGTACATTTGAGTTTTGAAAACAGTCATTTGTTTGTTTTTCCCATTGAAGTAATATGTACTTACGTACTAGACCAGCTATCTCAAACAAAAAATGTGCGCTACTCTGTGTTCGCGCGGTTGTTTTTTTATCATAGAATAAACATAAGTAGAATGACCCGTAGGTAATAGTAGATTGTATTGTTAAATAGGTAAATTGTATCGAGAACAATATTTAAATCTTGTCGTTTATTTTGTATATTATATTTGCTTATTTAATATAATATTACAAAATATTATATCACAATAACATTTTAAAGATATTTTTATCTGAATATTTTAAAAGGTATCTATGTCAAATTAAAAAAAAACATGCTAAATGTATGTTTAACAAAACTTATTAATAAAACATTTAAATTACAAATATATTTATTTAAATTACAATAAGAGTCGTTCATAAATGTTGGGCACGCATGAGTTAAAAATGGACGAATTTATTCCACTTTGACTTTGATGTGGAAACCTAAAAACAAATAAAAGTATAAAGAGCAGATTTATGTATGTTTCTACAAAAAAATGTGTATAATAATATATTCGTTCTATACTTAAGTACCCACAGAAATGTCGCATCTGAACAAATTAATTTCATAATCTATATTCCATGACACGAGATGGCAACTTAGGAATAATTTGTTTGATTATTAATCTATAATACTTGTTAACCGATGAAAAGTAATTCCTTGGTTTTTACTGACATTTCTTGAATTATTTGTGCAATATCTAAATACACACGACGGCATATTTTTGTCAAGTGCACGCAATTGAGGGAGGGCGGGAGGTGCTCTTCAATTCAGGTTAGAGACATCATTGTATTTAGTTAGCGGATGATTGCAAAATAAATTAATTGTTATCTTTCTTATAATGGATTTCCGCAAAGTAACGCCTGTTTCTATCAATAAAGTCGTGTAGCAAAACCAGAGAAAAGTTAATCAATAAAAGCAAATAATAAAATAAATAAAAACATTTTTACATGTGTTTTATTTGCACAGTCATAGTAAAGAGAACACGTGAATTAAAATAAGCTAATGTCGAACTTCATTTAAACTAGGCGAGAGCAGGCCGCGAGTTCAATTAGGGTAATGAGAGGATATTCACAGCTGCAGCGAGTTTGTCAGCGGATTTAACTGCGACGTGGAACTTGGGCAAGTGCTCATCTCCTGTACAGTTTATAAATTTAGGATTCAATGCTAATAAATTTTGTTATCACAGGAAATATTTTGTATTTTTTTTTCTGTATGTCTTTGAAAATAAATTAACATTACATAGAAAAAAAGACAGTCAGCCAAATTAATTATGTTTTCAAATGTATTAAAAGAGTGTGAATAAACTAAACTTGTGTCTGAAACAAGTCTATATACCAAAAAATGAACATCGGCCGCTACATGCAAACATTAACGCCTTTAAATTAAGAATAATTGAACACCGTTGTGTCTAGTTTATGAGATAATGATGTGATTTTGTGGCACATTGACAATATACCCATGTCTCCGAAATTGCATTCAAATCAATCTCCAAGCCAATCTTATTACAAACTTATACTAAGTTACTTTAGGTTATGAAATAAATTGAAATAGATTAAGCTCCGTAAAATCGGAGGTCCAATAATTTTTACGCGATTGTACCAACGCGATGTTGGTCTTTTTGCGTCATATTGGGTTTAAAAATTCTGTGAAGTTTACAAGCAATTTTTTTACAATGCTGAAAATATAAAGAAGGTTATAGAGTTCACCTAATGGTAAGTGTCTGCTTCCTCACCATCATCCGCTACCAACTTCAAACAAAGAACGCTACAGATGCGTTATCACCCCTAAGGACTAAGATGAAATGCCTCACAGCATGTGGGACTAGAGGTGCAAGTGCCTTCAGTCCTATACTACCTATACTGGTTTCTCATCCTTTGTTGTGTTCCTGACACAGCAGGGAACGAAATCATTTCTGAATATTATGGTAAGATAATGAAAGAAAGCGTTATCTTCCCAATTTTATTAATATTCAGAAATATCTTTATTACTACTAAAATAGAACCACCCACAAAACACTAACTGCTGATTTTTATTGAAACATAGTTCGTCACTGTTTAAAATTCATTGTTTACATTTCTAACCTAAGTAAACAATATAAAGCACTGTTACGCGTCACCATTGGTTCGGAAAAATCCATCAAGAAATCCAATCTCCCTTTCTCGTATCAATTTCCTCCTCGGAAATCATATTAATACAAAAAATAATGTTATAAATTTCTGTTAAAATGATATGGTTCAATAACATCACAGATGAAGCGGGGAAGGATATCTCGGATAAATCATATTGTTTACTTCGAATTTAGTTTTATAAATTATAATTTTCATATTCACTTAGTGAAAACGTTGTTACATTATAAGAATTACAATAAACGATTTAGAATTTGCATCTCATACTAGTTAAGGTTTCAATTAGTTTTTTCTTATACCGATATATGAGACATCTTCGAGATCTTTCTTGAATTTGACCTTTTAGAAAAAATTGAATAGTAAGGCATTTTTTGTGTCCCTATTTAATTTTTGTCTTCCATTCAATTCCATTGCAACCTCATATGACAAAATCCCAACATTTTGTCACGGTTGCTACATTTGTCAGGTGAGTTGGCAACCGTAGCTTTTTAATAATTTCGAGTTATCAGAAAGATGCTGCTGCCCATCTCCTGTTTCAGTTTCTCTCTGCCGCCTCTTACGACGCCCACTGGACGGTATGGGGCGGTGGATATTCTTACACCGTCATTACATGATTTTTGACATTTAAAAAGATAATTTAGATTTTTTTATTTTAACTGCTGAGTAATAAAGGTATTTTACGCTCCAAGCGGGCGATGACCTACGCGAGCGCTACTTTATTTCATAATTATCTATTCACTCGCTCACACTATGATACTGTGAGTATAGCGACTAAATATTTGCTATTACCGGTAATAGTTAATTAAACGAGATATAATACGTTAGTAGTAGATAGTTTTAGTCAATGATAACTGCTGTGTATTGTATTTTATGCTGCTTTTATATTCTTGATTAAGAAAAATTGACTTGCCTAAACGTAGTAAAGTATAACACATACAGCTAACTTTGACACCACTGAATAACTCCAGCATGAGATAAATGGTTATTATAAATAACTTTTTCTTCTTTTTTTATAGAAGAGGGGGCAAACGAGCAAGCCACTCACCTGATGGTAAGTGACTACCACCGCTCATGTACAACCAACCGCATCACCAGGGGAATCGCAGATGCGTTCCGGCTATAATACTTAACTACAAAGTTCATATAACTATATTCAACATAGATAATGTAACCCAAAGAATCGAAAAGAACGAAGGAGTAAATATACAATAACAATACTCTGAAAATATTCATGCTGAAAAGAAAACCGTGCGTACTGTTGATGTACAATTACCTTAATGGTAACAATATACTAGTCAAGTAAGACAGAGCTAAAACACGAACAGCTGGATAATAAACTGCTAATTAAATATGCGAGTGAAATAAATCGGTATCTGAGGTACTTTTATCGGCGGTTTATCCATTCGTTAGCGCTATTGCTTCGATGACTTAAGAAATTCTGTTTTCGAACATCGCAATGTAAAAAAAACTTGGTTTAAACTTAGATTAACTTAACTGACCAATATGCGCTGTTTATCGGTTGCAAACTTTATTTGACGTTTCGTTTCAAGCAAGCTCCATCGGCTTTTAGGTTATAACGTATAATTAAAATAAATTGCCAGTGAACGTAAAATATTAAAATATTTATATGCTTAAATACTTATGGAGTATATAAGCACATATAAATGTAAAAGCTCATCAGAGTGTAATTTGAAAGTACTAGGGTTTATTTTAAAATATAAAAAAGCGTGCGGTCGCGGGACAAAGTTCCTTACGTTACTTATATTTTCAACTATAAACGTGATTTAATATCTAGATTTCCATTTATTAAAAAAATATTTTTTATATATTAATTTTTAAATAATTTAAACAAAATTAACTAAATTATTATATTAATTTCGATACTCGCACGAACACACACATATACAACCGTATATAATAGAAGGAAACCGAGAAAATATCGCCTGAAGGAGGCATAATGCTTTTTCCTTACGTGACGATTTCTGCCAGTTCACTGTACTGTAAGCTTAGTTACAATTATTATTACTTCTTATTTAATTAACCCAGACACTTAAGATACAGAGAAATCCTTTCGAAATGTTTACGGCTGAAATTTTTCATTGAGATATCGCTTTTATAAGAACACCGTGATAAACCCATGTGATATCATCAGTCCTGCTCTATCTAGTCTAACAATAATTCTATAAATAATACGATTTTTATCACTCGGTGCAACATGACCTTCATTTTTAATTTAAATAAATCGAATCTGACACATCAAATTCTCGAAGAATATGCATGGGAAGATCAAATCATGAAATCTCACTATTGGGTTAGTTTATTTTTACCCTAAAAGCGTGATTTCATGTAGAATTTACATACCTTATAAAAATAGGCCTAGCGAGGAAGATTGTAATTCTCTCACGTATTAAATAACACAAGAGAGCAGATGTTGCAAGGGTACATTAAATTTTTCTTCACGAGATATTTTTTCGACATCGTAATATTACTCGGAGCAGTCAGCTGTCAAAGTTGCTCGCACGTGTTATGAATGCAGAGGCGCGGGAAATACGATTTTTTTTCATCTGAATGAGCAGATGGAATGAAGATACCTTAACGAGATTTGCTTTGATATTGCTATAGGCAACTTCTTGAACTTTGGCATAACTACATATTATAGTTTTGGGATTATAGGAATTAACGTGTAGTAGGCGCGTTGTAGGCGACAGAAGGTAACAGACCAGGAAATTGGCGGCAACAACATAATACAGACTAAAAAACTGTCAGTCGTAGGACTGCACGTCAGAAGTGAAAACCACTGAGCTTCACAGACATATGCACTTTTAATACAAAGACTTTTAATACAAAGCTTACTTTCTATGATCACATCATGAGCATCTGTAAAAAAGCTTATAGAAATCTAGGATTTATGCTTCGTACAGTGAGAGGATTCACAAACATAAAAGCGATTATCGCCTTATATAATGCATTGGTAAGGAGTCAACTTGAGTGTAATGCAGTCATCTGGGCTCCGCATGAAACTAAGTATAGTCTCATGCTAGAGCGAGTACAAAATAAATTCATTAGATATTTATATATGCGTTATTATGGTGTCTACCCAATTTACCCTTTAATGTATCCAACTTTATTTATATTAGGTATGGTAGGATATAATGAACTGAGGGTTAGGATGGAACTCGCGCTCACCTCGTATATTTTTAAAATACTGCGAGGAAGATTGTTTAATGCTCAGATATTAGGGCAGCTTAATCTGTACGTTCCTGAGAGGTATGTTTGGCGCCGACGGCAACCGCGACTGTTGGTGGAGCCGCGAGGTCGCACCAACCTCCTGAGTGAGGCACCTCTGACGCGCGCACTCCGCACGCTCAACGTAATAGCTTGTGAGACGGACCTATTTTGTTGTACTCTGAGTGAATTCACAAAGACAGCATTGTTTGTAATTTGTTACAAAAATTAAATTTAACACTTAAATCTACATAAATCAATTAGACAGCTACACTATCGCATTAGGTAATTCTGTAATGATAGTTGTAAGTTTCAGAAATAAATAAATAAAAAAATAAATGTACATATATATATATATATATATATATATATATACATATCTGAATATGTGTCTGAGTGGAGCGTGACGGTGCCCTATGTGCCCAAACATGTTTTTACTACAAAAATAAGAATGCGGTTGCAAACCCGGATGGCAAGGTAAGGAATCACGGCAAATACCGTGAATTTGAAGCAATCTAAATGGAGGCCTATACTCATATACAACAGTGAGCTTTAATAGGCTGTAATGGTAGCGGTTTTTTCGGAAAAGAAATCATATGCAGTGTCAAGACGGAATTCAAATTCAAATTATTTATTGCTAGAATATAGTACATAACAATATGATGTTATCCTATACTATTAAACGAGCAATTCTTGTATATATGTATATATATATATATATATATATATATATATATATATATATATATATATATATAATCGGGATCTCGGAAACGGCTCCAACGATTTTCATAAAATTTAGTGTCCAGGGAGTTTCGGGGATAATAAATCGATCTAGCTAAGATTTATTTTTAGAATATGTCTTTTTGTCCGTGTTTTTAGGCAATTAAAAACTGCTACAATATAGTTAGAATAAGAAGGTAAATTTTGACAGTTTGGTAATGATTATAAATAGCTTATTGGTATAATGGGCGGTCACAAAATTGTAAAACCTGGGTTCGAGCCCAGACCGACCGACCGACTTTTTTATTTTTTTTTTCAAGTTTCTTTCTTTTTTGAGAAAATATATTTTTTTCGAGCCCTTTTTTTAGTATTTTTTAAAAACACGAAAATTTAAATAAAAATAATTGCACTCATGATTTTTTATTCAAATAACCAGTTCAGTTTTTTCTGTTATGTCGCTAAGATCAAAAAATATTATTTATAATTCATCAGTATGTAATTTGTATCTAAATATAATTTCCAAAACACACGAATTAAAAAAATCGAGCGAAAAATACCGAGCAAAGCTCGGTCAACCGGGTACTTAGTTATTAATGAGACCTTACATTCCACCATGATAATCCCGTGCAATCTTTTACAGTAAACAAAAAAAATATTTATATAAATTAGGGAAGTAACTCATTGAAGAAAATGAATTATGTACCTATTCAAAAATATTTTAGCGTCAAGTTTTTAGATTACAATAAATATTACATGTCAATGTTTTCATTAACATGTAAGTAAATGTTTATATAAATGTCAAATATCAAAAAGTCAAGAAATTGTTAAAAATTAATAAATGTTAATGTCAAAACATTATTTTTTTGTCATATTTTACCATTATTAAAATATTTTTTATCATTATTTAAAATTTTTATTTTCGGATGAATACATACACAGTACAACATGTTACTATATTGTCACAAATTGTATCAAACTATTACCAAAATTTACATAAATTGCAATTTACTTTTTTTTTATCAATAGCTAATGGCGTAATAGAAGAAAGATGTCAGATCATTATTAATTATTTTTAAACAGAATAAAATAAATAAATATCAATGCTCAGTGAAATTACAGCAGTTCATTCCTTAAATTTACAATCTTATTTAGAAATTCTTTGACGCTATAACTTTTACTTTCTGCAAGAAAATCATTCAGGCTTTTTTTTAAATCTTGGTAAAGAAAGTGCTTTAATATGCTGAGGAATTTTGTTATATATTTTGACACACATATATAGACAGCTTTTATTATACTTAGATAGTCTAGGAAGTGTGTCGATTATAAGTTTTTCGGGGTATCTATGGCTTCGAGAAGATATACCTTTTGTTTTAGTAAACAGATGGTCGTGTTGTTTAACGAACAAACAAATTTCATATTTTCGTATTTCGTATTTCATATTTAATTCAAATTTTACATTCGCAAGACTGAAAAGTAGAGAACAGGACAAAAAAAATAAAAGTATTAAGTAACCTACATACACCTTTGTCATAGTAGTTCGCGTTTTACGACATTTTAAGCGCCTTCCGTAGCCTATCCGAAATTTTCTTAATTATCATTTATAATGGCTTTTCTACTTTATCAGTTGCCTTTTGATGTTAGTTTTATATTACGATGATAATCTTCACCTAGCAGATTTCGTTTACTTTCCTTGTTCCTACTACTATATCCTATGTATAGCCACAGCGCAAGGGCTGAGCGCTCGCTGTAAATTTCACAGTACACGAGCAACCCAGGTTCGATCCCCGTCCCACCAATGAAATCGGTAAATGCAATTTGAGGTGCTGATTTAACGCATGGTCGGCGGTGAAGGAAAACATCGTGAGAAAACCTGCATGTGCAAAAATATTTCAAAGACACGTGAAGTCCGCCAACACGCATTGGGGCAGCGCGGCGGACATTTCCTTGCCCTAAGACCCACTTAGAAGTGAGAGGAGGCCTGTGCCCAACAGTGGGATATATATAGGCTTTAACTTTACTTATACTTATACTAATAATAATTGTTGTTGTATGTAATAATATTAGATATTGAAGATTGTGGAATATCAGCATAAGTATATATACATAACAACCAGATAAGAAAACTATATGTGCTCCAGACCGAATTTCGGTCTTCAATGAAGACCAGCCACCTCCGCAGGACAGGATTAATATGTTCAAGTGTATGCGTAAGCACGGGTGCACTCTCTATTCTCTCACTCCCATAGTTCGATGGTATGGTAATTCGACACGACCGGAGAGATACCAGATGGAGGACCAACGGCTTTACGTGCCTTACTAATCACTGAGAATTTCTGGGCAGAAAAACCCAGTAACTAATTCTGGCCCGACCCGGGATTCGAACCACTGACCTCATAATCAGCAATCGCGTTTATGACCACTAGACCAACGGGGAAATCACAGAAGCATAGTAGTTAAGTAATTAAGCACTGGCTTTAATAAGTAAAAAAGAACGCCCAGCTCCGCTTTACGCTTGTAACTCAGTTTCTACACTTGGAATAAACTCAATACAGATTAAATATTTTCTAGTTCATTAGTTTTATAACTATGCACTCGAATAACTATCGGATCCCGAAGTTCCCAACAGTACTAAGGAATCTCGACAAGACAACATACCGTACTAGTTGTTAAACAATGCACTCTGGAGTATTTGGAGTTCGTTGCAAACAGAAATTGCAATCGAAAGTTAAGCAGAGCCTTATGTATGCAAATAATTTAATACACGAATAATTTGAATATACGAATATATTTAGAAGTTTTTTATAGAATAAGGGTGACACGTAAAATTCACCTCATTGTAAGTGGATTCTGCGCCCCATCTACATCTCTCCTCGATTAAGAACCAAAATGCAGAGCGTTGTCACCCCTGCCCCTCAGGACTAAGATGGAATTGCTCATTTCCAGTAAAAAGGGTTTCCAGTTCTCTACACACACCACACGAAACACAGCAGCATTAAACTGCTACTCCTGATGCTCAGAACTAAAATTGAATACCTCTTACGAAACACAGCAGCTGCACTTTATGCTGGTATTTTGTGAGAAGCGTGGTGCTTCTCCGGTCGAGTCGACCCATTCGCGCTTGAACTATATTGAACTGCAGCGTGGATCTACTACGTACAAGATGCGAAAAATACCAACGAAGAAGTATAACAATTTTCAATAAAATACTAAACTCGTCACAGGATAATAATTTCTATCTCGTAGCATCTGTACCCGCTCGTAGTCAATAGCTGTATCCGAGATTCGACGCTGAATACGCCGAATTACTCCATGATAATTAAATTATTTCTTTATTACGAAACGTTTTCATAATTTAGGAAATCCAGTCCTGAATAAACATGCCCGAAAGCTACAGGCTTTATATTTGGATTTGTGTATTAGGAACATTTGGCAAATTAAGCACACAATTGATATATTTGTGTATAAAACATACTGTTATCGTTGCAGCTTATTAAAGTCCACGGCTGAACATAGGCCTTCCCATAGATTGCTTCATTGGGAGGGAGAGGGGGGGGGGGGATATTGGACATAGTTGCCACGCTTGGCAAGCGGGTTGACAACAGCAGTTTTTATTTTTATTTTTAGTCGTTATTAAGGGAACGCTGCCGCCCATCTTCTGAATCGTTTCCCTCCGTTGCCTGTCGTAAGACGCCCACGGAATCTTCCCGAACATCCACTACCACATATCTATATGGTGGTGGATATTCTCATGCTCACTGCTACTACGCGGTAGGTATAAAATATACCGTTGTAAAACAATTTTCTACATTTTCATATAGAATAAGGGTTACAAACGAGCACACAACCCACTAGTGTGTTGTGTGCTCGTTTGTGTGTTATGGCTGTGGTCTATAGGCGTCTACATTTATCCTCGATTGAGAATCAAAATGCAGACGTGTTGTTACCCCTGAGGACTAAAATGGAATGTCTTGTTTCCAGTAAAATGGATAGCTGGTTCTATAGACTCACTATACAAAATACATTAGAAGACCAAATGTGCTTAAAGCTGGTACAAGGGACCCCAACTGTAGAGAAACTTAATCTTGACTGCCACCATTGAAAAGCATATCAGCCGAGACGACTTTGTAGTAGCACTAGAAGTATGAAAGGAAAAAGAAGAGAAAGTATGTAATAGAGAGGGAGAGAAAGTGGAGATATATACTGAAAGAATCCATCACTCCATCGCATGACGTTGGTGTCTCATAGTCGGCTAGTATGTTGGAAATGCCAACATTTCGTGGCCGCAAATAGATGATGGTATTCTCATCACCAGAAGAAAAATACTTAAACGTTTTTCGTCATCGTCTATTTCGGTAAATTCCTTTAATATGAGAGGTCCATATCCAAATTAGGAATATTACATAATTTTTACAATTGAAGTGAAACTAAACACATTACAATAAACGTTTTACCATGAGAGATTTCGATTTTAATAAAGTTTACGAAGAACTAATACTTTTTATAGTATTGAAGGACGGGTGACAAACGAGCACACAGTCAAGAATATCCACTTACAGTCAGGTATAGGGAAAAGATGTAGATGTGTCTATGAAAACTTATGTACCTCTACCCCCAAAAGAATAAAAATGTCGCCTATGATAGAAAAGGTCAGCGGTTCTCTAAACTCTATAAAACTCTATATGATGCTAGTTTACGCTAATATTCCGTGAAAAAATGGTTCTTCCCCAGTTAGTTTCTATTAATTTTGTAGCAATAGTACAGTTGCAAGACATGCATTAGGTCCGATCTACGCAGGTGATTCAGGACCGTACTTTGTGGAATCCCTTGTGGGAGGCCTATGTTCAGTAGTGGACTTATGAAGGGCTGTAATGATGACTATGATGATGAATACATTTGCGGCTTCATCTGCAATTAAAGGCTTCGATTCAGAGATATAAGTTGCAAAAACACGTTTATTCGTATTTTGTGGGTAAATATCGCGTAATTGATCTCAAGTAAATCAAGTAAGTTAACTGCGCGCAATGAATAGTTAATATTCCATACGAGTTTATGGGGATGAGGTGTAATCAGAAATCGGGGTTGTGCCTCATCCAACGGATCGAGAGTAGCATACTGATTTTTAATCTTATCACGAATGAAGCGAAAATGATCCCGCAAAACCATATACAATTTCACAAATAATTATTCTTTAGTCGTTTGTGTATACGAATCGACTTTAAAAGTCTAAAAGTAGTATTGACTTTATTGTTGCATATATTTGTTTATGATATAATATGTGGATTTGATCAATATAATTGTCTTGAAAGAAATTGACTTCTTTAATTGATTAACTCATTTCGTCCATTCGTCCCACAATTTGCACACGTTTCCCCATTCATCTTTCCGCCAAAAAAGGGGTGAACCCCTTTTTTCGATTCTCTCTCGCTCACACATTCATTCATCTTATTCACTAATCAGAAACCAAATCCTACATATATAATGATTCATCATCACCTTCTTCTTCATCATCAGCACTTTAAAGTACACGGCTGTTTTCGATTTTAGAATACTACTCTAATCCTCTTTGGATTACCGATTTTAGCACCTGACGTCTCATACCTTTGATGCAGCTTCTCGTCGTCGTTCTGCAAGTTTTGGCGTATAAGCGGTGCAAGAAAATCCACTACTCCCTAATGTCCCGTAGGTGTCCCAAGCGACAGAGGTAAGCTGAAACAGGAGACTGACAGCAACATTCTCCTTTTAACAATTCAAAATAATTAAAACCCGCGGTTGCCAAACTGTGGAAAAATCCACCCTATAAGGCAATCTCGGTGGGAAGCCTATGACAGCAGTGGACTTATATAGGCTGTAATGGACGGATGAATCGGAAGCCAAGAAATCTTTCGAACTTATCCCATAGTTCAGGACGCGGACACGGGACGAAACGGCGTGATGGATTCATTAAGGACAGCACACGGCAATCATTCAATGCCAGTAGTAATCAAATTTTGAAGTCCCATAAACGTGTAATTTATGGCAGACACTTCCAATTAGAAACGATATTGATTAAAACTACTTTTACGGATTTTATCGCGTTTAATTTTAAATGATTTTTCTAATGATTTAAATGATTTTAATTTTTTTTCTTAGAATCGATTTTGTTCATCATTGAAAACTATATAGAGTTTTGCTTATATAAAATTGAAGTGACTAATGAAAGCACTGTCCACCTGATTGTAAGTGCCTATTGCAGCCCATAAAAACCTGCAGCTAACTTCAAAGAAAGAAAGACAGATGCGTTAATTGAAGACTAACGATAGGATGCCTCTTGGCCTGTAATTGTACAGATTCTCTACACTGTCCTGGATGAAACAGGAGCGCCTGCACTGCCGCTTGGCGGTATAAATATGTACGAGGGTGATAACTAACCAAACTGACTCCTGAGCATAAATACGAGTACTATCAACTAGAAGTATTATGTCACAGACTTTGTGCATGAACAAACATTTGTCAACAGACAAATGTATTAATAAAAAATTTAAAGTAGTAAAGTATTCGATAACGTACTGTACAAAAATAATTTACGATTCCATTTACATTTGAAAATGAAACCCATCTAAGCAGCTTATCTCGTCCGTTTCGCAAACAAATCAATAGAACACAAAAGGGAATTGGGTGAACCAATAGTCAATCAAACCGTGGTTTTGAAACAAGCGTTCCACTGAATGGCGGCCGGTTGGGCATTAAAATGGACGATAAAAGGATCCATGTATTTTCAATATTGCAATCCCAAATATTCATTGTATACCAGCGTATTGTTAGAAATATTTTGTTGTAGATTTATAACCGTTGTTTAGTCTAAAAATATGAATATTAACAGTGCTCCAATAAGAATGGTTCGAAGCGTTCCGATTTCAATAGCACACATCATTTATATGAAAATTTGAAAATACTTAATTTTTAAAATCGGAAAATATAATCCGAGAGATATTTGAAAATGATTAAAAGGATTTAATAAACATTTTTGACTTTTTAGAGTAGAGAAAGCAAACATGCATGCAACTCACTTGATGGTAACAACATAAACACCCTAGGAATTGCAAATGCGTTGCCAGCTTTTTGAAAATGAGAATGCTCTTTTCTTGAAGGTTCCTTATTTCATGAAGTCTCTAATTTCTTAATTTTAATTATAATATTAAAACTAAACTATATTTATATATATTTAATCAATGAGACGTCTTCATTTCTTATGTAGGATAAAATTTACGACTGTTTCCGAAAACTAAGCCGTTCAGCATAAAAACAGCAAGTATACTACCGTGGTCGCTTTATTACAAATCATCTTTCATCATTATTACCTACAGTCCAACTACTGTTTACTGCTGAACATAGACCTCTCCTTTACATCGATGAGGGAGGTGTGTTACAAAGCACGTTTCTAATTTGTGATCCATCTGCATCCATCTACTTTCTGCATGTTTCATTAAATCGTTATTCCATCATGTACTGACAATCGTAAACGTTTCTTCCAGTAGTATACTTATGAACTAAGTATACTATTACAATAGTTGTACATTTTGCAAATGTTACAGATATGTAAAAAAATGCGATTGCAATGCAATAAAAAGTTTCATGTCTTTTTGTTGAATCACAAAGCTCTTGAACACGAAAAGTAGCAGAAAAGGGTCGTAGTTACATAATGAGGTGAGACAGGTGGCGAAGAATACAAATGAGATGAGGACAGCTGCTGTTTAATAAACAGAACATTTCACAGCAGGGTCTTCGGGGCGGAGACGGCGACGCCGCGCGACCGGAATGAATAATGAAACATTAAACTTTTTTCCTTTAGTTACAAAGCGGTACTGTTCAATTGCGTTTTTAGTAAGAGTACAAGTGTCATATCTTGTGTAGTAAATTTACGTGACACGTGATCCATCAAACCATACTCGTATAGCATTAATTATGTTATACTTAATAATAATATAATATGTTATGGCGGTTGTACACGCTCGTCTCGTCGTCTTGCGTGCCTCTCGTCACGTAGAGGCTCGACACGAGAACACACCATGTACACACTTTGTATCATTTGAACTCCGTATGCCCGCTGAGATGGACCTAGATTAAACAGTTGCTGCGTTTTGCCTATTATTTATTATAATTGTTTACAAATTTACCATAAAAAGAAAATTAATAAGCCATGCGGAAGAAGAGAACGGTGGATGGTTTCTATTTGGCGTTACAGAACCATGTACGGTGAATAGAATGGAGTACGTTCTCATTTTCATCGCGAGACTCACGAGACCCTTTGACTCGAGCGCAAAAAACCGATAGGCTTCCGAGAGCGAACGAGGGCCGAACGCGTACCGGTACATTCGGATCGAAAATTCAAATAGATCATTTCGTGCTCCAGTACCCTACAGTAAAAACAATTCATTCAGAACATTCGGGATGCGGTCGGTTTTCGACTCATTCACAATTCACACCAATCACGATTTAAAAAGGTTCCGTCAATTGTCTGTGATTTGTTATACCGTAACATTCAAAAACAGATGAATGAACCATCAATGCTTTTAAGTGTACCAGCTCAAACGAACGAATCATTCAAGATTGACACGTGTCTACGACAAAGAAGCAAGCCATCGACAAGCATACGCCAGTTTAATCCAGTACACTAATTACTAGTTCATTAATGTTATACGAATTAATTGTTATATAATAATTATTTTAAAGAAGAATGAAATCTTTGACAATACTATCTTTTTACGTGCGTGGCCGATTTATTGTCATAGTTATAAATTGTAAATTAGAAGGCAAAGGCAACTAGTGATTCGGGTTTTTTATATTTTACGTTCTTTCAGTTTTATTTCAGACTGTTGCTAATCATATGATAATCGTATGGCTAAAAATTGTTCATACGATAATCGTATATACAAAAGATACTTATTCATCCAATAATTATTTAAATGAAACCGTTCAATTCTTTCATCACTACATTTTACATCAGTCAAATTTTAAACTATTATACTGTCAGTGATATTGCAAGATTGGTGTAATGTTTCATTTATATATTACACTTTATTTTATTCAATTGTCTAAAAAAATTATTATTTATATTTTATTGTACCTATGTATGTATATTGTTTTGTAGTGAATAATAAAGTTTCTGCCTTTTTTTCTTTCTTCTTTTTTAAACATAAAAAATAATACGGAAATATGGTGTGCATATTTCCATATTTATAATAAATACATGATGTATTGTTTTCTGACATGTTCACTTTATCACCTTGATAAATTGAACAAAAACAGTATCCAGATCTCATGCCTACGCTAAAGGTGAGCTTAATTTTATACAAATTAGCAGCAAATATGGGCTATCTTATTTAAAAATAACTGAAAAACCAACCAATTAGCGTGCGATATTGTAAGAAAAACCCCGCTTCACAAAAATTCCTATATTTTAGTCATTTTCTGGGATAAAGAAAAAATACTACCTGACACATTTGTAGGATATCTACTGAATGGGTTCCTGTAATACTAACACTTCGAATCGCGAGTGATTAATTGCTTAAGGGTTATATGTGAAATACACTAGTGTTTCATCAAGTATAAAAAAGTACATTTGTAAACGGAAACCGAGAAATCGCGCCGGCTTAATTAATTCGATATTCTGGGGGCAGCAGAGAAGCGAAGATGCGGTAATTCAATCACGCGGCCATGACGGCACACTTCGGCGCGCTCGAAGCGATACAGGGTAACGCGAGGGGTGGGAAACTGAGCGTCAGTAAATTGCAGTCCTTCGAACCTATGCTTCCCTAGTACTTACAACGAAATTTTGGTGACGTAATTAAAACCGACTGAAGAAATTGACGATAGAATTGAATTGAGCTCACCTGATGTCGCTAAACGGGTGTTAGTCATCATCATTCAAATTAAAAGTTTTTCTGTACACAATAAAATGGCTCAGTATTTTTTTTATCCTTCCACTTTTATGAATATCCCAAATTTTGGTCTATTCAATTCTAATGTTATTAATGTTACGAGCTTAGGGTTCGTGACAATAAAAATTGCCGATAAAATTACCTAAATTAACACTTTAATTTACTTTATACAAATTAAAGTAAAAAAACACTAATAATTAAACACACTAATTCACTTAATTTCACTCCGAAGCTTCGCTTGTGTCGCCGAGTTAAACTCTGTCTCGATCGCATCTTGCGCCACCTATATATTCAAATCAGCAAAACATCCGGAATGTTCAAGTAAACACGCGTAAGGTACCGAGAGCTCGAGTATAGATTTTCTAGAAACTTAGTTCCTCGGGTGGCGCTGTTGGTAGAGAGATCGGCGATGTCATTCTCTGCAAAGCTCCCCCCGCTCTCGCTCCTGATACTAGATGGCGCTGATTTGAGCGCGGCGTAACACTGCCCCCTCCTAAGACATGCTCGTCCCGAGCATCATCGGCCCCACAATAACGCGCCAAGCGATCCGCATGGACGATCTTAGGAGTCCCTCCTGCGCCTTGCCGTAACGGCTCCGCAATGTCAAGGGATGTCCTATCCCGTGGTGCACCAACATTGTACAATTTCGATGCTCCTCTACTCCGTGTCTGAGGTCCCCTCGCAGCCGCACAACTTGTACATGTACGACACCAATCCTCCACATCGTCACGATAATGGACCCAGTAGAACTGTTCTCGGACCTTCAGTAGAGTTCGTTTAACTCCCAGATGGACTCTTGAACGACCATTATGGCACAGCTGTAAAACATTCGGCACTTTAGCTTTAGGGACAACCAATTGCAAACGACAGCTGTCTCCTCGACCATTGTCCCATTTACGGCACAGGACTCCGTCCTGAAGCAGCAAGCTGTCCCATTGGGCCCAATAGCTTTTCGTGGTTGAACTCATCGCTGAGACGTCCCTCCACTTAGGCTTGGTAGCACGGGCCTTCATCCATCCCAGAATCGGCTTGATGTCTGGATCTTCCTGCTGTGCACGTCGTAGGCTGTCCTTCCACCCGTTACTGAGGTGGTCTGTCCTGAGCATCCTCACGGATACCACTTCCTTACCTTGCCTACTACAATGGTTACCATCTTCAGGACAAGGTCTTCTTGACAATGCATCTGCGTTGCCAGGAGATTTCTCGCTGCGATGTTCGATCTCAAAGTCGTATTCCTGCTGCTGCTGGGCGGTGCTGTTAGCCGCACTTCCTTTCTGAGACCGTTCACCTTCCCTTCCTAGGGTGTGCTTAGGGCAGCTGGACCGAAGATGGCCCCTTTCCCCACAGCCATAGCACCTAGGGCTGTATCCTTTATTGTGGTCGCGAACCGTAACTGCTGCAACCTCCCTAGCGTGAGGTGAACGATGATCCTGTCGCCGCCAGGCAGTGCCGTTAGCTGCACTACCCTCCTGATATCGTTCACCTTCCCTTTCTAGGGTTCGCGTAGGGCAGCTGGATCGAAGATGGCCCTTTTCCCCACAGCCATAGCACCTAGGGCTGTATCCTTTGTTGCGGTCGCGAACTGTAGCTGCTGCAACCTCCCTGACGCGATGGGAACGATGATCCTGCCGCACGGCTTCCACTTCCAGTGCATGTGCCAAGGCGTCCTTAAGGGTCTCGTGGTGCCCGAGCCTCACAGCAGCTCTGACTTCCAGGTCGCGGATGCCGTCGATGAATGTTTGCACCAGGTTCCCTCCAATGAGCGCAGGTACAGACCGGTATGCTTTTCGCACCAGCTTCTCCACTTCTAGAGCCCACTGCTGCAGGTTTTCGTTGATGCGCTGCACACGATCTTTAAGCTGCGCACGAAAGACGTGTTCCAGGTGAGCGTCGCCATATCTCGCCTCCAATGCCTCAAGGAGTTGCTCATAAGTCACTTCCTCACCGAGAGCTTCCAGAACTGTTAAGGCTTGGTCGCGCAGGCCTAGGGTGAGTGCAGTCATGGCTTGGCTTTTATTCCAGCCGTTCGCCTTCATAACAGCCTCGAACTGGATCTTGTAGGCTGACCAGGAAGAGGTACCGTCGAACGGCGGCACTTTGAATCCACGTAGCGAAGGTGTTGTAACTACTACGGGAGCTGTTGTTCCATCACCCAGTTTGAGGTCGTCCAGTGTTTTCTTCACATCAGCCACCACGTAATCAACCCGATTGTTCACTTGGTCGATTTGGGTTTTAGCTTCCTTGATTTGGGTTTCAGCTTCCGACAGGCGGTTGTCATGTTGAGCAACCCTATCCTTCACCTCCTTTATCTCTTTCCCAAAGGTAGCATGAAGGTCCTTAATGAGGAGCATCTGCTCTTCCGACCGACGAGCCTGTTCCGCCTGCTGACGGGCCTGTTCCTCCTGTCCGCTCTGCAGCTGCTCTTTCAACTGGCGTGCCTGTTCCGCATGCTGGCGAGCCTGTTCCTCCTGTCGGCGAGCCTGCTCCTGCAGCATCACCATCAGAGCACCTAAGTCAGGTACCACAGACGTAGAAGTTGCTGACGGACCGGCTTCCGTAGCCGGCGGCTGGCCCTCAGACATCTGCGGCGTTGCACCACCAAATCTCCTCTGGTCCGTCTCCTGCTGGCGTTGACTTCGGGTACGGACACCCTCCGTTTCCTCCTTAGGTAAAATTGGCATTATTTAATCCCACTTCTGACACCAATTGTTACGAGCTTAGGGTTCGTGACAATAAAAATTGCCGATAAAATTACCTAAATTAACACTTTAATTCATTTTACACTAATTAAAGTTAAAAACACTAATAATTAAACACACTAATTCACTTAATTTCACTCCGAAGCTTCGCTTGTGTCGCCGAGTTAAACTCTGTCTCGATCGCATCTTGCGCCACCTATATATTCAAATCAGCAAAACATCCGGAATGTTCAAGTAAACACGCGTAAGGTACCGAGAGCTCGAGTATAGATTTTCTAGAAACTTAGTTCCTCGGGTGGCGCTGTTGGTAGAGAGATCGGCGATGTCATTCTCTGCAAAGCTCCCCCCGCTCTCGCTCCTGATACTAGATGGCGCTGATTTGAGCGCGGCGTAACATTAACATAAAAAAATTAATTATTATTTCAGAAAGAAAGATTGCTCTACACTTTTCTAACTTCTTACCAAACGGGATGAGCATTACTGCAGTATCTACTGTGAAGAACTAACACAATGATGGAGAAGCTCGCGTGTCACCAATCAGCTTTGATCAATCGCTCATCCCGGTTGCTCCTGCACTACAACGCGTGACCTCACTCTTCACCTCACACTACGGGTTTATCGCTATCAACTCTTTGTTCTCTAAAATAATGGAAACAATTATTAACTGCCAGCTCATGAGGTACCTTGATGATGACCAGCTGATTAGTGATCGCCAGTACGGTTTCCGTCGTACTCGCTCGCCTGGTGATTTTCCGAGTTACCTAACTCTTAGATGGGCAGAAGAATGCATATCAATGATATGTACAAAACCGGTAACATTCGTGGCTATGCGAACGACATTACTGGTGATGCTTTATACAGGGGCCATGCCAATATTTCTCAGGAAAACGTCGCCGAGTACCGGGACAAACTCGTTTCTGAAGTTGAGACTTTATTAAGCAAAGTCTCGGAATGGGGGCCACTAAATCTAGTCCAGTTCAATACCCAGAAGGAACCCTTTGTCGTATCTCTTTAGTTTCAAGGCATTTCTCTTGTTGCCTCAGCCAGTATCGGAATTCTCGGCATACATACAACATATCAAGTGACGCGCCGTTTCGTGGCCAAATTGGCCTCTAAAAAGATTGTGGTACTCAGCAGTCGGCACGGCAGGACAGTATTTCATACCGGTTTACCACTAGTAACTTTACAAGGTGCAGGTTCGTTCTCACATGGAATACTGTTCCCATTTCTGGGGCTGGGGCTCCCCAGTGCCGTCTCCTTCCATTTGAAGCTCTTTCTAGCTTGACTCACTGGCACTGCGAATCGATGTTGCATCACTTTGCGTATTTTATCGCATCATCTACGGGGAGTGCTCTGAGGAATTATTAGCCTCTAATTTCAGTTCTTGATGACGTACGAGAGGGTATGGAGGAATCAAAATTAACGGTTCTCGTATTAATTGACTTCTCCAGTGCTTTCTGTACAGTTGATCATGACATTCTTCTTGCTATCTGTAAATACATGGGTTTCTCTTCGTCAGTTTTGGATTGGTTATCAACTTATCTTCGTGGTCGCCAGCAAAGAATTAAAGTCAACCAACAGTCTTTCTCTGATTGGTCTGATCTTACTACTGACGTTCCATAAGGCGGAATTCTTTCTCCTTTATTATTTTCTATTTTTATAAATCTCATAACTGTAAATTTCAAATGCTCCTACCATCTGTATGCTGACGATTTACAGCTGTACGCTCGGATTGATCCAGCAGAGGTTAACTCCGCGATCGAAATTTTAAATCTAGATCTTGAGGCCATCTGTGACTGGTGCAGAAATTATGGAATTGCTGTCAATCCTGTTAAATGTCAAGCGATAATTCTCGGTAGTCCTCGCCGTATAGCTAAATTAGATTTCAATTCACTGGAGCCTATCGTTTACAATAGCACAATTATTCCTCTTAGTCAAATAGTTAAAGACCTTGGGTTAATGATTGATGCTAATTTAAGTTGGCAATCTCAGGTGGCTGAAATAAGCCGGAGAGTGACAATCACCCTGCGTGGCCTTTATCGTTTCAAGAATTTCCTTCCAACCGAGACTAAGGCTATGTTAGTGCGAGTGCTTGTTTTACCACTCATTGATTGTGCTGATGTGTGTTACTCTGATGTGAGTCATCTACTTCTGTGCAAATTGGATCGTTTATTAAATAATTGTATCCGTTTTGTTTTTGGCCTTCGTAAATACGATCATGTATCCATATATCGTTCTAAGCTTAAATGGCTCCCTATCCATCAGCGTAGATGTATCAAAATTCTTCGCAAGCTTTTTTCAATCCTATATGATCCATGCACTGCCCAATACCTGAAATGCAATTTTCAGTATTTGGGTTCTTCTCACGATCGTAACCTGCGATCCTCCGAGGGAACTACATTATGTGTTTTTCCTCGCCGTACCAAATTTATGTCTCAGTCTTTCGCCGCTGAGGCCATAAGGCTATGGAATTAATTACCCCCTCATATAAGAAAACCGACTTCCGTTGCTACATTTAAGAGGATGGTGGCTGATCACTACCTTTCTTCTTCCAGCAAGTAACTTTCATATTTAATTGTTTCTGCTTATATGTGACTTGACATTTTAAATTATTTAATTTGTTTTAGTTATATTCGTATGTAAGTATACTTAAAATGTATGTATTATGTACTATTTAAACATTATCTATGAAATGTATCATATATTACTTAGGATAATTGTAGTTGTGTTTATTTATTTTTGTATTTACACTTATGGTATGTCTATTTATATATTTACATTTACGTATAAATTATCCACACATTTTATGGCACCTGCTAAAGTTCTCTGCTTAGCTCATAGTTGACTGGTAGAGAATGCCTAAAGGCATTAAGTCCGCCAATTGTACATTTTAAGTGCAATAAAGTTTTTTAAATAAAAAATTAAATAAATAAATTTCAGCCGCTCAATATCACTATCGCACATTGCGACAAAACTCGCGTCCATACCATCTGGATGATTGGCAACCCACCACTGTGATTTAGAATAAGTTTTCTTCCTCGCACAACTTCTGTGTGGAATCGACTACCGCCAGAGATTTTTCCGGACCGTTACGACATAGGGACCTTCAAGAAAAGGGCTTACTCTTTTAGAAAAGGCTGACAACGTATCTGCAATTCCTCTGGTATTGCAGTTGTCCATGGGCAGCGATTGTCACTTTTCATCAGGTAAGCCGCTCGTTTGCACCTCTCCTATTAAAAAACCACTGACACCACATTATAGTTCATAAAAGATAGCTTGATCTCTGCGACAGCTCTCAGTAAAATCACGCCCATGAAGTCCTGAATTTTTTAGTAGTATAGACACACAGTACCTGTCAATGTCATACTTTATGGGCATGCCGACCTAATTAGTGCATGCCCATAAAGTATTACATTGACCATGATGAACCATAGTTATACATTGTACCCGCTCGAAGCCGGGGCGGATAGTAATCCGCCGATTCGCACGGTAATGGTAACCCTCATGTTGTCAGATCTAATTTATTTCTTACCAACGGGTAAGAAATAAATTTGATTAAATTCCATCACTTATGAAATAGGATAATATATCGGAAAATATTACTTAAGGTATATTATAAATTATTTTGTATTTTATTATGCTGTGTTGAGGATGGGAAAATTTGCAATATCTACTGTTACCATACGGCCTATCAAAACAAATTACTGAACAAAGGCCTCCCCCATAGATCTCTCATAGCCGGGATATTTGCCATAGTTGCCACGCTTAGCAAGCGGGTTGGCAATCGCAGTTTTTTTATCCAGCTGTTATCAGAAATATGATGCTGTCCATTTCCTGGTTCAGTTTCCCTCTGTCGCCTCTTACGATACCCATGGGATGATATTGAGTATTGGATATTCTTAGACCGCCACTACACGCAACATCTATCTATCCTTTAGATTTATATATATATAAGGTGGGTGGACCATGGAAGGCCATGCTCCTTCGAAGGCCAATTAATAAAATGTCGTAGTTATTGCCATGTGATGCCAAATTTATTCTACTTACACAAACACCCATCGAACTGAAAATCAAAGACGCGGGGCGGCCAATCGCTCGGGCTACTATTTTGCCAGTAGTACGGTCCCTCGCTTCATTGATTTCGGGAATCGACGACGTTAAAATAAGGTGGGTGTACCATGGAAAGCCACTCTAACAAATAAACATTTATTATTAGTTTATTTACTGGATAAATGAAACTAACAAATATTTAAGTAATACTTTGTTTTATTAGGTAACATATAAACCACTTCCTTTTATTGTAGATTTAATCACTATTTATTAACCTTTAACGTTAAATGACTGATTTATTATAATGACCTTCTACGAAGCCTTGTAGTCCATTTGGAAGAGTTCAATGAAACTTAAGTTCAATCAATATTGATTAAATCTGCAATTTAAAAAAGTGGTTTATATGTTACGTAATAAAACAAAGTATTACTTAAATATTAGTTAGTTTCATTTATCAGTAAACGAATAATAGCTGTTTATTTGTTAGAGTGGCTTTCCATGGTACACCCACTTGTATAAACTTGATATTTATTGATTTAAAGGCGAAATGCGCGTCATATTATCGATGATACGTGCACTTACAAGGTGTTGGGTGAGAGTGCTATTGGATGTAGTAAGGTGGTAGGTAGGTTGGTATATTCAAATAAGAAACCTCACACAAATCTTATATTTTCACATTATATGTTATCACGTGAATTTGAAAAAGTTACTTTTATATTTGGAAAAAAATCTAAAGAAATTAAATTTGACTCGTTTGAAAATGATGAACGTAAAAAAACACAGATTTCACAAAAGCAAAGGAAGCTCACCTGTTAAATTATCCTGACTTAAAGTTATCGTCATTTGCCCGCGTTTAAATTCTAAATTAAAAAAAAATTCTTAGCTAACTTTTATCACGCTACACACGGTAATTAATCTATTGAAAAGTATTTAAAAAATTAGGTTACGCAAACGTTTTGTAGGACATGAATAATGAACCCACACTAAATATTTTAAGCGAAATATACAATCGAGAAGGGGGTGCTAAGAATCTCCGGTGGAGTTTCGGTTGCCACCTACGACGACTCGACCTGGCAACATATAACGCACGCACCCTGAGGACTGACGAGAAGATACTGGAGCTGGAAGAAGAGGTAGACAAGTTGCGCTGGCATATTATTGGATTATCCGAGGTCCGAAGAGAGGGGGAGGACACGGCAATCCTCGAGTCCGGCAACTTGTTCTATCACCGGGAGGGCGACCATCTGTCCCAAGGAGGTGTCGGATTTATCGTCCACAAGTCTCTCGTCAATAACGTTGTAAAGATTGGGAGTGTGTCGACGAGGGTCGCGTACCTGATACTCAGAATCACCAAACGGTATTCGCTGAAGGTCATTCAGGTTTACGCACCAACCTCGGCACACCCCGATGAGGAGGTGGAGGAAATGTATGAGGATATTTCCAGAGCCATACATTCCTCCAAAACCCACTACACGGTGTTGATGGGAGACTTCAACGCAAAACTAGGCACAAGAGAAAGCGGTGAGCTGAAGGTAGGGAAATTTGGAGTGGGGCAACGGAACCGAAGGGGCCAGCAGCTGGCCGACTTTATGGAGAAGGAGGGACTCTTTATGATGAACTCTTTCTTCCAGAAGCGGCCCCACAGGAAGTGGACCTGGTCGAGCCCCGACGGTTCGACAAAAAATGAGATTGACTTCATTATGACGACCAGACGACAACTGTTCAGTGATGTCTCAGTGATCGCAAGGGTGAAAACTGGCAGCGATCACCGAATGGTTAGAGGCACACTGAACCTAAACGTTAAGTTGGAGAGGTCTCGTCTAATGAAGTCAACGCTCCGTCCCCCTCGTGCTCTAATCCAGAATCCCGAAACCTTTCAGCTCGAGTTACGTAACCGCTTCCAGTGCCTAGAAGATTGCAATGCAGTGGACGATATGAACGACAAGCTCGTGGAAACTGTCCATGCGGTCGGAGCTAAGTTCTGCAAGACCCGCCGCAGAAGAACACAAAAACTCTCCGATCACACTCTTAATCTCATGGCTGTTAGACGGGAGATGAGGCTGCAATCGTCAACAGATTTGACAGCATACAGGCAACTGAACAGACAGATCTCCAAATGCATGCGGCGAGACTTACGCAACTTTAATACTTCTCGTATTAAAGAAGCGATCGAGCGGAACCAGGGCTCCAAAGTCTTTGCCAGAGATCTGTCTGCCAGAAAGAGCCAACTGTCAAAGCTGAAGACTGAGTGTGGCAACATCGTTTCCGGGACACCTGAGATTTTGAGTGAGATTGAGAGGTTCTATGGGCAGCTGTACACGTCATCGTTGGAGCCACACGCAAGTGTGAGTAACGATCCAAGAGCAAGTCTTATCCGACACTATTCCGATGATATCCCGGACGTCAGTCTAAGCGAGATTAGAATGGCTCTCCAGCACCTTAAAAACGGCAGGGCCCCAGGCGAGGATGGAATTACAGCGGAGCTTCTGAAAGCGGGTGGAATACCGGTACTTGTAGTCCTTCAGAAGCTCTTCGATTCCGTCCTCCATGGTGGCACTACTCCAGAGGCGTGGAGCAGAAGTGCGGTGGTCTTGTTCTTTAAGAAAGGCGACAACGCTCTCTTAAAGAACTACAGACCGATTTCCCTTCTGAGCCGCGTCCACGTGCTGTTTTCGAGAGTCATTACGAATCGTCTCGCACGCAGACTTGACGACTTCCAGCCTCCCGAACAAGCCGGTTTCCGAAAAGGCTTCAGTACCATAGACCACATACATACCCTGCGGCAGATTGTACAGAAGACTGAAGAGTACAATCTGCCACTTTGCCTGGCGTATGTGGACTATGAGAAAGCCTTTGATTCCGTCGAAATTTGGGCGGTGCTACAGTCCCTTCAGCGGTGCCAAGTTGACTGTCGGTATATCGAAGTGCTGAAGTGTCTGTACAGTAGGGCTACGATGGCTATCCGAGTACAGAACCAGAGCTCGAAACCTATCCAACTGCAGAGAGGTGTAAGACAGGGTGACGTTATATCCCCGAAACTCTTCACCGCTGCATTGGAAGACGTTTTCAAGCTACTGGACTGGAAAGGATACGGTATTGACATCAATGGCGAGTACATCACTCACCTTCGATTTGCCGACGATATAGTCCTTATGGCAGAATCGCTGGAGGACTTAAGCACTATGCTCAATGACCTCAATAGTGCCTCCCAACGGATAGGTCTTAAGATGAACATGGACAAAACAAAGATCATGTTCAATGTCCATGTCACACCTATGCCGGTAGTTGTTGGGAGCACTATGCTCGAAGTTGTTGACGAGTACGTTTACCTGGGACAAATAGTCCGACTAGGTAAGTCCAACTTCGACCGAGAGGTCAATCGACGGATTCAACTCGGCTGGGCAGCGTTCGGGAAATTACGACATATCTTTTCGTCAGGTATACCTCAATCTCTAAAAACTAGATTGTACAACCAGTGCGTGTTGCCAGTGATGACTTATGGATCTGAGACGTGGTCCTTCACTGCTGGCCGTATGAGGACGCTTAAGGTCGCTCAGCGAGCTATGGAGAGGGCTATGCTCGGAGTTTCTCTGCGTGATAGACTCAGAAATGAGGATATCCGCAGTAAAACCAGAGTGACCGACATAGCCCAACGGATTAGTAAGCTGAAGTGGCAATGGGCCGGCCATATAGCTCGAAGAACCGATAACCGATGGGGAAGAAAGGTTCTCGAGTGGCAGTCTCGAGTGGCAGCCTCGTACCGGTAGGCGTAGTGTAGGGCGACCCCCCACTAGATGGAGTGACGACCTGGTAAGACATGCAGGAAGTCGATGGATGCAGGTGGCTCAGGACCGTGCTTTGTGGCATTACTTGGGGGAGGCCTATGTTCAGCAGTGGACTTGTGAAAGGCTGTAATGATGATGATGATGATACAATCGAGAAAACACGAAGCGAGAGATAAGCGCTGTTTGCTTTGAAGTATTACGTGGGAAATTTGTGTCTACTTCGGATCAATAGAAGAGATAGACCATTTTCGTTTTCAATTTATAAAAAAGATTGACAAAACTTAGCAACACAAAAAAATAATATCATGTGGTGGTGATGTATGAGTGTGTGGTGTGAACAAAGGGAAATACGAAAACATATGGCTTCGGATATAATCACATCGTTTACATCCCAAAAATACATAGAACGGTGTCTAGAAGTGACGGCCAATCTTTCTTGGTCTCATGAACATGCAATTACCGCTTGTCCTACAAAGTTATCTATTTAATCAGCCTCTACCGGGAGCCTAAAATATTGTAAGAGAAATTTAATAGCCCACACCGCGTGGTCGCCTCGTGGGTTACACCGCACATACCGGGTTTTTCTGTTCTCCCCGCATTCTATTCCGGGTATTTTCTAGAACATCAGATTGTAACAAAATTTGTGACCCCAAGTTTTTTTTTATAAATTCTTTGTTCCTTCACGCCGCATCCACCATACTTTTGGTCCTTCAAGCCGAATAAGGTTATAATGATCATTTCAAGTATTTGACTAATTTAAAGTTACAATGTGTTTAGATCTTTTTAATTAAAACTTATTACATGTTATCCTAACCTTATTCATCATTTACAAAACGTAAGAAGATCTCATCTAGATTACTGACATAGACAGAAATATATCCGTATATTTTATGCTGAATACTGATTCTGATAATATAAACGCTACACGAACAACAGGGTTTTTATAAAATGTTGTATAATTAACAATACAAATTATTATTGTCATTTAAATATTTGCAAAATGCTATAAAGTCAAAACAAGTTATTGTTATCACCATTATCCCCCCGAATTAAATATATCACACAAATCGGAATAAATTATTTTAAATATGCATCGATATTGGTGTGTCAACAACAAGCGATCAGTTCCGCCATGTTGGCTAACACATAATTTGTATTTGAACAGAAAAAAGATAGCCATGGAATTCAGAGATAATTGGAAACGTAAATATAAATATTGAATTCTATTTTATTTTCGGTACTCTCGTCATATTATTTTTGCAAATGAATTGAGATTGAGGAATTTAATTTAAATATACCTTGGAAAATATTACACATAATTCTGCGAAGTTTTTTCCAGTTTTTTTTTCTTCATAAAATCATAGTGTACAAGAACAACAACCGAGCACACAGTCCATCCGATGATAATAAAATGCTGCGGCCCAAAGACATCTACATCTATCCTCGATGAAACTAAATACAGATGCGCTGTCACCCTTGAGGACTAAGACGGAATGCCTCGTTTCTCGGTTTCAGGTTATCTAAGCTCACCCTACGAATACCCGCATTATTGTGCTGTTTCACTCCGGTATTCTATGCATAGATAAGAGAAATATCTAACGTAAAATAAAAATAAAAATAAAAAAATTGCCGCGACAACAGCCAGCGCCGCCTGGAAGCTAATTTATTAACTACTACTTCAGCTATACATAACTATAGATCAGGGATGGCAAACCAATGGCACGCGTGCCAATGATGGCACGCGACACAATATTTTGGGCACGCCACCTATCACAAAGTTCACTATGAAGTATTATATTACGATTGAACGCGAGTGATCGTAGTTATATCGTGGACTACTATTGCTAATGACGCATACCTCGTTTCATCATCATCATTACAGCCCTTCACAAGTCAACGCCTCCCCCAAGGAATGCATAGTTCATTTACGCAAAGCATAAAAGTCAATTTTGTTGACACAACTGTATTTGAAAGTTCATTTGTGTTATATATGATTTAACAACCCCAATATAAGTTATTTGTCATCTAATCTGCAACAACAGAAGTCACACCAATGTTACTTTTATTTGAATTACGCGTATGATTGAAGAATACATTTTGCAATGTATAATAATAAATGTCTCAATTCAAAACTCTTTATTTATTTTTTATAGTAAATAAAGAGTTTTGAGTCGATAGTATTTAGTACTATTATTTTCCCAATAATCACGAAGTCAAAATATTTTACGGCACGTGTATGATCTCATTAAACATTCCTTTAGAAAAATGGCACGTTGATACATAAAGGTTCGCCACCCCTGCTATAGATATTATAATATCCATACTATATATATCCATACTACTCTAATATAGTTATTTTTATTAAATATTTTGTCGATTTCTAAATAACAATAAAACATTGTTTGTTATATAGAAATCGGCATAAATACTCTCGATAAATTGTAGGACTTAAGCAAAAAGAAAGATTTTGAAAATAAAATAACACCAAAACATTAGATGTTATAAAATTCCATGTTGTCTGCACATATGTAGGAAGTAACGCACTACAAACCATCATAAAAATTACAGGGTATTTACATATTATTATTTTATGTCTTTTATTATATTTGTCACTGCACCAATTACAAAATCTACCTTAAAACACATTCTTGAGCCCTCTGTTTTGTGCTATACACAAGCAATTACGATAAAACAATCAAAAATACGAAATAATAAGATATAAGCACATGCACAATCTACATAGACATATTTCTAAAAAAAAAAAAAAAATTTTATTCAGTGTTGCCTGATGAAACAAATTTTAAACTTCTATTTCTTATGGGGCTTATAAATATATAATGATGATGATGATGATGATGATTTCTTACTATTACTCCTTATAATATAAACCTCATGTATGTAGCAAACATAAACTAACTTGAATTTAGAACTATGAAGGGATTTTTATTATTTATTATTTTAGAAGACAAAATTGATTAATTTAGTAACACCGATATTTTTCTCTTCACTGCTGCATTGGAAGACGTTTTCAAGCTACTGGGCTGGAAAGAATACGGTATTAACACCAATGGCGAGTACATCACTCACCTTCGATTTGCCGGCGATATAGTCCTCATAGCAGAATCGCTGGAGGGCCTAAGCACTATGCTCAATGACCTCAATAGTGTCTCCCAACGGATAGGTCCTAAGATGAACATGGACAAAATGAAGATTATGTGTAACGTCCATGTCACACCTATACCGGTAGTTGTTTGGGAGCACTAAGCTAGAAGTTGTTAACGAGTATGTTTACCTGGGACAAATAGTCCGATTAGGTAAGTCCAACTTCGGCCGAGAGGTCACTCAACAGATTCAACTCGGCTGGGCAGCGTTCGGAAAATTACAACACATCTTCTCGTCAGGTGTACCTCAAAACCTGACAACGAGACTGTACAACCAGTGCGTGTTGCCGGTGACCTATAAACTGAAGCGTAGTCCTTCACTGCTGGCCGTATGAGGACGCTCAAAGTCGCTCAGCGAGCCATGGAGAGGGCTATGCTCGGGGTTTTTCTGCGTGATAAACTTAGAAATAGAAGTAGAAGTAGAACCAGAGTGACCGACATAGAACAACGGATTAGAAAGCTGAAGTGAACCGGCAATCGACGGGGAAAAAGGTTCTAGAGTGGCAGCCTGGTACTGGAAGGCGAAGTGTAGGGCGAGTCGATGGATGCAGGCGGCTCAGGACCGTACTTTGTGGCATACCTTGGGGAAGCCTGTGTTCAGCAGTAGACTTCTGAAGGGCAGTAATGATGATGATAATGATATTTTTAATGTAGTTAATAAATACAATAACATATAACAATAACTTGCATAATAAAATATGATTTCCTTTTTATTTTCTTTATACCTATCATTAGAATTATTGTTAATAATGCTTCATTTTTTGTGGCGGCCACACTATCTTGGTTGATTAACATAAAGTAGCTAAAAATGCAAGATTCCAGAGCAGCTATAAATAAAAAAGTATTAAGTGTTTTATAAATCAATGACTACATGGCGGTAGTTTAACCAACAATGAAATTTCTTAGAAGATACAATGCATGATTTTATGAGAGCGTTGTCTCACCTTAGTCGAGCCGACCCAATACAGCTGTTGCGAGATTCTAACCACGTATGAGCATCTCCTAGGTGTGCGTTGCTTGCAGTTATACAGTGGCTGCAAATCACCGCCGGTACGACATACTCCGCCGAACGTTGAGTCCCGTGATTCCGTGAGGCGTCGAGGTCACCGGCCCCTAGGTGATTCTTGGCACTTTATGCGTTTCGTGCATCCTGTGCCTAGTCGCGTGTAAAGTGCCACCGTTGCACTTCCCCCAACCCTTTTGATATAAAAGGGGTAGGCAGTGCCCACAGTGTGGAAAGTCTCTATAACAGCATCACCACCATCCGCGTCGTGCATCAACACCTGCTGCCGATCGTTTGGAAGATAGATAGGGCCTTAGTTAGATTACCGCTGACACTGACTCTTAGGTTAACATGTCAGGGAACGATAAGGGGGAACCTCCTCCGAGATCACGGAAACCACCGGACCGACCAGGCGTACTGGACAGACCCATCGCCTACCGCGATATTTTTAACCCGGAGAGGATGAGAGTCGTCTCATCCTACTCCCAAATACCGACCCGGAAACCTTCGTCGCCAGGTAAGGAGTCCGCACCTAGGGTTGCACTCTCGCCCATCGTACCTGAGTGTACGACTGGGCGTGAACCGCTGCCCTCTCAGCCTCAGCGGCCCATGAAGACGCCACGAAGGCACACACCTCCTGAGACCGAAGCCTCCCTCTACGAGAAGAGGCAGCGTATTGGACAACCATCGGAGCCATCATCAGCGTCTTCGGATGATGAGGAGCCCCAAGCGGAGACTAGGAAGAAGGTCCACACCTCACCTCCTAAGTCACCATCACCACCGCAACAGCCACCATCCATCTCACCGGACCGACGTAGTCACGACTCGGCCCAGTTTGAGCAAGGAGGTGAGGAGTCCTACAGCTGGGGCTCGACAACATATGCAACCCTAGCTGCATCAGCCGGAAGGTCATCCCCGGTACAAATTACCAACCCGTCCGGGTTAGCTCATGATGATGGACAGCGGCCATCAACGAGCTATGCCCACATGGTTGCGGCCCCTGCAGTACCACGACCGCAATCGGCGGAACAACCTCAGAAAACTGAGAAGGAAAAGGAGAAGACGAGATATCCGCCGATTGTCGCAGAATGCCTCCCGGACTGGACCAGGCATTTTAAGATCCTCAACGAGAAGTTGGGCCACCCACCTAATGCCCGTCCGTTCGGGAAAGGAGTTAGGTTCACTCCACAGAGCCCGGATGAGTTCCGTACCATACAGAGGTACATGGTAGAACTCTCCGAGAAGGATAAAACCATGTCGTGGTATTGTTACACACCGGCAGAGGAGAAGCCCACCAAAGTGGGCATCCGTGGCCTACCTGTGGGCACCGACGCAAAAATGATTGAGGAGGCTATTCGGGCAAAAGGCTTCCCCATCAATTATGTGAAGGCCATACCACCACGTAGGTGCAGACCGGGCTGCCTCTACTATGCACAGCTGGAGCATCTGAGCCTGGAACGGCTACAGCAACTTTACCAACTCGACGAGCTCCTCTATATGACAGGAGTCGTCATCGAAGCTTGGCAGAGGAAGACCGGACCGGCACAATGCCACCGTTGCCAGGCTTTCGGACGTGCCTCCGCTAATTGTTTCAGGCCAGTGAAATGCGTTCGCTGTGCCGGTGAACATATTGCCAGCCTTTGCCCAAGGGGTAGAGAGGAGGAGCCAAAGTGCGCAAACTGCGCCAAGAACCATACGGCCAACGATCGCCGCTGCCCGGTCCTGAGGAGGATAGCCAGGAAGCAGGGGATCGTTTTACCTGGGCTACTGCCGGAGAACCCAAAGAGGATCCCCCAAAGTCGCCCAAAGGCCGTCACCATACAGGAGGATGGGTGGGCTACCATCACCAGAGGGAAGGGTAGGCAACCAGCCCCCCCCCCACCCCCTCTTGTAGTACCATCAGAAACGGTTGGTCCCACAGATCAAAGGGCAACCACTGGGGCGACTCTCCGACCTCCTGCCAACGACGCCACTGAGAGGCAACCCTCCAGGAGGAAGAGGCGGAGGAACAGGAGAAGGAGAACGGAACAGCCTCCTCCTCAGGCTGTGACCACCTCTACCCCTACAACCACAGGACCGATAGCCTCGCAGGCGCAGGTTGCTGCAAAAACATCAGCACCAGCTACGGCAAGTAGAGCGCCAGAAAGGGCTCTACCGGAAAGCAGAGCCCGCTCCACACATAGAGCGCACTCTGTGCAAAGGAAGACCCAAATCAATGCCCCGAGACCAGTGCCTTCACAAAAGCGTAGTGCTGAACGCAGACCACCAACTTCCGACTTCGAGACGGCTGATGCTATCCACAGATTAGTAGGCATAGCCATCGAAGTCGGAACACAAGTCCTGGCCGACATTAGGGCCGGGACAGACCCCGTTACCGCCATCATGAAGGCGCTGGCATCACTACTGGCAAGGCATTATGGAGGATAATAACCTGCGCCTGCTATACTGGAACCCGGACGGGATTCGCCAAAGGATCCATGAACTCCGCACTCTCACCCAGCAACAGGACATCCAGGTGATCTTGCTGGGTGAAACCAAATTAAGACCTACAACGCATCTTAAGCTGCCCAATTACCACATATACAGGAGGGACGAGGTCGATCCTCAAGGGGTCGCTTACAGAGGGACAGCGATCCTGGTGAGGAGAGACATCGTCCACCAGGAGCTGGACCTGCCAGACTTCCAGACGATGCGTTCAATCGGCATAAAAATGGAGGCGGCGGGCGAGGAACTAAGGATCTTTGCAGCATACCGCCCGCCAGGGACTCAATTTCACTCCTCAGACATCCGGACGGTAATAGAAGGTACGGCACCCACCATCATCGCCGGGGACCTGAACGCCAAACACCCGGCGTGGGGGTCCAGAGTGATCACCCCGCCGGGTCGTGAACTCTATGAAGACGCTGAACACCACGACTATGACGTTCTAGGTCCCGAGGAACCGACGCATATTCCTACCGACCCTAGGAGGCGTCCGGATGTATTAGACATCGTGCTCACTAGGAACGTCAACTACCCAGTAGTGGTAGAAGTGCTGTACGATCTGAATACACAGCACCTCCCGATTCTGATAACCCTTGGCACTAAGGCAGTGACTTTACCACCCAGAACCGTCAAGACCAAGATCGACTGGAGTGCATCCAACTTCGGGCGGAGCAACATGGATTCAGGAGGGGTCACTCAACAGCAACACAGCTGACCAGAGTGCTGCACCTGCTTGCGGCCGAACACAACCGTGGCCGCATATCGTTGCGCGTCTTTCTCGATATCGAGAAGGCGTTCGACCGGGTGTGGCACACAGGATTACTCTACAAGTTAGACTTACAAACAAGTATCCCTCCTGCTATATTGCGGCAAGTGGCGTCTTTCCTGGAAGGCAGGAAGTTCTACGTCTGCGTAGAGGACGCCGAGTCCGCAATTAAGACCATAACAGCTGGTGTGCCACAGGGCAGCTGTCTATCTCCAGCCCTGTACGCGGCGTACACTAATGACATACCCACCCTGGCAGGACACTTGCAAGAATGGGAGGACGACGTCGAACTAGCACTGTTTGCGGATGACAGCGCATACTTCACGTCGTCCAGAAGAGCCCACATAGCAGCTGCCAGGATGCAACGTCTGCTGGACCTGCTGCCACCATGGTTGGATGAGTGGAGGATGGCCGTCAATGTTAGCAAGACGACCGCTCTACTCACTCGCCGCTATAGAAACCTACCACCACCGCTAACCCTCTGAGGCCAGGAGATCGCATATGAAAAGGCCGTGACCTACCTTGGATGTCGGATTGACAGGATGCTGCGCATGACTGCGCACGTTGACTCTGCTATACGCAAAGCTCGATGTGCGCGGGCAATGCTCCGTCCTGTCCTGACATCCAAGTTACCGACAAAGTCGAAGATAACCATCTATAAAACCTACATAAGACCCTTGCTAACATACGCTGCTCCGGCCTGGTATGCACTCCTGAGCGATCGTCAGAAGCGGCGACTTCAGGCCCAGCAGAATTTGTCATTAAGAACCATAGTCGGTGCGGGTCGCTACGTCCGTAATGACGTCATAGCGGCCAACCTCAAGATAGAGAGCCTTCATGAATTCGTGGTCCGGCTGGCGCGCGGTATGTTTGACCGTGCCGACAACGGGCCACACGAACACCTCAACGGCTTCGCGCCGTTGCATGCAAGGCCGCCGGACGGGCGACCTTATCCAAGAGAACTCCTCCCTATATAGATTAGGGAGTCTGAGTAAACCCCTCAATGCCGCAGAAAGGCCAACTTTGACAAATAATTGTGTTATTTAAACACAATTATTAGATAACCACCTTTTGCTTACAAATTAACCGACTGCGACAATAGTCGTTATAACAACGCCTTTAACATCAAGGCGCCCAGGACCGGCACACTGTAGTGTGCCGTGAGGAATATCCGGGTAAAGGGGTACACCCCGAGGCCCGAGACCTGCACGGCTATATGCCTGCAAAAGACAACAACGAACCACGTATTATTTATTAAATGAAGTTTTTGTATTAAAATAGAATTTTCAATTTAAGGATTAAACTTTTTTAATATGAATGTCGCCGAAAATTGTTTTACAACATACTTTTGGTCCTTCAAGCCGGCTTCTAGTTCAGTGTTACGTATGACCACAGAGCACAGAGCACCGCTATTACTCTACCGAGAGTGTATGAACTAAGTATAAGTAATTCAAAATTTTTTGAAAATTTAAAGAAAGAACAAAAATTAAACGCTTCGAATTCCATTAAATTGTATTAATAATTTGAAAATTAGATAATTTAAAGTTTACTAATTATTTTTATAAGTGGTAGAGCCAGCTATTATACCGCTGCAGCTATTATGGTTGTAGCATGAATGGGTCAGCTCGACCGCGGAAGGACCACTCTCTCACAGACTACCAGCGTAAAATAGCAGCTTAATGCTGCTGTGTTTCGTATGGTGAGTGTAGAGAACCGAAAACACGTTTTACTGGAAGGTATTCATGAAGGTATACATGAGGACAGGCATGACTCAACCGTTATATGCGTGCCTTATTCACACCGGACAAAAAGACTGTTTCATACCAGCCTCATCGATACCGATGTTCTGTGACATACTCAGGTATCGGTATGTTTCAGCCTCGGAAAGGGTTCTTAAGTTGACGGGCATAGATAAGTCTATGCCCTCAGAGTTAGCAACCCTTACAATATAGAGGACCGCACACTTATCCGTCCCCAGCTCCATTCCAATAGAATAGCTAAATTCACAAGTGATGTTTAGCAATTCCATAAGATGGGAGTGACTGGAGGCGAATAATTTGAGGTCATCCATATAGAAAAGGTACCTATATGTACCTCCTTTCCGAAGCTGAAATCCCCTCCCGGAGCCCTCCAGTAAAGTACTGAGAGGGTTCAAAGAGAGGCAGAACCAGATTGGACTCAGACAGTCGCCCTGGAATATACCCTTTCTTATCCTTATGCGGCTTTCCGCAGCCGTCATCCGCTCGCCTAGATGACAGAGGATCGTACTCCACTGCCTCATACACTGCCCGAGGAAGTCTCTAACTGTACAGTCAATCTTGTACAGCTTGAGGACCCTCTTTAGCCATGTATGGGGCACCGATTCAAATGTCTTTCTGTAGTCTATCCAGGCGGCGGAGAAGTTCCAACGGTTGCGTTTCACCACTTTGATTGCGTCAATGAGGAGTGATTCCTTGGTTCCACGACCGCCACCCCGACATCCATTTTGAGCGCGCGACATCACCTGATTTGAGTCCAGGTGACGAGTGATTCTCGCGCTCAAAATGGATGTTAGTGTCTTGTATACGGTCGGTAGACACGTGATGGGGCGGTATTTGCTCGGGTCTGTGGTACCCTGGTCTTTAGGAACCTTATTATAATGCGGGGTAATAACCCAGAATGTTTGTGTAATGTAAAATCTAAGGCAAAATTTTAGCCCCAGCCCCACGGTTCTTTAGTAAATTCATTTAAAATATCCAACAAAAAAAGATATATTTAATATGGTACAAACTAAAAGAGTTAAGTAACTATCTTTCAAAATAAGAAGAGCGTGAATGATGTAACACATCACGAAACCATTAGGTCGCATTTGGGATCGCCCTTATGTCGCAAAGTGTGAGGGGCGGAGACGAGTTCTACCCTTGCGAAGTTGCGAACAAGCAGCTCCCGCTGTTTATGCTACTCTGGTACTTTTATTGCATAAAATTATAGTTTTCTATTTTTCATGAAACATCTATTTCTTCTTCGTCTTCATCATCATCAGCCCGAGATTGTATTTATTATTTAGGTATTGTGAACTTGCTGATTAGGGATAAAAAGGCGATAAAGGGTGACTAGCTATCTACAAGGTTAATCTTCTTCTACTACTACTTCTCCTTTGCTTTTTAGGACAAAATGGGATGATGAAATCTTATGTAGCCACCATATGGCTAAACGATCACATAGGTGTAATAAAATTAAGATGAAATATTACAATTGGTTTGCAAATTATCTTGTTTATGATATTAATGTACTGTTGTGGTAACAGATGGATTCATGCGCACATTTACATGAAGAAAAAAGACATCCAAAAAAGAATTTACGACACAAAAGTAAACTAAAAAGTGTGAGAACAAATGTGAGCGCCATAATTGAATATTAAGTAATGTGACAGATGTCGCCTTCTAAATGAGTTGATAAATAATGATGAACGCAAAGTTGATTAGATTATCCTCACGTCAGCTTCTAAGTAATATAAATCTCGCAGTGCTTATAAGAGCCATTTCACGGCAGTGATATCGGTATTTCATTACCTACATCGACAAAATTCATTCATTCGTCGCTGTATGCGAATCGATGTAACATCTCCTCCCCTTCCTCCTTGAACTTCATATCGTTATAAAAAGTTTCACGTATGACAAACATCCAACAAAACAATATGTACTATTATTTTTTAATAAAATGATAAGGATTTTAAGAATATGAAGTCTCGCGAAATTGTGATTTAAAAAAAAATAAGTGTGAAGATGATAAACGAGCGAACACTGCAAATAGTAAGCGGATATTTTAACTCATCAACAAAGTGGAGATATTATCTTTCGATTCAACATCAAAATGCATATGCGTTGTCACCCCTGAGGACAAAGATTGTATGCCTCGTAACCGAAATTTAAAAAGTATTTTTATTAAAAGTTGGTCGTAAAAAAAAGCCAATGACCTTTAAGTTTATTTGGTATATATGCAGCAGAATAAGACATGATAGGGTATTTATAATTTTAATTACAATGCGGGATGTTTGTGGAAAATACCTCATGAATGAGATAATAAAAGGAGCAAAAAACTTACTAAATCTTCAAATACCCGAGGTATTTGGCGAATATTTGAGATACTCCCGTAACGTGGCTTCAAAAGCTCCTCAAGAAATCGAGCAGAAAAATTATATACGCAGAGCAGTGTTAACAGGCCGAATCAGAAGTCAACCGGAAAGCCAATGCCTCAATTGTCGCACGTTCATAAAGCAATTCCACAGACAATTATTATTCTATTAAATTTCATCTATTATAGGCCAAAACAAATGTTATATACAGATAACACAAATACTAATAAAACTATTCTAATTAAATAATGGTAGGACCATGTAGTGGGGGAGTAAGAATATAATATATTCTTACTCCCCCTCTCTATAATATATTCTTACTCTCCCTCTATACCATATATTATATGGTCCATATCGTCGGGTGGATGTCGTAAAAAACTGAGTAAATCAAACCTGGTGATGGTTGTGCCATACCGATAATAACTAAAATAAAAATAAAAACTGCGGTTGCTAATCCACTATCTACTAAGCTCCGCTATATGCTAAGCATAACAATTATAGCAAATACGCTCAACTGTGGACTTTTGTTATGCTATAACGGTAACACAATGATTCGATTCGCTTACAGACGTTAATTTGAACATAGTTCCGTTACCATTACCGACGCAGCCTATTAAAGTTCACAGCTGAGGATAGGCCTCCCCTATGGATTGCCTCATAGGACTCCTCCCTAGGGGGGGATACTTCTCATAGTTGCCAAGCTTGACAAGCGGGTTGGCAACCGCAGCTTTTAAATTTTTAGTTCATTATTAGAATGACGTTGCTGACCATCTTTTCATTGGTGACCCCCCGGGATGATATGGGGCAGTATACAAATTTTTATTAACAGTTAGAAATTATATATGTACTAATACTAACTAAATTCAGCAAACAACTTCTAATTGTCGGAGTTTGGCAACGAATGCTTTTGTTCAGCGGTAGCAGACTAGCAGCATCACGTAACAGTTCCGCAATGCAGGCCGCATTCGATACACACCTCTAAACTGATGCAGTCCGCAGCGCCAAATATTTGCATCACGGTACGCTCTTGAAATTTCCATATTTACTACGACCTAGCGTTAGTTACCCCACGTCTCTCTTAAAAGAAAATGATATTTTTCGTTTTGCATTTTTGAAACATAAAAAAAATGTTTATCATTAATTCGATGTACTTCAAATAGTCCGGTCAAATTAGACCAGAAAACAAGAGTGAAGATACATAAAGTTTCAACAAGCTGATAATCAGTAAAATTGTTTAAAATATAATTATGTATAAAATTTTGAAGTTCCCCACGATTCCTGTGTACGAAAATTTTTTAGTCAAGGTCAAAGGTCAAAAAAATGAGTTTTTCGTGATTTTCAGCAAAACCGTAAGTTTTATCATAAAAATAGCTTAGACAAGAGTTGTAGACCATAAAATTATCTACAAACAATGAATTAAAAGAACCGTTTCGGAGAGATAACGATTAAAAAGTTGTAAAAGTTGTAAACGTTATGCATGAGTACGCCACGTATATATACATCTCTAGAGTTTTAATATATGTTTTAATATATGTTAAAATATTTTTCTATCGGTCATTGTAACTTAGACTTAAAATATAAAATATAAATAAGTTATAACTTATAACTGTAAGAATATCAGGTAAAACAAAACCCAGTCCCTTCATTTATACACCAATGTAACCTCGAGACAACATCTATATCCCCAGTTCAATTGTGTGCGTGGCTAGGGTCTTAAACCTACTATAATAAATGAAATATCGCTTTAATTTTTTCAAATCTTTGCAAATTTCCATTATTTTGCAACTTTTTGGGGAAACCACGTTAATAAAACGCGCTAAGTACACTACCTCATAGGTGGCATGGAAACGTGTGCATATTAGAACGTTTACAACTTTTACAACTTTTTGAGTCGTAATATCTTAAAACGGTGGCTCGTAGGAAAAAGTAGTGATACACTTTTTGTAGATAATTTTATGATCTACAACTTTTGTTTGGGGTATTTTTATGATAAAATGTACAGTTTTGCTGAAAATCGCGACGAACTCATTTTTTTGACCTTTGACCTTGAATAAAAAAAAATCCATACACACGAATGGTGGGGAACTTCAAAATTTTATATATAATTTTATTTTGAACAATTATACCGATTATCAGCTTGTTATAACTTTATGTATCACCGAATGTCTAGATTTACCGGACTAAAAATTAATATCGAATTTTAAAGAAATATTCCCGTCTTATTAAAAATTTTACGTTTCATCTTTTTTCTCAGCCAGTAACAATCACTGATGGACTTAGGTTTCTTTCGTTGTGTATAATATATTCAATCGGTAATAATCTTTGATAGTCAATATTATTTGCAAATAATATTATAAAGTATTTTACACCTTATCTGTTCTGAAAACAGAAATATAGAGATTTTATCTATTTTCAGAACATGCAATGTGTTCTTTAAGTTGTAATCGAAAGTATTCAGTGAGAGCTCTTTTTTACATTTTAAGGTATTTTAAGTGGTGAGATCCTGATTTTTTTTTCGCTAAAATCGCCCCCTGAAATTTACCGACGGGGGACATGGCCTCTCCCCCCTTCTACGCAACTGCCCACCAAATATCAATTTCAAATGAATTTATTTAAATATAAACGTAAATAATACGAGTTGCAACAAACAAAACATTTTTGAAAATAATCTCAATGGTACGGCGAAATGACAAGAATTTCGAAATTAAAACTCCAAGGTTATACAGCATAACACAAAAGCGTACTCTCCCGCCTTTTTGTTGAGATGAACACGACGAGCTGGGGAAGACATTTTCTTTACAGTTCAGAAAATCCGAGTGGGTGCCATTATCTGCGTAATTATAACATCTGGGACTATCAATAAGATTAACTAGAAAAATATAATAAAGTTAATGTGCCTTCACGTAAAATTTAATTAGCACAATTATTATAGATATTAAAAAAAGCGTTTGGTGTGATGAGGAATTTAGTGATTCTCAGAGAATTTATCGATATCAATATATAAGAGAATAATCACTCCAGAAGGCTAACTACCGGAACCGTAGCTACTGCAACACATAGACGTTTGCAAGCAACTTCCATCTGCTATATGATCATCATCTGCACCTTCTAAACGAAGAAAAAAAGCAGAAACTACAGTTTAACAAACATGTGAGCTATAAAGTAATAAATGGTACAGATTAAGTTATGCCAAGTGCCAAAACTATTTGAAAGATAGAACTTATAGAGTAAAAATAGATGAATGCCTAAGAGTAAGCCCGTATCGGTCTCGACAGGTACGGCTCAGGGTTCGGTGATCGGTCCACTCCGCTTTCTGGCTTATGTTAACGACGTGACTAATGTACTTAAATACTGTACCTCTTATCAATTTGCGGATAACACGTGTTTCATATCTGCCGCAAAAGATTCACAAGTAGCATTAAATAATGTTAAATACGACTTCAACAACTTAAATAAATGGTGTCACGACTCAGGCCTAGTGTTGATTGCAGCTAAAACTAAGATGTTGAACATAAGATCTCCTTATATAAAAGAGAAAAGTACATCGAACAATCTTATAGCTCATGATCACAGTTGCTTTCATAATTCCAAATACCTTGTAGATGCCCGCCAATTAAAACAGTAGATTCTCACGTGTACCTTAGATTAGTAATTGATAGTACATTTAACTGAGGACCCCAAGTTGAGCGAGTATGTGACAAACTACGAGCGTTCCTCGCAAACTTAAGAATCATCAAAAAACAAATGACGACAATTAAATCTGAAAACAAAACTTAGGACTCGATTAACATTATATAACGCGTTTGCTAATTCTGTAGTCAGCTATGGCCTCTCCAGTTATGGGCGAACTTTCAATACATATCCAGATAGGATATATAATCTTCAAATAAGAATATTGAAACAATTGGTCTCACCTAACATAAAGCAAAAATTTTCGTCAAATGAAATACAATTTCTTAAATATTGCAACGTACTACTCGTGCACGGACAGTTCATACTCCAACTTGTTAAGGAAGAATTTTTTAATAATTTTATTAAAATAAAAATGGAACACTTCTATCAATAATACAATTGAAGGTGGAACATAAAAAGGGTACTAGGGCCTTCGATCAATTGATCGAAGGCTAGGGCGATCACTCGCGGTAAGTTGGTCACGACAGCAGCGTGGAACACTTACGACAGACGCACTGCCGTATACTCGATTCCTATACTTCATAAATAAATTGGATCCTGAGCTTAGGAACTCTATTAATGAAAAAAATAAATAACAAACTAAAGATGTTTCTAGTGAGTTCTTTGGATAGCAAAGATCGAATAGTTTTATGAATAAGTACTTTGTTTTTTCTTCTTTTCTTTTTTTTTAAGCATAGCAAACTCAAGCACAGCAACTAAACCTCAGTGTGTGTATTATTAATTGCAGATTTTTTATAGGTAACAAATTATATATATATATATATATATATATATATATATATATATATATATATATATATATATATATATATATATATATATATATATATATATATATATATATATATATATATATATATATATATATATATAAGAATTACAATTTATAAATTGCCGTTTGAGCTTTTGTCACGGGACGCCTATAATTTAACATTAATACTTCTGAATGTATATAAGTTCAACTGCTGGGCACAGATCTTCACCAATTTCTGACAGGATTAAGAGCAACGAAATGCTGCACTGCCTCAATACGTGTTGAGGCAGGTTTTACAAAGAAGTTTTTGCTTTCCGCTGAGAACGCTAGAAATCAGCACTTAAAATTGCAATTAACTATTTCATTGATGCCGGTAGAAATTGAACCCGAACGCTAAGTTAGTAAATTATAAAACGATAATTTATGAAAAAATTGGTTGACCTTGCAGGTCATCCCCAGGCCATCCCTGGAACTTCCCGCTAATTTCAAATGCAAAGCGCTTCAAGTTACACCAAATTATGTTGCGAAATCTCGAAGTCATGCTAAAAAAAACTTTTTTTTTTTCAAATTCTTTCTCCTTCGATATCTTACGAACAAATAAACTGATTTTTATTTTCCTTTTATTAGAGAAAAATTACGGGAGATAGACTTTACTTTAAGAGCCGTAAGGCTGGGACATGTCGAGATGTGCTAACACAGAAGGAACTCAAATCGGTTAACTTGGAGTTGGAATTCACATAACTCGAATTGAACTCAAATTGGCAGTATGAAGCTGAGTCAATTTGTTAAGAAATATTTATATATTTGTTTTAACATCCAACTCTGTGGATGTAAACTAATACGACGCTATCGCATATGTTGGAACAATTTTTATTACTAAATCTAGTAGGTAGGAGTAAAATATAAAACTTATTTTTGTTTGCGTCTTAGATATAATAAGTTTTATGTGCTACCATATCGTTTTGATGAACGAAGATTGCGGTAAAAATTTGTCAACAATTGCATAGTACAATTAATTATACATAACAGTACATCATAGTAAATTAAGATGAATATGATGATCATCCGATTTAAGTCGAGTTAAATGCAATTTGAGTTAACTCGAATAAGTGTATCAAGTTGACCCATCACTAACGTGATGCAATACTTTTTTTTAATTCAGCGTGATGATCGCTCCCGGAGTGCTCGTGTTGTCCCGTTTTCCTTTCCCGGGACAGAATTAATTATTTTTGTTCCACCCTCATTCACAGCGCTGTAAGTTTTTCATTTTAAATATTACCCCTGATCTATTACAGGAGCGTTTTGAACGTTTACCGAGGACAGATTAAATATTTCTCTCACGAAATAAGTAACAGCCTATTTTTACGGCAGTTTTTTTTCTGTTTTCTTTCAATAAAAACAGAAGCCATCTGTATCTATAAAAGTTCACTGCTGAACATTTATTTAGAGGCTATTAAGACTGCTTCCTAAGAAGGATACTTGCCATAGTTGCCACGCGTGGCAACCACATATTTTTTAACTTTCTAATTGTTATTAGGAAGATACTGCTGTCCATCTTCTGGTCTGTTTATTTCTGTAGCCTTTTACGGCCACCCACGGGTCGAAATGGAGTAATGTATGTATATCACTACACGGTAATGTATTATATCACTACACGGTTGAAAAAAAGGTAAAAGGGCAAAAGTTGAATAAGAATTTCAGAGACGACTTCTTTTATGATTTAAATAATAGTACCTGGATGACCGAGCTTTGCTCGTTTCTTTTTGAAATTACATTTAGATACAAATTACATACTGATCATCAGTTTAATAAAATACATAATATTTTTTGATCCTATTGTCATAAAAGAAAAAAAAACTGAACTGGTTATTTTAATAAAAAATCATGAGTGCAATTAGTTTAATTAAAATTTTCGTATTTTAAAAAATACTAAAAAAAGGGCTCGAAATAATAGATTTTCTCACAAAAGAAGGGAACTTGAAAAAAAAGGAAAAAAGTCGGACCGAACACAGGACTCAAACCAAGGCAAGGCATTACGATTTCGCGACCGCTTGAGCTATTACGATCATTAACATATTGTCAAAATTTACCTTCTTATATTGTAGCAGTTTTTCATTGCCTGAAAACACGGACAAAAAGACATTTTCTAATAATAAATCCTAGCTAGATCGATTTATTGCCCCCGAAACTCATTGGACACATTTTATGGAAATCGTTGGAGCCGTTTCCGTGATCCGATTATATATAACAAGAATTGTTGGTTTAAAGTTATAGGATTTTAGCTTCATATATGGATTTCTCCGAATACGAATATTCGGCCGACGATTCGCTAAAACTTTTACAGAACCGATTATTCGGCCGAACATTATTCGGCAGGAGGTGACATTACCAATTTATGTCGAGACTTGTTACCATAAAGCGCGCTGGATTAGCGCCGAACCCTGCTCCTCGCTCCCCCGCCACACCTGACATTTTATTGCATTATCTAGTACTGAGCAAATTGCCGGCACATGCTTATGTTTTGACTACTTTTGTGAAAATAAAGTATTGCGTTGTGTTATTCTTAGTGAAATTTGATATTTATTTGTTAAAATGAGTGGCAGTAGATCTACTAATTTTACTTATTTTAGGGAAACTGATGACCAAAGTAAAGTGAAATGTACTAACGTACGGTAATGTTTGTTTGATTCCAAAAAAAAATTATCAAGCTTTCTATTTGCTAAAATTGGAAATAAATCTACAGTGCCTCAAAACATAACGCTGTGGAAGTAGATTTAAACTTTATTTAACTTGGTACCGCGACAGAGGTGGGCGAGAGAAGTTCCAGAAACCTAGAACCAGTGTTAGAGCATATATAATTGTATAAACGATCACAGGTTCGAGGTGTTCGAAATGCAGCATTATGCTACTATTTTACACCGGTGCGAGTGTGGCCTTTCCCCGGTCGAGCCAACTCATTCGTGCTGCTGCCAAAGATTTAGCGGCAGCCGATATACGGCACAAAGTTTAATGAGACAATTCCGGCTCAAACTATTCTTATTATACCTGCGTAATATTAGAACTCATCTAATTCAAAGTTAGTCTAAATGCCGACGCGAAACCTTGGCAGACGCGTTGTAATTATAAGTTATTACTTATTATATCTACTATTCTATAATTACTAAATATTTGAAAAAATTTATGAAATATATACGCTGTCCTACAAACTTTTCTATTCCATTTATTCGTTTCTTTTTACTTTATCGTAATTGCTCCTTATTTATTAAAATTTTGTATGTGATTGTGGATATGTATGATAATGAATACTGTTTGGTTTACTTTTTGTTAAATTTTAATTGGCACCCACGGAAGATCAGCACCGAAGTACTCTGTCAGTACAAAACTATATACAGTTGGGTATCTTTTTAGTACTTAACTTAAAGCATGGTATTAATGTGATACTAAATAAACATTTTTTTTCTTTCTAACATAAAATGACTTGTTTCATAACAATTTCAATCATAAGACTTGAGTTTGAATCTTTGCACTTTGAAAGGTGATTGACGTTTTGATGTTATGGTTAACTGAGGCGAACTTCAGCTTTAAATTATTAATTTTGCAAATTTACGCAAAAATAGCTTAACGCCATCTTGGTCTAATTTGTTGGCAGAAGGTATTTTGTTGCGTTCAATTTGTCATTAATTTTAATTATTTCAAATAATTAATATCAAAATAATCCACTCAGTTCTCTATAATAAAATTAAAAACGTATGGACACAATTTGTATATCATATATACTAAATTCCCTCCGTAATTAAAAACTTTATTGTGTAGGTATTTTCTCGAAAAATATATCAAAAAGTTCTAATAAAATGAGCACACAATAGAAACTTATAATGAACTCATATGAATTTGTTAAATCAGACTCTATTTACATCTTAATAAGTTATAAAGTTGAAGGAAGGCCACACGTCAACCGCGTTGGAATATTCAAACCGCCACACACAGCGGTCAGCTCATTTAACTTTGTCCTGTACATGTACGTGAGCTAGCGATGTAAAAAATTTTTTTAAACTGAAAAATATGCAAATCAAAATTCACATTTCTGTCACAGTCTATATTTAACAAAGATGTTACCCGATATCGAGCGGGGATATGATAACCACGTAAGCTTATAAAATTCCTATACACTCTTGCCTTGAAGCCTCCTAAATCAAAGTCTGCTTGACTTAGACTGACTTAGACTACCACAGATTATAGAATGTAGATAGATATGTGATTTGTCACCCACACTTAATCAAAAGATTTAAAAAAAAGAAAGCTATTTCTTTTGTTTAATAATTAACATATACTGTTGCCATTGTGTAGAATTTATTTTTGATTAAAAATCGATATACAATTTGGAAAAGTGTAGATAAATTGAAGTGATATTATATCACAGATGTCACACCTATGCCGGTAGTTGTTGGGAGCACTATGCTCGAAGTTGTTGACGAGTACGTTTACCTGGGACAAATAGTCCGACTAGGTAAGTCCAACTTCGACCGAGAGGTCAATCGACGGATTCAACTCGGCTGGGCAGCGTTCGGGAAATTACGACACATCTTCCGTCAGGTATACCTCAATCTCTGAAAACTATAGTGTACAACCAGTGCGTGTTGCCAGTGATGACTTACGGATCAGAGACGTGGTCCTTCACTGCTGGCCGTATGAGGACGCTCAAGGTTGCTCAGCGAGCTATGGAGAGGGCTTTGCTCGGAGTTTTTCTGCGTGATAGACTCAAAAATGAGGATATCCGCAGTAGAACCAGAGTGACCGATATAGCCCAACAGATTAGTAAGCTGAAGTGACAATGGGCCGGCCATATAGCTCGAAGAACCGATAACCAATAGGGAAGAAAGGTTCTCGAGTGGCAGCTTCGTACCGGTAGGCGTAGTTTAGGGCAACCCCCACTAGATGTAGTGACGATCTGGTAAGACATGCAGGGAGTCGATGGATGCAAATGGCTCAGGACCGTGCTTTGTGGCGTTACTTGGGGAGGCCTATGTTTAGCAGTGGACTTGTGAAGGGCTGTAATGATGATGATGAAATAGTCATTAGTATCTATAGACTTCTAGGAGCTTAATTTAGTATTAACTTACTCTTTATTTAGGAACGTAAGTAATTACGGATGCGTTCAATAAAACGATATATAATACTGCATTCTGATAAACAGAGTAATATTTATTTAAGACGCTTATTTATATTTCCCTATCTTTTAAAAACAAACTTAGGATATCCATTAATTAAATTGATATTGTTATACATTTTGGTGACTCTGATATCGGTAACAATTTATGTTTTTTCCTAGTCAAAAATAGTCATTGTTATTTGGCCCGTTTTGCGTATTGTCTAAACATTTATTCTTATTTTTATATCCTTAAAAAAATTTACCAATTCTCTAGGATTTTCTCTTGTATCGTTGATGCGTATAACATACGAGTACATACCTAAATTGCAGATGGACAAACATCTAGATCATAACGATACCAGTTTGAAGCTGCGACAAGTTTTAGTACGGCCCAACAAATCACAAATTCATTACGGAGTTTGTTTACAAACCAAATACAGTTTGGATTAAACTCAGTATTGCATGCATCCAGCAGTAAATAATATGAAACAAGCCAATCGTTCCAGACTCGGTAAAAGTGACGAAGCCAGAGCTCACGTTTGCCTCGTCAAAAAAGTTTTGTAGGGTTATTTGTAAAACGAAACTAAACGAAAAATTCATTAACTGACCAGATATTGTGTTAGTGGTTAGTACTTTCGTCTATTCTATTTTTCTTTAATTAAAAATAATCTTTTATTTAATTATAAAAGTAAGTAAAGTAAAGTTACTGCCTATATACGTCCCACTGCTGGGCTCAGGTCTCCGCTCATTTCTGAGAGGGTTTAGGGCAAGGAAATGCCCGCCGCGCTGCCCAAATGCGTGTTGACGAACTTCACATGTCTTCGAAATATTTTTTTTTCTTATTCCTCAGACATGCAGGTTTCCTCACGATGTTTTCCTTCACCGCCGAGCACGTGGTAAATCAGCACTTAAAATTGCAATTAACAATTTCATTGGTGCCGGCGGGGATCGAACCCGGGTTACTCGCGTTCTGTTATATTTACAGCGAGCGTTAACCACTGAGCTACCACGGCTCTCCATATCATACTTATTTAATTATGTATAAACAAAATTAAAGTGTCTGTATGTAATATTCAAACAGCAAGCTTCTATTATGCTTAGAGTGAGAGTGAGAGATGTAATTGAAAACGTCATGTTGAAAAGTTTTGTGGTACATCAAACATATATGCTTTTGTTTAACGTTGTATACGACTTCATCGTTACAAGTAACACTAAATGTTTATAGTTAGGTTATATATTTCTTACAATATGACTTAATCATAAAAAAAAAACATAAAAAGAAACACTAACGCCTGTCACACACAGGACTAGGCAGAGATTTACACCCGTCTCGTCTTGAAGGAGACTCCTTCAAGACGAGACGGGTGTGCCAGTGCCTACGCATTCATGCTCGTCGGTTAAGGGTGGTTTTACGGGGCAGAGCCTTGCTACAGCTATGAATGGGTTGAATGAGTCTGCTCGACCGGGAAAGAGCCACGCTCTCACAGACCACCACACTACATTTTGCCAGCGCAAAATAGCAGATTAATGCTATTGTGTTATACACGGTGAGTTTAGAAATCTGGAGCGATTTTACTGGTAATTAGGCATTCCATCATCAGGGGTGACAACGCATCTGCATTTTGATTATTAATCGTGGATTAATGTAGATGTCAATGGGTATCACAGTATCCACTTACCATCAGGTGGACTGAGTGTTCAATTAGTCACCCTTGTTCTATAAAAAGGATAATGTTAATTTAACCCATCTTCAACATATCGCCATTTGGTCGATAAACTTCCGTCTAGGTCTTGGGTATCCCTTGCCATCTCTGTCGTTCACTTCTGCAAGATTAATTTGCTTCGTCACTATTTCCTCATTCGTAATTAATCATAGGAGGTAATTCAGGCGACGCGGCAATTTTGAGAATCTTGTAACCCATTATTTAAAGACTATAAAATATTGACACGTACTGATTTATACATAAACAAATGATGATTTTCATAAAAAAACCAACCCAAATATTTTCACATAAACCGTTACTAATAATATCACTAACATTGCTCAATTAAATGAAGATTTACAGCCGACATTTCAATTTTAACGAATTTCAAGCTGACATGTCCCTACCCCATGTAAAGGAGAATTCGATCCCAATTTAAATCGGATAAGCAAGAAATGACAGCGTATCCCCTGTGAATCAGCACAAAGCCGGATGCCTAACAACGTTTTAACAATGTTGAAATAAGTAGATATTGAACCCTATTTATTATATAATCTTACTATAAAAAGCCTTTGAACCTTTTAGGAATAAATCTACAAACGCTATATATATAGCATTACAATTTCTTATAAGCCCGATATCGATACATATTTGATTATTTAAAATATAAATGTAATAACTTAAATTAAGGGTACATAGAAATGTAATGATTAAATTTAGGGTACATAGAACAACCCTAAATGTAAAAGAAAAATGGTGGTAGGTGCAAAGATGTAAAATGGATAATGGAACTATTTTATTATATAAGAATTAAGGGGTTTTATTAATAAAAATGTCACTCTATTGTACCTTATAAGCTTATAACTTATTAATCCAAAACAATTTACTAAATAACTTTTACACAATACTAACTAAAGCAGTGCTTTTAACAATAGTTCGGAGAGAATGCTTTAATATTCCCCTACGTTACATGTTACATGTTAGTTTTATTGACAAATAGTTTGCTTTTGTGATGGTTCCAGTAACATCCAGGGAGCAAGCTGATCTTCTATTGTTCAATGTTTCGCAATTTACAGATGGTTTCTTTTTTATCGTGAAAGCAAACTTGTTACACGGAATGTGTCCGGAGCGAAGTCGCATTGACAACATATTATATTCTATTCAATAAATATTAATTTAAAACCCAGGCACTTTTGAAGCCCGATTCTTGATAGTTTTGTACCATATCCCTTCTTGGGGACTTTTTTTAATCAAAATATTCTTTCCAAAGTAAACGCAGCTTGAAATAACGATATTTAAATTACCAGGACATGAGAAATACGTGGCACTGAGACCGGCTTATTCGATAACTTACGAAATATTGGTTCCCTTCTGAATACAGTGGATCACAGAAGCATTGGAGGCAATGTTCCTGTTTCACTAGTATAGTATACTTATTGCAATATTATATAAAGTCTCAAAAACATTTCGCAAACTTTTTTGATTTAATAATTTAAATTAATCACTACACACTAAAAAGGATTATGAATTCCATGGATTTTATAGGTTTTTGTACCCAATATTTATAATATAATTATTTAAAACAAGACCGTAACTAACTACTTTACTTGAATTAAGTTCTAATTTATCAACAATGCCAAAAAAATACTGAATGAAAAACAAACAAACACAAAACAAATTACACACAATGTCTTATTCCGCATGGATACCAGGGTAGGAGAATCACGTAAGAGTACCGCAATGCAGGCCGCCTCCTACGTGCCGTGCCGGCTTGAATAAATTGTCGCGGCGATGCAGCTTCCATATTCATATTTTAATTTCATAAAGAGCATTTTGTATGCTGAGGGGTTCTTTCATTTCACAATACATCGTACAATACGATAACTAACGTAATGCATCTGGATGTTTTTGGATGCTGCATTAGTAGGAAACGAAATTTGCTCATCATGGAGAAACAAAAATATATATATAATATAAGAGAAACAAAATTACAATATCTATTTATTTATTTTGTTCATGTTATCTCGTAATGTAGAGTGTAAAAAAAGGTAAAGGTTCCCTGATGGTATGTAACTACTGCAATCCATTGACCTACACTTAAATTCCGACAAAAAAGGAGATAAATCCGCTGTCACCCACAAACCCCGAGGAAAATTAAAGTTGAGATATTATGTCCGTTACCAACCCAGCTTATTAAAGTCTACTGCTAAACATAAGCCTCCCCCATAGATTGCCTTATAGGGGAGACATTTGTCATAGTTGCCAAGCGGGTTGGCAACCGCATTTTTTTATTTTTAGTCGTTATTAGGAAGACCCTTCTGCCCATTTCCTGATTTCCCTCTGTCGCCTCGTACGACCTCCACGGGTTGATGTGGGGCAGTGGATATTGTTACACCGGCACTACATTGTAGGAAGAATTTGTGTTTAATACTTCGTACATCTTGTCTATGTCAAATAAAGTAGGTAGCAACACTTTTAAGTTTGTCTCTTCTTCATCAATATGGCTAAATTAGATACGTTCATTAAGATTGTTAAATATACACTTACTATTGTAATTTATCTATATAAAACACAAAAAAATGTTTCTACCTACGTCCATTATACACTTAGAAACCATACAACCGATGTGCACCAAACCGGTTTCATTAGAAAAGCAATAAATAATGCGAAAATGGTTTTAGACCATTAAAACAATACATTAGGCACTATATAAAAAAGTTATTAAGCTATAAATAAACAAAATTTCTTTTTTTTTAAAGTATTTTTAGCGCAGTAGCACACACCGGGTATCCGCTAGCCTCCCGCTATCGAATTAAAAATAACAAGTTCTCTTTCAATTCTAAACTCTCAGACAACACGTCAATATATAAAACAGTTTAACCAGATCAGTACACACACAGACAGGATCATTACTGTAGATACCAGACGAATCCCGACGCTGCAGCCCGTCACTAGTCTAGGTATTATGTCAGCTCAGATGGTTAGCGCTCCTTGTAAAGAATCATGTCCATTATTGACTTGAAAATTTTCTAACGCGTCTAGTGATGTAAAATATCTTATAAAATTTAATATTTTGTTCTTATTTCATATCACATAATTGAATTTTCAAATAAACCTGCCCAAATAAAAGAACGATTGGATGGCGTGTATAAGGAGTCTGCCCCCTCCTATAGCACAGTGAAAAATTGGGTGAAAGCGTTTCGCCTCGGGAGAGAAACCGTCGAAGACTTTGGCCACGACGGTTGACCTGTGGAAGTGCTCACTCCCGAAACGATTGCTCTTATCGAAGAGGAGGTTCTGAGTGACCGCCGTTTGAAGATTAGAGAAATTGCAGCAAGGCTTGGGCTTTCTAAGAGTACTGTTCATCGCGCGATCCATGAACATGTTCACATGAAAAAAGTGAGTGCAAGATGGGTACCGAAACTTCTTTCAGCGGTACAGAGACAGGAAAGAGTGCGCTGCGCTTCGGAGTTTTTGGATCTTTGTGGCGAAAATTCAAAGACTGTGATCGAGCGGCTAGTGACTGGTGATGAAACTATGATCTTGTATTATGATCCACAAAGCAAGCGCGAGTCAATGGAATGGCGTTATAAGGGTGAAAAGCCCCCTAGAAAGGCAAAGGTGCAACAATCGTCTAAAAAACTGATGTGCAGAATATTTTGGGATTTTCAAGGCATTTTGATGGTGGATTTTAAAGAACGTAATACAGTCGTGAACGGCGAATATTATGCTTCTTTAATATATGAATTACGAGACAAGATAAAGGAAAAACGAAGAGGCAAGCTGTCTAAAGATGTCCTGTTGCTCAATGACAACGCCCCTGTTCATACCGCTGGTGTTTCGAAGGATGCAGTTCGTTTTTACGGATTTCATCGCGTTGATTTTGCTTATTTTTAACTTTTTTTCAATAGGTTAACTTTAACATCGGGACGTCAATCACCTCGGTCCCCACGTGACAATGGATTCCGCGAAACACCCGAATTAAAAATAACTAAAATTAAATGCAAAAAAATCTGTAAAAATAGTTTTATTCACTGTTGATGTATTTCGAGATTAGTAATATATTTTATCGCAAGTCGCAACAACTTAAAACTTGCTTTTCTCAATACAGTCTCATTAAAAACTTTTGTCATTAACAACGGCCGTTGGTCTCGGTGTTTGGCGTTGAACAATTTTTTTTGTTGTAATAACTTTGAAAATCCTCTAATTATAAACATTGTTTATTACCTTGAACATAAGAATATCAATAGTTATAATTACTAAACTTTTTTTCTTCACGAAAGAACATTTTGATTCTAAATAGGCGATATAGTGTTAACGTAGGTGAGAGTTAGAGCATACACTTACTATCATATTTACGGTACCAGTGTGCTCATTAGGTGGGCCTGCTTTCGAATAAAATAATGTAAATACGTCATATACACACTATTTACATATTTTAAAACGACAAAAGTTGGTGCCTTCAGAGACGACACAGGGAAATGAAACAGTGGTAGAGCCACGCTGCAGCTATATTATAGTTGTAGCACGAATGGTCGGCACGATCGGGGTAGGATTACGCTCTCACAGAATACCAGCGTAAAAAAGCAGCTTAATGCTGCTCTATTTCATATGGTGAGTGTAGAGATCCGGAGATGCTTTTTTACTGGAAACGTGGCATTCCATCTTAGTCCTCAGGGGTGACAACGCTTCTGCGTTTTGATTTTTAATCGAGGATATATATAGTCTATGGGCCACAGCTTCCACTTATCATCAGGTCGACTGTGTGCTCGTTTGTCACACTTATCGTTTAAAAAAATGTACATCACACGCACATTGGTGTATTTTGATTTTGGTCGCCATCTATAACTTAATAATTTCTTCAAGTTGTGGAGGTTATTTTTTTTTAAGAGTGACAAGCAAGAAACTTTATTTAAATGTCTTTTTGTGTTTGACAGTGTAAAAAAATCTTCACGATCTGTTTATTTCTGTCCTTATTTGATAAATTTACGTAGTACCCAATAGTATGTAAATAGCCATAATAGTGATAGTCCCGCTGGGTTTCTTGCTGGTTTTTCCCAGGACAGAGGTGTTTTTTGCGAACCAGTGATAAATGAAAAAAGTGACGTTCATACGTGTTGCTTACAATCTATATTGATTAAAAAAATAATCTGTTTCTGTTTTTGGAGTAAAAAGGAACTTCTCCCCGTAGGTGACGTAAGTAGTGATCGATCTGCCATCTGTTGGAATTTAATAAATGGCAGATCGACGACATGGATCGGCGAAAGTGGGAGAGAAAATCTTTCTGTATGGGAATGGTCTCTTTTCAAAACTTGCTGAAGACATTACGTAATCATTACCATCATCTTTATTACTGGCCTTTACAAACCCATAAAGCACATTATGTCCTTTAACATTATGTGAAAATAAGAAACGTGACTGAACCGAAATATTAAATAATTAATGGATGTTTGCGACTGAAATCTCAACGGGATGATATCCGATATAACGTAAGCAAGTTAATAATGAAATATTCATGCGATGTTCTCGAAGCTGCCTGTTGGTGCTGCGGAAACAAGTAGAGCAACAAATTACATCTTTGTTTTGTTAGAATAATTCTTATGTACAGATGGTATTACCCCCTGTCTCCTATTACAATAAAAACAGTTGAAATAATGAGGATTTGTTTAGTTGCTTTATTTATGTATTCCTAAACAGGACGTTAAAACACAGATCCTAAATCGTGTCCCAAGCGAGATATAACTATTAGATTATTGATTTAAATATTGTTAGATTATTTATTTATTTACTTCACAAATACATTTATTACATGATGTATACATATTATGTTTAAACAATATTGCTTTACTCGATGTCGGGCGTCTACATCGCAAATTGATTAACCTATCCTCCACTTTCCCTTTGCTTAAGTAGGACGGTGGCTGCCACATGCGTCGTACTTGTTGCCATACATGTTGCTTGCTCTGCAGTGACAAGCCCCAGAATAATAATTGACCTCTTTAATGATTTCTTAAATTTACGCGAACACTACACATTGAATAAAACTAAATTTACGGATTTTATCGCGTTTATTTCACTACTTTTACTTATTTTTAATTCCCGACGTTTCGGGTGCTTTACAGCAACCATGGTCACGTCAGTTTCAGTTTTTGAACGTCACCTTCAGTTTTTGAATATTAATTTTTGGTCCGACGGACCAAAAATTAATATTCAAAAACTGAAGGTAGCCGGACTAACTATGACATTGGGACGTCAAACATCTCAGTCCCCCCCCGTGACCATGGTTGCTGTAAAGCACCCGAAACGTCGGGAATTAAAAATAAGTAAAAGTAGTGAAATAAACGCGATAAAATCCGTAAATTTAGTTTTATTCAATTGACCTCTTTTTTTTTTTTTGAAGTTTCTTTTTATTTTCTTCCAGTTCAATCTTTATAACATTAGCGTAATAAATTTAAAAGTAAAATTTAACAAATGAAAATTCTATTTCTCGCGTCGAAGTAATGTTGCAGCCGTCGAAATATACGTCCCACTGCTGGGCACAGGCCACCTCTCTTTTCTTAGAGAGTTTTAGCGAAGGTAATGACTGCCGTGTTGCCGCAGTTCGTGTTAGCAGGCTTTGCATATCTCTGAAATATTTTTTAAGTTTTCAGACTTGCCGGTTCGCTCACGATGTTTTCTTTCACCGCCGAGAACGTAGTAAATCAGAACGTAAAATTGCAATTAACAAATTCATTGTTGTCATCGGGGTGGAACCAAAATTGTTCGCGTACTTTGTAATTTACAGTAAACGCTTAGCTCTTGAGCTACAATGGCTCTTCGTTTACGCCGCAGAAATGAAGATATTTACTTACAATTCATTACTTCCATCATATAGGAGAGTGTTATTCGCTATCGCTTAAAGGAACATGCAATTCATTGTTTTTCTTTTCTTTTCAGGTAAGTGTGGCATGCTGGACGTATTAAAAATTTGATAATCAAATAAAGTTGCACTAATACACAGATAATGCTCTGTTGTAAGTATTTATTATTTATCCTTTGATATTTATAAAACTACTAGCTGGCCAGACAGACGTTCTGCCCTTTCCGACGACTCTTTGTCCTTTAAAAAATTCTTACATTTGCAATAAAAATATCGAGAGTCACTTTATGTCTCGAGTTAGAGCAAGCAATACATAATACTCGTATTTATAAAATTTCGTTAAAATCGGCGGGGTGGTTATGGAGATTAGTGTGAACGAGCGCCGTAACACAGGATGTTCATATATTAAGATTTTGTAATTTACATAGGACTTACACATGCACTTATTCACCCTTTTTATGTATACATATAGTAAATAAATAAATTAGTTAAATAATTAGGTATAAATATAATTTCTACGTAAATGAGGATGGAATTTCGCAAAGTGACAACACTCGCAAATATATGTTGTAAGCATTTTCTAGTTTTAATTTGAACCGTAACAAGATGCGGATTGAGTTGTTTATAGCAAAAGAGCAATAAATCACGACATAAAATATTATACGTGTCTTCTGCTTCATAAATCTTTTCCTTTATGTATTCAAATTACATGGGGCATGTTCGGTTCTCCTCGATATAACTTAGAGAAATGTGACGCTTCCTTATGCTTCAAACACGTTCTACTTATGTTCTTTTGGTCGATTTCGACCATTGCACTGTAACTAAAATCAAACTGAGAGAGATATTGACTGCTCAGATTGATAAAACCTATGAAAAGAATTAACGAATACGTCATATTCTCCTTCAAAACAGCATACATTAAAAACACGTTAGGAATACGTGAAAATGCTGTTGTTATAAATAATAAACTATGAGCGTAGATTATAAATTTCTTCTTTTGGTTACGCTATTAATCATTAACCATAGTATATCAGAGTATTACACTAAAGCGTTCAGCGTAGAGCAGTTAAATTTTGACCATACTGTAATTCCCGCCACATACGTGCGAAATTCCGTCCGTTTTGCCCACAAAATTTTGAACGGAAAACTACCTAGGTATGCTGCGTTCGGAATCACGAAACGGTATTCCGTATATTTGCGGACGGCAATAGAGTAAATGTGCGGACCAACAGCAATATTATCGTAAAATAGCAGCTTAATGCTAGTGTGTTTCGTATGGTGAGTGTAGAGAACCGGAGCCCCTTTTTACTGGAAACGAGGCATTCCATGTTAGTCCCCACGGGTGACAACGCATCTGCATTTTGATTTGTAATCGAGGATAGATGTAGATATCTATGGGCCACAGCAACCACTTACCATCAGGTCGACTGTGTGCTAGTTTTTTACCCTTATTCTATAAAAATATGATGCTTATCACGATGAAACACTGGTCAGCTTCATAAGAATAATCACGACAAACGAGGTAACGGATACTAAACGGTTCACGCAGTCTTCAACTAACTTCGAGTTCACTAGGACCTCAGCGCTAGCAGTGCTGCTTGACTATAAGAGTTTATATAAAATATTTGCTTGACGTACTGTTTTTGTTATTTCCTCGGGAGGGTAGTTCCACTGTATACTTTTAATCAAAAGTGTATAGTGGACGTATGATATCTGAAATCATGCATAAGACCGGTGTTTCCTTAATTGAGCCGAGCATGGAAGAATAGAAGTGCATTAAGAGCCGCTACATGTGATGGTCGCATAGCTCCAGTTGCCATTTAGTAGGCAGGCCTTTTTAGACTATTTAGACTGTCCGCAGTTGTATTTTGGTTGGTTTGAGTAAGAATCGGCTTCTCTATGCTGCTGTACAGCCATAGGACCATACTGGGACATAAGCCCCAGTTTCTCCCAACCAAACAACTGCACATACCTATAGCAATTTTTGCCTTAGGGCATACGCATGGCATCTCAATATACTAAGATGAGAGTTCCACGTTAGTTTTTGATCGATTGTTACGCCCAAGTACTTAACTTCCGTGGAAAATGGTACTTTTTCCCATTGAGTTTTGATGTGACTAATTTGTCCAACCGTCCATATATGAGCCGTTTTAAATGAAAGTGAAGTGACGAACGAACTCGCAGTCAAGCTGACATTAAGTGGCTGGCATCTTACGAACACCTGTAACCAAACTCAAAAAGAGGGCTACAGATGTGTTGTCATCTTTGAGAACGTCCCAAAAACGGTAAATAAATAGCTTTATACCCATCAGATTATAACACAGCCAGCAAAAATAGGTACGGCGGAAAAGGACTCTTCAGCCAGTCAAAATACAGTACCAATCATAAAAGGAATTATTATAACATAGACAACTCATTCTTGACCCGAGTGTGAGTTCGATCATTTTCACGTTAGTTCAGTTGAAGTGACTATTGTATTCACGCTGTCAGTACTTTATTATTGCTTTATTATGGCTTTGATGGAATCACCAACATGTCGCCTGCGCCAGCTTTATTCTGGTATATGTAGTGTTATTCTTACTTCTATTTATCTTATTTTATTTTTTCTACTCATTCTTTGACAAGAATAATAATGTAAGATGGTTTGTGGGTGAGTATGTTTTTTGTTTAGTACCGCAGTAGCCTTTTTAGTCAGTATGTTCCGTTAAATTATTTCTGGATGTCTGTTAACGTCGGTATAACTGAGCAATTTTGATAATTTCTAAAGGTTTAGTTTTAAATCTAGTTCTAATTTTTTAAATGATTAAATTCTGTAAAAACATTGAACGTTGAATCCTTGGTCTAGTGGTCGTAAAAGCGGTTTGCCGATCGTGAGGTCTTCTCGGGTTGGAATTCTGGGTCGGGCCAAAATCAGTTATTGGTTTTTTTTTTATCAAGAAAAACTCAAAAGCACTACGTAGTCAAGAAGTTGGCGGTTTTTCAACTCCATGCCTCGAAAAACAAAACCGTTAAAGCCGTTGGTCCTGCGATTGGTCACAATTGGGTCGTGTTGGATTATGAGAGTGAGGGAATAGAAAGTGCACTTGTGCTTGCGTACACCCTTTGAGCACTATTATCCTGTCCTGTGCAGATGGCTAGTCTCCGTTGAGGCTGGCTGCCGTGACTGTCACTAAACGCCACCGTCCGAGGTAAAATATCCAGCTTTTGTCTTCCTTGAATTATTCATTCGTACTGTATGTCAGTAGGTGCACGTAATAATGACATGCTGAATTTTTTTACACAGACCAGATTAAAATGTTTATTCATGAGTTTTTTCGAATAATTTTCCAATCTATATTGCTATTTTTAAGTACACTATTACTTTATCCTTAGCCCTAACTGTCCCGTTATGTAATCCCTCCTTAGCAATAGCGTGCTTTCGTTTTCCTTTACGTAAGAAATTAAATTTATATAGGTTTCTCTCTGCACGAAACACGCACTCGTAAAATTAAGATTATACAACCAGTGCGTGTTGCCAGTGATCACATATGGGTCTGAGACTTGATCCTTTATTGCTGGCTGTATGAGGAAATTTAAGTTCCCTCAACGAACTATGTAGAGGGCTATCCTCGGGGTTTCTCTCTCTGATGGGCTTAGAAATGAGAATATCTGCTATAGGACCAGAGTAGTCGACATAGCCCAAAAGATTAGTAAAGTGAAGTGGAAATGGGCCGGCTATATAGATCGAAGAACAAATTAACAGGTGGATTGTCTTTGTAATACACCCTATGCATTACTCCTTATTATCCAGTTCTTTATTATTATTTTTTTTTTCTTTTTTATATTATTGTTTGCTTTTTTTTTTTTTTGTTTTATCATATCTATAAACAAGGAGTGAATGTCCTGTTTCATGATTTCTATGTAAAATTTTTTTGTTGTATGACTACTTAAATGTTATTTGTTTTATGTAATCCACTTGAGTGTGTTGCATGTGCCAAATAAAATCTGTTTCTTTCTTTCTTTCTTTCAACCGATGGGGATCAAAATCTTAATTTAAAAAAGCCGTCATTAACTATTGCCATAGAAAATACAGAATATATTTAATAACATTTTGTATTTGCTATAGTAAAGCATTAGCTTTTCAGTTTAAAAATGTTTTTATGAATGTCCCAAGTACAATATAAATAAAAACCATTTAATTATGCTTATAATTTATCGTTTTATTACCTACATATTTTTGTATAAGTGTAACGAATGATGTCGACCACCCAATTTCATACATCTTTTTATCAAGCAAAAATTGTTTAGTAAGTATATTCTTATGAGGCAATTAATAAGGGAGGTCTATATGTTCAGCAGTAGTCATTTCTTAGTTTTTCACGCAGCGAATCTCCCAGCATAGCCCTTTCCATAGCTCACTGAGCGACCCTGAGCTTCCTCACATGGCCAACAATGAAGGACCACGTCACAAATCCATAGGTCATCACTGGCTACACGCACTAGTTGTACAATCTCGTTTTCAAGTTTTGAAGTATACATGACCAGAAGATGTGCCGTGATTTCCCGAACACTGCCCAGCCAAGTTGAATCTGTCGGTTGACCTCTCGGTCGAAGTTGGACATTCCTAATCGGACTATTTGTCCCAGGTAAACATACTCGTCAACAACTTCGAGCTTAGTGCTTCCAAAACCGAATGCCGGTAGGCATAGATATGACATGGACGTTACTCATGATCTTAGTTTTGCCCATGTTCCTTTTAAAACCCATCCGTTTGGAGGCACTATTGAGGTCATTGAGCATAGTGCTTCTTCTGATTTGGCTAATTTAATTATAATTAAAACTGTGTTAATGGTTTCGCACGTGTTTGTTTTGCCTAGGTCCTCTCGCGATTCTGCCATAAGGACTACATCGTCTGCAAATCGAATGTGATTGATGTACTCCTCTTTGCAGTATGAAGGGTTTTGTACTCTGGTGCTGTATTCTAATAGTCATCGTAGCCCTACTGTACACTTCAGCACCTTGATATATTAACAGTCAATTTGGCACCGCTGAAGGGACTATAGCATCGCCTAATTTTTGACGGTATCCAAGGCTTTCTCATAGTCGAGATACGCAATGCAAAGTGGCAGATTGTACTCTCCGGTCGAAGACGAAGGGTATGTATGTGGTCTATGGTACATTTGGAAACCGGCTTGTTCGGGAGCCTGGAGGTTGTCGAGTCTATGGTACATTTGGAAACCGGCTTGTTCGGGAGACTGGAGGTTGTCGAGTCTGCGTGCAAGATGATTCCCAATAACTCTCGAAAACAGCACTTAAGATGCTTATCAGTAGGGAAATCGGTCTGTAGTTCTTCAAGAGAGTGTTGTCGCCTTTCTTGAAGAACAAGACCACCGTACTTCTGTTCCATGCGTCCGGATTAGTTCCCACATGGAGAAAGGAATGAAAGAGCTTCTGAAGGACTTTTTCCACCCGATTTAAGAATCTCCGCTGTGTGGATAATATCAGGGAACTTCACATTTAGACGTGGTTATCTAATAAATTACTAAATATTTAAGTTATAATGTATACTGTCATCAAAATTTACGTGGTACAGGCATACTACAGCAATATTATGATTTTAGCAATTTTTATGATACAACAAAAAATTTAATGCTGCTGTGTTTCGAATGGTGAGTGTAGAGAACCAGATAGCTTTTTATGGAAATGAGGCATGCCATCCTAGTCCTCAGGGGTGACTACACGTTTGCATTTTGATTCCTAATTCAGGATAAATGTAAATGTCTATGGGCGTAAGAATTCACTTACCAGCAGGTGAGCTATGTGCTCGTTTGTTACCCTTATTCTAAAAAAAATATTGAAGAACTCACTACACGTAATGAACTACACACTATGCTACATCGACTAGCCTTCAGTCTATTTTACCTTTCCTGTAATGTATTAAAGCGTATAAAAAGTCCAAGAGCATAAAGAAGTGTTACATAGGCTGCACTAAAAGTATCGGGAATGGAATATTTCCACTGTTCCTGTCATATTAAATTTTTTTAATTAGAAATTTCTTGGTTTTAAAAATCGAATACCATTTATTTATTTAAAAACAGATTATCGGTCTTGTCACAAGGATTTGTCAAACTTGTTTAGTCGTTGAGAAAATGGAATTGACTCGAGAAAATTCAAGAGCGATGATTTATTATGACTTTCGAAGTGGTTTAAAACAAAAACAGTGTGTGGACCGGATAATTTCTGCATTTGGTGATGAAGCCCCATCCAAAACCATAATTTACCGCTGGTTTGCTGAATTTCAACGTGGACGTGTCAAGCTCAGTGGTGATCCCCGTCAAGGTCGTCACAAAACTGCAGTCACCCAAGAAAACGTTGATGCTGTGCGTAAGCTGATTGAGGAAGATCGATATATGACATACCGTGAAATTCAGGCAACTTTAGACATTGGTATGAGTCAAATACAAATAATCTTGCATGAACAATTAGGTGTAAAAAAGTTGTTTTCCCGATGGATACCGCATTCGCTCTGTGAAGAGCAAAAAGCGGCTCGCGTTACTTGGTGCGTTAGAACTCTCGAAAGATTCCACACAAGATCCTCAAATGCTGTGTACAACATCGTATCAGGTGACGAATCCTGGATATACGCGTACGAACCCGAAACAAAAAACCAGTCACGAGTTTGTGTGTTCGAAAATGAGTTAAAGCCAACAAAAATTGTTCGTTCACGGAGTGTTGCAAAAAAAATGGTGGCTACGTTTGTCTCCAAAACCGGCCATGTTACGGCTATTCCTCTTGAGGGACAAAGAACGGTTAATGCGGAATGGTATGCTAGCATTTGTTTGCCACAGGTCGTTTCTGAACTCCGTAAAGAGAACTGCAACCGCCGCATCATCCTCCATCACGACAATGCGAGTTCTCACACCGCACACAGAACAAAAGAGTTTTTAGAGCAAGAAAACATAGAATTATTAGACCATCCGCGGTACAGCCCCGACCTAAGGCCTAATGATTTCTATACTTTAAAGAATAAATTGCATGCGACCCCAACTTCCGAATGGAATAGTTGCTTCAATGATTGGTTCCATCGTATGGAAAAATGTGTCAAATTTCGCGGAGAATACTTCGAAAAGCAATAAATATATTTTTAAATAGTAATGTTGTGCCACTTCCTTGATTCCCGAAATTTTCACTGCCACCCTCGTAAGAACAAAAAAACACTAGATAAAGAAGCTTAATAATTAAACCAGTAATTAAAAAACCCGACTGCGTTAAAAGTTTACCGAAAAAATCCTTCCCCTCCCTTTTTTTTGCGTTTACAAACGCAATGTTTAAATAATGAAATCACCCTAGAATTAGGACGAATCTAACGACACCTCATGTGTCAAAATCTATCAAGCCACTTAGGCTGCAGAGCGTGTCAAAGAAATAATGTCCTCCAGGCCGAATTTCGGTCATGGCGGTCAGTCTCAACTCTCAACGGAGACTAGCCGTAGCGCAGGTCAGGATTATGATGCCCAAGTGTATGTGCAAGCTAAGGTGCAGTCTCTATTCCCTCTCTCTCATAGTCCGATGGGACGGTAATACATCAGGTGCAGGACCAACGGCTTTACGTGCTTTGCGAGGCACGGGGGTGTAACACCGCCAACTTCCTGACTCCTGGTAAAACCTTATAATTGATTTGACCCGACCTGGGATTCGAACCCCGGGACCTGAAGATCTTCAGTCGCGTTTACGACCACTAGTCCAAAGAGGCATTCAAAGTCAAGGAAATAGATATACATACTCTCGAAAAACATGACCCTCCTTCTGGGGCAGGCGGGTAACAAACAAGATAATCCTCTCATCGAAAGTAAAACTACGAGTCGTCTCGTCAATCAATCCGTCGCGTCGTCTCGCGGGAGGATTTTGCAAGTTTTGTCAACTCACTTTCCTATTCCATCCTTCATCTAAAGTTCGGCAAAGTAATGACAGTCCCCATTTACAAAAACGGATCTTAACTATCAAATACTCTTGCTCAGGTTGCTTGTAATGAAGTTATTTTACAAAGTATCTTTTTAATTATCTATATATTATTACTCTAAGAGAAAACTTTTTTTTAAATATAATAGGGGTAACAAACGAGCACACAGTCCACCTGATGGCAAGTGGATACTATGGCCCATAGATAGATATCTGCATGAATGCTCGATTAGGACTCAAAATGTATAGATGTGTTGTCACCCCTGAAAACTAAGATGGAGTGCCTCGTTTACAGAATAAGGGTCTCACATTCACCATACGAAACACAGCAGCGTTAAGCTGCTATTTTTGCTTGGTATTTGACAGCTTAGCCCGTCACTACCAAACTCGTACTTGTATAACATTTTAATACAAAACAGTTTTGCGGTCACTTGGCTGTTCTTCGTAATCAATAGCAATAAACAACCAGTATAGATATTCTGACCTGACCTTTTTTAATCTCAAAGAAAAGTTTAAGAACGATGCTATTTATTTTAAGAAATCGGTTCCAATGACAGCAAGCAGTGATGAATGGGAGACGATTGCTTTCCATAGGTCACGTTCTCGAATTTCCTTGTTAGTCAAGTTTTAGACAACTTTTAGGGTGACGTAATCGATCCGAAGTGTAAGCAGATAATTAAAATAAGAGTATTATAATGATTAACAGAGTACGTTAATGATTTCTTGTTCTTGCGAATCACACGCGTAATATGGAGCTAATTTCAACCGACTGTCCCAGAACGAGGATAACGTTTTGCGAGGGCATATATGTATGTATGTACGTCTGTTTATTGGGCACATTCTATAGCTTAAATGGCTTAATGGATTTTAACATACAAGGTATCGTTAGATCAGTATTAATTGTGGGAGTGACACATGCTGTATAATACTTATATATGAATTCGCAAATCGAAAAATGAAAGGGGAGGGATTTTTACACAGGTGGGTTTTTAAAGAACTGTTTTAATAATTTTTCTTAACCTACGTAAATTGCGTTCAATTGAGTGCTTTACGGCAGATATCCGTGGTCTCGGACAAATGAGACGTTAACGTCGTAATACCATTCGGTCCCGGGCTACATTTAGCTTTTAATTATTAATTATGGTCTTAACGACGTTAAATAGTATATTGGCATACCGTGCAGTGACGGTGTAAGTATATATGTTACCGGCCAATTCCGATTTCAGACCAAACTAGTTTGTCCTAGGCCTAATCGGTTTATCTAACGCGTGTCAGACATATTAGTTTAGCCCAATCTGCTCTAAAACCGAATGAGCACGCCCCGACTCTAAGCAGTCTTGTCTGCTCTACCCCTAGAGACAATTGTTTTTGTAAAGCCGTAGGCGCAAAGCGAGAGCAGCCCCCACCCCTGCCGTAGCAAATCGCAGGCACCTATGCGAGCCGCGGCGGCTGAGGCTGTTGGCCAAAGGCGACCAATAAGCCAAAGCTGCGGAGGTGAGCCTGAGTACCTGTGATTTACTACTAAGGGGCTGCACTTCAAAAAAGAAGCAGTTGCAGAAGTAATTTAGGTTAATATTAGGTTAGGTTAGGTTAGATTAGATTATGCAGTGATTCAATCAATTTTGCCAAGGCCATACTAGTTAAGCCTAAAGTATTTAGGCTATACTAGATTGCCCTGGGCTACACTAGTATGTCCTGACACGCGTCGGATAAACCGGTTTGGCCTAGGACAAACTAGTTTGGCCTGAAATCGGAATTGGCCGATAACATATACACTACTCTGTATCGACCCGTGTGTGTCGTAAGAGTCGACACGACACATAGGAAATGGGCATCGGCGTCTTTCTAATAGCAACTAAATTAAAAAATCTGCGGTCGTCAGTGTGGCAACGATGGCAAATAGGGGATATTTGCCATCGTTGCCACACTGACGACCGCAGATTTTTTAATTTAGTTGCTATTAGAATGCATGCCCTATGAAGCAATCTATGGTAGAGGCCTGTGTTCAGCAGTGGGCGTTTGATAGGCCATAATTTTACCATAACAAACATCTTGTTTTATTATCTAGTGGTGTGATGTTTGAGTTTTCGAGGGTCCCTCAATTTACAAGCGCTATGTGCTCATCGTTAATTGAAGTACCTACTTATGACTTTTAGTATTTATCATAAATGTTTACCACACGAAAAAAACATTGAACACCACATGAAGGGAAACCTGCATGTCTGAGATATAAGAAAAATATATATTTCAAAGACATGTAAAATTTGCCAACACTCATTGGGGCGTGTTGGCGAATTTTACACAAATACAAAAAAAAAACATTTTCATGCCCTAAACCCTCTTAGAAATAAGAGGAGTCCTGTGTTCAGCTGTGGGACATATAAATAGGATGTAACTTTAACTTTTACAAAAAGTTCGACCGTGGAAGGACCACACTCTTACAGAATACCATCGTAAAATAGCAGCTCGGTGCTGCTGTGTTTCATACAGTGAGTGTAGATAGATAATCGGAGACCCTTCTTACTGGAAAGGAGGCATTCCTTCTTAGTTCTCACGGGAGACAACATTTTGATTCGTAATCGAGGATAGATGTAGATGTCTATGGGTTACAGCAATCACTTACCATCAGGTGGCTGTGTGCTCGTTTGTCACACTTAGGCCTCATGCCCAAGAGACGGTTTTAACACGGCCTGGTTTCTTGCCGGCGCCGGGTAAAAATCGTATCCTATATACAAAAAATATACGCTCACGCCTGTTACCCAGAGGGGTAGGCAAAGACTACGGATTTCCATTTCACATAGTTTGTACATTTATTAAAGCCCCAACTTTTCAAGCTATTATGTAGAATAATTTTATTCTCTTTAGCTATGAAAAGTCTGCTTTTAATTTTTACTATTAAAAGTCTAATAAAACACCACACCTTTGGGTGTGAGATTTTTTCGTCCAATTTATATTGGACCACCTCCCTTATTAAAAAAAAAGACACATTAAAATAATTCCACAGTATTCGGAGATATCGTGTTAAAATACGAAAACGAACTTATGGATGAATTGAGGATTTTAACTTTTTTCGCAGTTTACTAATAAGGAATCAAATGAAGGCATTTTAATAACGTTTTTGGTTGTTCAAAAATAAAAATAAAATACGCCAAAGAATAATGTTCTTTAACTCAATGGTTTTAGTAGAATTTCTTCCAAAGAGTATATTACACTCTTTATAGATTTGCCAAAAGAATATTGACTATATGCAATATTTTTAATAACAAGGAACATAATTATCTGTTTGAAAGACAAGTATTACATGGTGTTGTTGCAGCGTTGGAAAAAATATGAATTTTCAAATATTACATAATTTTGGCTCGCAAGCTATGTTGTCGTAATTAACGTTGTACGGTATATGGATTGACTGCAGGAATTTAATTTTGAAATCGTTCAAATTTAATAAAGCTTTTATACGCTTTCATACTCGATTTAATTTACCCTCGACGTATATAAAATTTGTAGGTCATGTCGTTTAGTTTTTTATTACGTAGTGACATATGGAAATTCTTTTGTTCTTTTTAAATGAGCTGAAACGACTGCGACGAAATTTAATAAATAGCAAATAACTCCTAATTTTGTGCTGAAATACGAAGTATTGCTTTCGTTCCAATTAACAAGAATAAAAACAATTAATTAGTCTTACGTACTTACACCAATCGCAAATGAATTAAATGTAGTCATGTGACATTCACGCTACGTGACGTAGTTACACAAACAACACGAGTCACTATTCATTATAACTAAGGGTAGTTAAGACGGCGATTGGGACAACGCCGCCTTCAAAAGCTTCGTTTATGGCCTTTCTTTAAAAAAAGAATCGGAATAGTTGTTGAAGTGAAAACTCCTTAAGGCACATTGGGCATTTTTGAGATGGGGAAAAAGCACTGAACTCGAGTAATCGTCACGCTCGTATACATATATACACATATATATCTTTTGGGATGGAGAATCAGATGCGTTGATAAAAATAATTTCTAATAAAAAATACTTCCTAAAAAATATTTCTTAACAATCCAAAAAGAATGTTCACAAGTTTGTGAAGCTAGGAAGGTTTCATTTCTGACGTATAGTCCTACGACTGACAATTTTGTTTCTTTATCTTTATAGCATTTTCTACCTTAAAATTTACTAAAGTACATTAGTTGTAAATCTCATACTATATAATATTATTAATTTATTTTGTCTTCTAGACGAGAGTAGTCATCAAACGTGCATACCTCCCATCAACATTAGCTTCGTTATAACATTAAGAAATTGCATTTAGAGGCAGATGTGAAGATCATATCGTCGGTTTGAATCCGAATGCTACGAATCCTGTACGTCAATAATTCTGTTGCATTCCCATAAACCTGTCGCATGCAACTTATAAATCATGATGTTAGATTGTGTGGTACGCAAGCCAAATTGAAGCAAATTGTTGCCTCGTCTATATCGTACTATTGATTCTCAGTTTTGACTAACTTTAAATATCGCTGATATATTATATCGTTATTAAGTTCACGCTTAACCTAAATTTTGTCACATTATATCTTGTTTGTGGGAACGTCGTGGCGCCCAAACTTTGTCAATATGGCGCTTCGCGAGAGTTGCTCGAGCGGCTGATACCGACGTCGTGGTTATTAGTTATCGCTTCTGAGATCCCAAGCTCCAATAACTAAATTATGACCCGCTTTCATTGTTAAAGGAATTATTAAGTTCCTTTAACAGGAATTATTTAAGACTTAATTAGTTTTCTTCTTTAAAAATCTTATATCGCTTGCGGATGTTCCTGTCCGAGTTTTTTTATACGTTACACCAACACCATTGATACATTTGATTTATTACATAATTTAAAATCAACATAGCTATTAAAAGGCATTCGCATATTATACTTAAGGAAAGTGGAACCATTTAGTTTTAAATTTTTTATAGCATTGGGTGACAAGCGAGCATATAGTCCATCTGATGGAAATGGATGCTGTGACTCATAGACATCCACATTTATCCTCAACTAAGAATCTGATATGAAGAATTTAATATTTCAGTATTAAATTCTTCATATCAGATTCTTCATATCAAACGCAATTGGTTCATGACAAAAACAGGTATACACTGTGTTCCTTGCGTACATTAATTTTTTGTATGATTATTGAATGATTAATCTACCCTAACTTAATACCCTAACCCTAATCTACCCAGTTCTGACTGCTTCAATAGAAACCAGCGTTTACGAGGGCGACACCGTAAATTTTTAGAACTGGCCACTTGTAAATTAGATAATAAAAAAATAAGTTCAGTTTTTGAAAATAGAACTCTTTGCCAATATTATTCTGTACCTATGTATTTTATTAATTTGACATTTTTTACGATTTGGCGGCAAATTGAAAAGTGTCAGTGTCAGAGAAAATTTCGTAAAATGATTTTTTAAGACTTTCTATGTCATTTAAGTCAACAAGACAGTTATGATAGACTTCGGTTGGCATTCCACGATGAAATCCCATTTCGTGCCAACGTTTACAGCTGGTTTAATGAGTTTAAACGTGGTCGCACTAATCTCATCGATGATCTGCGTGAGGGACGGCCTTCTACGGCGACGATTGAAGATAACATCGGTGTTGCAAAGGACTACTTGGCGACGTCAGACGTGAAATTACTGGGTCACCCGCTCGGAACTCGCACTTTGCGATTTTTTTTATTTCCGAAAATAAAAGCAAAACTTCGAGGAAAACGTTTTATGGACGCCTAAGGACGAGTGGGCAAAGTGCTTTTCTCAGTGGTTCCATCGGATGCAGCGATGTATTGATGATGTAAATGGACACTATTTTGAAAAGATGCAATAAAACTAATAACTTGCTAGTTTGTATAGTTTTTGATTTTCTAAGGACTTTCAGTGTCACCCTCGTATGTTTTATAATGTAATATCTACGTGGTAGAGCCATGCTGCAGCTATGTTAGGTTCTAGCACGAATTGGTCGGCTCGACCGAGACGAGGGACCACGCTCTCACAGAATACCAGTGTAAAGTAGCAGCTCAATGCTGTTGTGTTTCGTATAGTGAATATAAAGATCCCAAGACCCTCTCCCGTTTTACTGGAAAGGAGGCATTCCATCTTAGACCTCAGTGGTGACAACGTATCTGCATTTTGATCCTTAATGGAAGATGTCTATGGTGTATGTGATGTCTGTGGGCTACAGCATCAGTTTGTGGACAGTGTGCTCGTTTGGCACCCTTAGTATAAAGAATAAAAGAGAACTGTTTTGTTTTAAAGCGTGCAAAATATGTGGCATATTTTTTCGTATAACGCTATCCCACACTAGGATTTTCTCCTGTATCGTGTTGGGTGGATGGTTAGTTCACATACATAATTTCGCAATGACAAACATTCAGACCCGGAATAATTATTTATACGCCACATAAATTCTTTGTTTCGTTTGCGATTCGAATTTGCGGTCCGTAGCGTTAAAACTCATTGTTAAGCTACTGCGCCACTGAGCTGTCGCTCTAAATAAAAAAAATACAGTTTACCATCACACAGGGTCGTTTTTATGGATGTTACTCTGAAATATCTTTCATGAATAAGCTTCCGTCTTAATATTTTCATACGCAGATTAGATTTTGTTACATATACAACATTAAACACAAACCCCGTTGTGGTTACTATTAAGTGCGTTATCAGAATATGGTCGAGTTTTCAGAAGTAAAGTTGATTCTGTACGTTTAAATACTGATTAGTTGAATTAGTACTATTCGTGGTAGACGATGGCATGGGAGCGCTCGCCATAAATTTTTCAGTTCGCAAGTAGTAATAAAGATGAATTAAAACATACATGTGGTGCAATTATGTGGATATTTTGGAATATAAATATTTTTGCAATCTTTCTTTCCATCTTTCATTCAATCCTCGCCGCGCAATTGTAATTAATTTTCATCTCATAGAATAGCCGTTAAATACTCCTGTATTCCGTACGGTGAGTGTAGAGAACTGAATACACATTTTACTGTAAATAAGGCATTGTATCTTAATCTTCATGATTACAATATAAAAACCACACACAATCATATATGTAGGTGGTACAAACGGGTAGACTGTGTGTTGTTTTTCACCCTAACTACTATAAAAATAGTAATGAGTCATCTGCATCCCCGGACCTACATGTTACATCGAACGTCAATTTCACAATACTTGTGAGTTAATGAGAGTTTGCAGCATCATCGAACGCGAAGTCGACCTTTATTAATCTACAATAATCAGCTTATAAGGTGTTTATATTATTCTGTTACGTGTTAAAGACGGTACTCTCCCCAAGGTGAAAAGCTGAGAATTTACTCGTATCGCAATGGACGCTGTCAAAAGAAACCCTCGTCAGATCGTGTGTTTTGTTAAGTAAATATGACATTCGAGGCCGGAAACTTCACGGTCTTCACGTTGGATAATGTGCACCTATCGTGTGTCCTGATTTGTTATGAAAATAATATAAATACATTAACATTACATCGCAAATTCTTCTCTCTATTGAAATTCATCAGTTCCCAATAGTCCATTGCTTGACGTGGGACAATGGGAGTGACTCCCATTGTAAGGATTTGCCATAATCATAATCGTTACGTTAGTGTGGCCGGTGTAATTAACCAACTATTTTACGCCATGCTTAAAATATCCAGATTTTAAACATGGCGTGAAATGGTTGGTTAGGTTATAAACATTTCAGTCTACCCCCTCCCCGTGACCATGAGTGCTGTGAAGCACCCAAAACGTCTGGAAACAAAAAGTTAAAATTAAACGCGATAAAATCAGTAAAATTAGTTTGATTTACTGTGTGTAGTATTAGCGTAAGTATAATAAATCATTAATTAATTCTACAGTTTTTATCGTGTTTAGTTTAACTGATATTTCTTATTTTTAATTCCCAACGTTTCGAGTGTGAACTGAGGTATTTGAGGTTACGATGTCATAGTTAGCAAGGACTACAGTCAGCGTTTGAATACTAATTTTTGGTTCGACTTACGGGGAGTTCACCTGAGTTGTTAAATAATTTTCAATGAGTATTCTTGCAATCTATATTGAAAAAATATGATTTTACTCTTCATTTAAATGTATAATATCGGTACAAATAATTTATTATTTGCGTCCTAGTGATGTCCTCTCGACCGAGTTTCGGTGAAAGCGCGAGTGTACGCATAGGCACACACCGATCCAGGTAAATAATATGAGAGGATTTTTTAAGGAAGTATCCGCCGCGCTGCACCAATGCGTGTTGGCGGATTTCACGTCTTCTATGGTTAGCGCTCACTGTAAATTTCACAGTACGCGAGCAAACCGAGTTCGATCCCCACCGGCACTAGTGAAATTATTAATTGCAATTCTAAGTGATGATTTACCACATGCTCGGCGGTGAAGGAAAACTTCGTAAGGAAACCTGCATGTCTAAGAAATAAGAAAAAAATTCGAAGATATGTGAAGTTCGCCAACACGTATTAGGGCCGCGTGGTGGACATTTCCTTGTCCTAAAACCCTCTCAGAAATGAGCGGAGGGCTGTGCCCGGGCGTGGGACGTATATAGGCTGTAACTTTAACTTTTAAGCATAAAGGTTACCTCACGATGTTTTCCTTCACCGCCGAGCACGTGGTAAAATAGCACTCAAATTGCAAAAAAAAAACTGTAAGCTAGAATATTTATTATCTCTCAGCTGTCAACGGTATGTTCTTTACTTCTTGTAAAAGTAAAGTAAAAGTCGACAAATTTTCTTTATTCTACTTTTTGTACGTCGCGTTGGAGAAAAAATATGGTGGGTTTTTTAAAATATATTTTTGTGAAAAGTCTTACGCGCACTCAGGACCAAACCGCAAAAGTATTTTAAATGTTGCTTAATTACCAAGGCTTAAACATAAAACACATAAATTATGAAATAAATCAGAGTGGATACGAAAAGAGGTTTAACGAACCATTTTTAAGGAATGTGGTAAATTCAAACAGACTTTTAGTGGGTAAACACACTCGTTAAGTAAACACGTTACGATG